>CM017565.1:10182449-10717449 GCA_007844125.1 Sinonovacula constricta
GTTTTTGCTGCATTAGCATCTCTTTTCAATATCTCATCTGTTTTAAACAATATAGCGATTATGTTTGATTTGATTTGATTCATCCAATATTGCAACAGAATTAATTTTCTATGCTCATATAATGAGGTACGACCAAGTTCACCGTATATGGCCTTTAAAGTTGTAAAGTTAAGTTTCTGCACAACTTGGAATGAACCGTTTCAATATATGGAGGTATATGATGTCCCCATACATTGGCTGCATATTGAAGTACTGGCATGACAAGTGTATCAAATAGCTTTACCTTTTGTGATATCGGTAAATCTTGCTGACTATACGTTATAAATAAATTATGCAGTCACCTTGAGGCGTGTTGTGCTATAATAGCTTGTGTCTGTTTCCAGTTCCCATTTAAGAACGTGAAGTTTTTAGTTTAGACGCCAATTTAGTGGGACAACGGTGACAGCAAGTGGTGGCGCAGTCATTGTCGAGGAGTTCCGAATACTGCTATTGAACTATACTCGTTGCAAAACCTAACCTACAATGGAAGCAGCAGAATCTTGACACTTTGTGTGTTTAGGTCGATGTTAAGGAGTGCGTTTCTTGTTTTAAATATTTTAATGTTAATGTTTTAATTGTTACACGGAGTAACCATGCACCTGGGGACATGTGCCCGCACCAAGTTGGGTATAATCAGGGGTCATTTCTACACCTGAATCAATTTCGTTGGCAGCCAGTTGTATGAACAACTGTTAAAATATACCCCAGGTTAAGAATTCCATGACTGAATATGAGGCTACGGTAACTAATATGGTAAAACTTATACCGGTATAAATTCAATTTTGACTGCCGCAAAATCCCGAAACCTTCTTGGCAGATGGGCTGCGGCTGGGGGGATTCGGAAACATCGCTCTGAATTCACAAATGGGTGCCAGACTGTCTTTATGATTTCGTTCCATTATGTGGCTTCTGGTCTTTAAGATTTGGCGTTAAAACCCATAGTTCATCTACATTTTAGTTATCTATAAGAGTTAAAATGCCGCTGGCACACCAGTATATGTTATATGTCAGATAATTCAGGTCTTTGTCAAAAGATATCCAGGTCCTGGCGACTATCAACACTTGTAGGATTTTAATTCTAAACTGTAATATTTTGTCAAAATATTAATCAATAATGTTATCTCCTGGATAATGTTCCCATATGTCAGATGGTGATCTGGTCAAATTACTACGTCACACTCCCATCTCCACGCTGTTGACCGAGTCCACGGCATCTGCCCCTATTCTTAGATACATTTCTACCTGTACCTCTTGTATGGTATCAAAGACTTCAGCATTCAGATGAGAAGCCTGGTTTGCATCGTCAATTCTAGGAGATTGCTCTTCGGGAATTTCATTGTCAGAATTGCTATCAGATCAGAATCTGTTTAAGCCTGTGAGGCTGGTGCATATCATACCTCTACCAGAAGTTACCATTTAAAAACTGTCTGATGTAGATCATACAATCAATGTAATTTTGATTATACGCTTATACAAGTGAACTAGAGAAGATTTTTTGCAAACTTCCAACTTTCCTTCGAATGTTTATAAATAAATTTCAGTCAGTACAGAGTTTCACATTATAAAAAAGGAATCGATCAGTGGTTGAAAAAGGTTTCAATGAACAAAGTAGCAAACAACACACATATTCTGAAAGCATTATCAATTTTCAACCTAAATTACATGCTTGGGGATCAAACGTACCCCAGATTGTCGAAAAAGGACGGAAGTGGAGCTGGCACTAATGTTTACATTTTTTACTGGGATGTCATTATACGTAGTTTACTTTTTACTGGTCATTGTTTGTCTTTGCTGTTTAACTTGGGTGACATTTGCGACATGTTTAAAAGATAAATTCGGCACATAATCTTGATAAGCCATGTGAGGCGTTAACCCTTGTATGAATATAATAAACTTTTATGTTTTCATTATCATTATTCCTAGCAATATTGACATAATTCTTTTCACAAATATTGGCGTGGTCGGATATTTAATTACTCTCTGAGACGATGTTTTGCAATTAAGGGCTTTACTTGTTTTCTGTCTATACAATGTAGATAAAATAATGTCTTAATTTCTAAACGATGTTGCCTATATAAATATTTTCTAAGCTCAAATGACAGATATTGTATTTCTTTTAACTTTACATGTTTGCATTATAATTTCTTGTTAACTGCTTTAAGTCGTTTTTTGCTAGATATACGGCATTCCCAGAAATCTGTCGGCGTTGTTCATGTTAAAACTGTCTGATATTCAGCTGATAAAGTTATTCCAATATTAACAAAATTATATATTTATAAAAACACAACTTGGACATACTATTTAAATGACGAGCGATAAAAAACAAGGCGTCACAAGTACAACAGGCCTAACTTATCGCCACACGGAGCTTTCCGTTCAATGCAGCGTCAACGCCAATGAGAGACATGAATAAGTAGTCTCCCACGAATAATCCCAAAATACATGTACATGTTGGGCCTTCTACTTTCTGTTGCGTCAGTGATCGTAACACGACGATTTAGTTTCAGTACTTTTTTTCCAACCACAGACTATTTTCAACATTTGTTATGTTGTATGTTATAACAACGTATCTGCAAGCGAAATTATGGCTTAAATATTGCACACTACAATATGTACACGTTACTCTTTTCATGCAATATGATACTGGCTGTAACACTAACCAGTTCGTTACTAGCTTTGTTACTATAGACGGCCACATACTTTGGCTCTACTTGTTCCCATACAAATAGTTTCCAGTTTGGCAACAAAGCTCTTTGCGCTGACGTGATGCTTGACGACGTTAAAAAGAATGCACTATATTTGTCGTTTGTCACCTTAAACCTTTGTACAAATGTACAACCATCAGTTGTAATTTTCTGATTTGTGAACATATAACACAATTACCTGTTTCTTCTAAAAATAGCCAACACTTTAAGCCTTTTGATTTCGATTAGCGAGTGTGTGGGAAACACCTGAGGAAGAGTGGAACTCTGAAATCTGGTGCAGATGGGCAGATTGTTATGTTGGATCGTTACTTACAATGTTGTTGCAACATTTATTTGGTTGAATGAACAATTTTCAGATAATTACGTAGATTGTTTTAACATTAACACTTTTCCAAGGGTGGTTCCGTCATATTTATAGAGGATAATGACTACACTACATGATGGACATCAACGTGACACAAATGGAACATATACCTTGCATGCACAAAAGCCTGATATAAACTTTATAGAAAGTGCGCGGAAAATCAAAATTCGAACAAGTAAACACTTTAATGAGATCGACAGAAATACTTATTATAGAAGCGGCAAAGGTATAATATTACCTTTTATACTCATTATCTTTTAAGCTCATAACTTTCCTTCCGAACAGCTTCTAGCCAGTCAGTGCCTGATACACCTACATAGTGCCGCTGAGGTTAGAATTGATGCTACTTAGTTTATTTAGTGATGCTGCGAGAATAATGATGGCGAGTATACCATACTGCGTACACATTTATAGCGCATTAGGCTTTAGTGGACATGAATAATCTCCATAGGCATCGAAGAGCATATATCAGTTATACATACACATAAACACATTCACGATAGCATGATTTTGTGTAATCAATCGTTTAATGATGTTTTTTTTTCATGAAGTCACTCACCAGATTACGTGACCTTGAAAAGAACCGTCATATAAAATATTCGCAATTATTCCACCCCAATAATTGGTCAAGATATTAACATGTATGACTTACTTTGTTTTCAGTAACTTAGAAGAATTGTTTTAAAACTAAATAAACAAGACTGGTAAAATAATTTAAGAGATATTAAACTCTGAGGCAACACTAGTTGGTTTCTCTCATAAGCTCACACAATAAAAGCGGTAACAAAGCGTATACAAACATAACCTGACAATCAATATTAGCAATACAAAGCTAAGTTTAAGATGCTTGGCAACAAATGCGATAAATGTTGTGAGTAAACTGATAAATTGAGGATGATCATTAGTTGTAATTATATATCATTAAAAGTAGTGATGAGCTGATGTTCAAAATATACATTTTAGCTTGTCTTTTCATATAACATTATATCTGAAAATAGAATTATATATAAAAAAAACAACAAAACACAACGGCATTATAGACTGTTATTCATTAGTCTTTCTTAAACACTTTGTTATTGTACAGGGTACAGTTATAAAGGAAACAGTGAAATAACTGTAAGGTATTAATATATTGAACAGAAAAATAGATTGATCATATTTTTCTTAACTTAAATCTAACTATTGCTTGCTGACCAACTACTACAAAACAACAACAACAAAACACTTTCATATTTATTTCTATATGAAAAAAAATACATTTACGAAATATATAGCAATGATTAGATCTACAGAGCATCTTCATGTCAAATATAAAAAAACACACATCTACTTTATATCCAATCTTAAACTAATTTTGTGTGAATGCGTTGTCATAAAATTGCCTGATATTGTTGATATCCATTTATATGTAGAATCATATTGTATTATTCAATTATATAAAGCAAGGATGAACTACAGTTTATATCCAATTAGCTCTAGTTGTTTTACTTAGAAATCACAGTTTATATCCAATTACTTGTACAAATTTGAAATCACATTTTATTATCCAATTATAAGTTAAATGTGGTATTATATACTATTCGTACTTAGCTCGTTACTATTAACGTTTATTTTATTGAATGTAAAATTCATGTTTCCGTTTAATAGCCATGCAATTGCATTTCAGTGTAAAATGTCTTAGTTATTTTCTGTTTAAATAGGACAATGTAACTTTGTCTTTTCTCCATTGATATGTGCATTGCGTATTCCCCCATTAATTATGCCGAAAGCTGCTGTTAGTATTTCCTTTAAATGCGTATTAAAGTTTGATCACATTCTAATATCCGTTTTTACAAAGAAGCCTATAAGCACGCGGTATTGTCCGTCTATAGGTGAGAGGTCATGACCTCAGAATAGGTACCGGGTGGACATCCTTCCCGACCTCCCTTCCACTGCCTAGCCTCCTTGGACGGTGGACATTTTCGGACTGCGAATAGATATTTAAAGACCGACATTAAACACAGCTTGAATATCGAGGATTGAACACTTTCATTAACCTTTTTAAGCACGAATTGATAAAGCATTGTCAAAAATGGTATGAATGGTATAAATCCTACTGGAAGCTGGCTGATCAGGATGTACACTCCATCACAATCTGTTTATACTGAACATTGGCATATAATTGTAAACAAAACATCGTGTAAGCCGTTTACTCAAGATGTAGCTGCTTATGTTACGATCGTTGACACGGAGAATTGTACACTGCATTAAAACACTATATAACAATACACTGCAGGCAGATAATATATGTCTAGTAAAGTAGTTCTTAGTTAATAATTATTTAATATGGTGTCATTTAAAATAGAATGAGTAGGCCTATATGCCAACGAACATAATTATGTCGTTTTTTTCTTTTCTGTCAGTTATGTTAGTTATCTCCCCTAATTGTTCTTTATTTTTCTTATTTGAACTATCTGATTACTTGATTTAATATTATTTGAAATTCTTACAAATTCTTATTATATATTTATACATATTATAATTATTGTTAACTATTATCTAAAGTGTTGGATGTTAGTTGATCAATTTTTAATGGGTTTTTTTTATTATAGTTTGTAGTTGATTTATATTTTCTTATGAAAATACATGTATATCGTCTCAAGTCAGGTACAAGAGTCAAATATGCTTGTCATGTATCTTTTAATTTTGTACCTGACCTTGGAAAAATAATTTTATATTTTTACATCATGTCTAAAAGAATGGTTGATGCTGTCGATCGCTTTTTGAAAATATGCAAAAGGTTTTTCAGCAATGTTTAAATTTTCGATAGTTTCTACTTTCAGCAGTATATCTACATTTAGCACAATATTTCTGTTATTTATATTTTAATTCCAGAAGTAATTTATTTACCATTGTTTAAACTTTTTGATTTAGATTCAAAAGCGTTATTCGTCTACAGATAAATAGGTTTTAAAGTCTTTATTTGATTTAGGCATAAGTGTTATTTTGTAACTTCTTGCGTTTAAAATGGTGTAACTGCATACTTTAAGCGACAAGGTCAACGATTGTATGAGATATATTAAGCGATAATTTGCTTAATTCTTCATTTTTATTTGAGAAAAGTTCTTTTCTTTGTACAAAAGTTTCGAAAAAACATTCCAGCAAATCCAGATTTCATATGTCTAAGAAACCATGTCCATACCTGTGATGACTTGGCACATCGGTTGTGGTAGCGGGGCTGGCTGACGGACACGTCTTTGCCACAGTCTCGGTCTAAAAGGTTGCCGACGACTGTAAGTATAACCTAGACTTGTGAGACTATACGACTGTAAGTATAACCTAGACATGTGAGACTAGACGACTGTAAGTATAACCTAGACATGTGAGACTATACGACTGTAAGTATAACCTAGACATGTGAGACTAGACGACAGTAAGTATAACCTAGACATGTGAGACTAGACGACTGTAAGTATAACCTAGACTTGTGAGACTAGACGACTGTAAGTATAACCTAGACATGTGAGACTAGACGACTGTAAGTATAACCTAGACATGTGAGACTAGACGACTGTAAGTATAACCTAGACATGTGAGACTATACGACTGTAAGTATAACCTAGACTTGTGAGACTAGACGACTGTAAGTATAACCTAGACATGTGAGACTAGACGACTGTAAGTATAACCTAGACATGTGAGACTAGACGACTGTAAGTATAACCTAGACATGTGAGACTATACGACTGTAAGTATAACCTAGACTTGTGAGACTAGACGACTGTAAGTATAACCTAGACATGTGAGACTAGACGACTGTAAGTATAACCTAGACTTGTGAGACTATACGACTGTAAGTATAACCTAGACTTGTGAGACTAGACGACTGTAAGTATAACCTAGACATGTGAGACTATACGACTGTAAGTATAACCTAGACATGTGAGACTAGACGACTGTAAGTATAACCTAGACATGTGAGACTAGACGACTGTAAGTATAACCTAGACATGTGAGACTATACGACTGTAAGTATAACCTAGACTTGTGTGACTAGACGACTGTAAGTATAACCTAGACTTGTGAGACTAGACGACTGTAAGTATAACCTAGACTTGTGAGACTAGACGACTGTAAGTATAACCTAGACTTGTGAGACTAGACGACTGTAAGTATAACCTAGACTTGTGAGACTAGACGACTGTAAGTATAACCTAGACTTGTGAGACTATACGACTGTAATTATAACCTAGACATGTGAGACTAGACGACTGTGAGTATAACCTAGACTTGTGAGACTAGACGACTGTAAGTATAACCTAGACTTGTGAGACTAGACGACTGTAAGTATAACCTAGACTTGTGAGACTAGACGACTGTAAGTATAACCTAGACTTGTGAGACTAGACGACTGTAAGTATAACCTAGACTTGTGAGACTAGACGACTGTAAGTATAACCTAGACTTGTGAGACTATACGACTGTAAGTATAACCTAGACATGTGAGACTAGACGACTGTAAGTATAACCTAGACATGTGAGACTAGACGACTGTAAGTATAACCTAGACTTGTGAGACTAGACGACTGTAAGTATAACCTAGACATGTGAGACTAGACGACTGTAAGTATAACATAGACATGTGAGACTATACGACTGTAAGTATAACCTAGACATGTGAGACTAGACGACTGTAAGTATAACCTAGACATGTGAGACTAGACGACTGTAAGTATAACATAGACATGTGAGACTATACGACTGTAAGTATAACCTAGACATGTGAGACTAGACGACTGTAAGTATAACATAGACATGTGAGACTATACGACTGTAAGTATAACCTAGACTTGTGAGACTAGACGACTGTAAGTATAACCTAGACTTGTGAGACTAGACGACTGTAAGTATAACCTAGACATGTGAGACTAGACGACTGAAAGAATAAAATAGCCGTATGATACTAGACGGCTGTAAGTATAACATACCGATCTGCACATATCCTCGCATACACCGATCAGCACATATCCTCACATACACCGATCAGCACAAATCCTAACATACACCGACCAGCACAAATTCTAACACACTGATCAGCACATATCCTAACATACACCGATCAGCACATATCCTCACACACACCGATCAGCACATATCCTAACACACACCGATCAGCACAAATCCTAACATACACCGATCAGCACATATCCTCACATACACCGATCAGCACATATCCTCACATACACCGATCAGCACATATCCTAACATACACCGATCAGCACATATCCTAACACACACCGATCAGCACATATCCTCACACACACCGATCAGCACATATCCTAACACACACCGATCAGCACAAATCCTAACATACACCGATCAGCACATATCCTCACATACACCGATCAGCACATATCCTCACATACACCGATCAGCACATATCCTAACATACACCGATCAGCACATATCCTAACACACACCGATCAGCACATATCATCACATACACCGATCAGCACATATCCTAACACACACCGATCAGCACATATCCTAACATACACCGATCAGCACATATCCTAACATACATCGATCAGCACATATCCTAACATACACCGATCAGCACATATCCTAACACACACCGATCAGCACATATCCTAACATACACCGATCAGCACATATCCTCACATACACCGATCAGCACAAATCCTAACATACACCGATCAGCACAAATCCTAACATACACCGATCAGCACATATCCTAGCATACACCGATCAGCACATATCCTAACACACACCGATCAGCACATATCCTAACATACACCGATCAGCACATATCCTAACATACATCGATCAGCACATATCCTAACATACACCGATCAGCACATATCCTAACACACACCGATCAGCACATATCCTAACATACACCGATCAGCACATATCCTCACATACACCGATCAGCACAAATCCTAACATACACCGATCAGCACAAATCCTAACATACACCGATCAGCACAAATCCTAACATACACCGATCAGCACATATCCTAGCATACACCGATCAGCACATATCCTAACACACACCGATCAGCACATATCCTAACATACACCGATCAGCACATATCCTAACATACATCGATCAGCACATATCCTAACATACACCGATCAGCACATATCCTAACACACACCGATCAGCACATATCCTAACATACACCGATCAGCACATATCCTCACATACACCGATCAGCACAAATCCTAACATACACCGATCAGCACAAATCCTAACATACACCGATCAGCACAAATCCTAACATACACCGATCAGCACATATCCTAGCATACACCGATCAGCACATATCCTAACACACACCGATCAGCACATATCCGTTTGGAGAACCTTATCATTAAACCACACTTGCGCTCACCGTTTCATCCTATCCTCTATTGTGATTACAACTATCAGAGTTACAGGGTCACAAAATGGACATTTCCTATCAATGTTATTTGCTTATTTTTGTTGTTTTCTTGTACATTGCACCGTCATAATCATGGCCAAACTGGCGGGGTCCAGTTATCCTTATGTCCGAGGAACGCTCCTTATATATGTCTGGGTAAAACCACAGGCGCACCGCAGGACAGCTGGAAGACCTCATCACATGAAAGTTTCCGAACCAACCAGGATTCGAACCCACGCGGTGAGGGACTGAGGACTTACTTGTCCGTCGGCGATTCAAACCGGTCGGCCACGGGCGCCCCTTAGTTCCTGATTTATTTATGATATATTTCTGTAGGGGTGTAAGTGGAACTTTATTAATAACTTATATTACAAGTTATTTTATTCGTGTGCATATGATGACTTTTGCTGGAAGCGTAGTATTCCGTATAATCGTACAAGCATCACGACCATTTAGTGTTTCATAAATGAATGATTGTTTGATGGTGTTCATTGTTCAAGTTCTTGTCAATGAAAGTGTGTTCTTTTTCTGTTCTGTATACTACTACTGTCGGACTAATATGAAAAAAAGAGTTTATATACTAATATGCTATATACGAATCTAAAAACAATACATATTAAAGAAATGGCAATAAATCAAAGTCTCGACGAAAATATTAAAACGATACGGTACCATGTTTTGATTGTCTCTGCTAGACCATTAGTGCCCCTGCAAGTGAAGATGACCCATGTCAGCAAACACACGATGATAACACACGTCACGACACTGAATACCAACCACGGCATGTTGCGGCTGTCCTCGGCAAACCTCCGATAACGTTGGGTGGTGGTGGTCGTCGTCGGCGGCGCCAAAGTGGTTGACTCTGGAACATACAGTAGTCAAGATTGTTTCTTTGATATGTACAAGCCAGGGACAAAGATATGATCAAGAAAGTAACGTCTAAACCTCCGTGAGTAGAAGAACGCCTGAGCAATAGGTCTGCTAGAACTACCGACACACCCGTATGTCAACTGGAAGACCTCCCGAAATGACAAAAAAACAACAACACAACAATTGTCAGATATTCTCCTACAATAATGGAATAGATGGACGCTGTTTTACTGACTATGGCTATGTCCATGAGAAATATCGAGGAGGCTTGAATCCACGCGGGGAGAACATGGAGTTAAAGTGTATGATAGGAATGAATGTTAAATTAACTTATTTTGTTCGGTAATCAACTCTCAATTTCCACTTTTTCTTTTTATAAATGCATAACTACAATCGCTTATATAAACACCTATAAGTATAAAGATACCAATGTTGTTTTCTTAAACTACATGGTTGTTGTTACTTACCTGAGACCATGATCGTTATAGGGGCAATGTCCTTGAGGGATCCCCCATCAAAAGCCACACCTGTGATTGTAACGGATGTAAGGGGGCCAAGGGCTGACAGATTCTTTGCCAAAGTGATCTGTCCATTGCTGTCGACAGCGAAGTATTCATCGGCCTGATTAGTTTGGTTCAGGGCGTAAGAAAGGTTGCCATAGCCGCCAATGTCACCGTCTATCGCGCTGATGGAGCCAACAACGGTCCCTACCGCGGCGTAGTAGCTCACGATAAACGTGTATTGACTGGGCACGAACGTCGGCGTGTGATCATTGGCATTAGCTAGACAAGCAAAAAGATGCGATTAAGGTCTGGGCCTGTGGGAATTATTTTCTTTCCTGCAAGAATATGCGTAAGTATGAAGTGTCAAAACGCCAGCTAAACAGCGCTTTACGCGCCTCGACTTACCTCGAAACATTGTTCCAAGTGGAATGTGAATGTCTAAAGAGCCCTGATATCAACGAATAATTGAATTACAATTCAAATGTTACAATGCATAGCAAATTCTTCGTTCAGAAAAGTACATTTTTTACATTTAAATAGGTCGTCAATATAATAGACAAATACAAATACTGCATGTACAGACAGCACCAACCTAAATCTGGGTGAAATATAATTAATTCCCAATTCACAATGTGTAGTAACATAACATAACAGAACATAACAAAAGAAATTAACAAAAAAAACTTTATCAAAATTTATCAAAATCCCTTCCCGCATCTACAATCTTCAGTCAGCATTCCATACCACAGGCGTCGCGATAAAGTTCCTTGGCCATTATTATTCAGCCAACTTACCGATTGGATATCAGCACAACGGTATCTGTCATGTCATGATGCTACACAGCCAACTTACCGATGGATATCAGCACAACGGTATCTGTCATGTCATGATGCTACACAGCCAACTTACCGATAGATATCAGGACAGCGGTATCTGTCATGCCATTATGCTACACAGCCAACTTACCGATGGATATCAGCCCAGCGGTATCTGTCAAGCCATGATGCTACACAGCCAACTTACCGATGGATATCAGTACAGTGGTATCTGTCAAGCCATGATGCTACACAGCCAACTTACCGATGGATATCTGACAACGGTATCCGTCGTGCCATTATGCTACACAGCCAACTTACCGGTGGATATCAGCCCAGCGGTATCTGTCAAGCCATGATGCTACACAGCCAACTTACCGATGGATATCAGTACAGTGGTATCTGTCAAGCCATGATGCTACACAGCCAACTTATCGATGGATATCTGACAACGGTATCCGTCATGCCATTACATTACACAGCCAACTTACCGGTGGATATCAGCACAACGGTATCTGTCAGGTCGTGATGCTACACAGCCAACTTACCGATGGATATCTGACAACGGTATCCGTCATGCCATTACATTACACAGCCAACTTACCGGTGGATATCAGCACAACGGTATCTGTCAGGTCGTGATGCTACACAGCCAACTTACCGATGGATATCTGACAACGGTATCCGTCATGCCATTACATTACACAGCCAACTTACCGGTGGATATCTGACAACGGTATCCGTCATGCCATTACATTACACAGCCAACTTACCGGTGGATATCAGCACAACGGTATCTGTCAGGTCGTGATGCTACACAGCCAACTTACCGATGGATATCTGACAACGGTATCCGTCATGCCATTACATTACACAGCCAACTTACCGGTGGATATCTGACAACGGTATCCGTCATGCCATTACATTACACAGCCAACTTACCGGTGGATATCTGACAACGGTATCCGTCATGCCATTACATTACACAGCCAACTTACCGGTGGATATCAGCCCAACGGTATCTGTCAAGCCATGATGCTACACAGCCAACTTACCGATGGATATCAGTACAGTGGTATCTGTCAAGCCATGATGCTACACAGCCAACTTACCGATGGATATCAGTACAGTGGTATCTGTCATGCCATGATGCTACACAGCCAACTTACCGATGGATATCAGTACAGTGGTATCTGTCAAGCCATGATGCTACACAGCCAACTTACCGATGGATATCAGCCCAGCGGTATCTGTCATGCCATGATGTTACACAGCCAACTTACCGATGGATATCTGACAGCGGTATCTGTCATGCCATTATGCTACACAGCCAACTTACCGATGGATATCAGCCCAGCGGTATCTGTCAAGCCATGATGCTACACAGCCAACTTATCGATGGATATCAGTACAGTGGTATCTGTCAAGCCATTATGCTACACAGCCAACTTACCGATGGATATCTGACAACGGCATCCGTCATGCCATTACATTACACAGCCAACTTACCAATGGATATCAGCCCAGCGGTATCTGTCAAGCCATGATGCTACACAGCCAACTTACCGATGGATATCAGTACAGTGGTATCTGTAAAGCCATGATGCTACACAGCCAACTTATCGATGGATATCAGTACAGTGGTATCTGTAAAGCCATGATGCTACACAGCCAACTTACCGATGGATATCAATACAGCGGTATCTGTCAGGCCATTATGCTACACAGCCACCTTACCGATGGATATCGGTCCAGCGGTATCCGTCATGCCATTACATTACACAGCCACCTTACCAATGGATATCGGCCCAGCGGTATCCGTCATGCCATTACATTACACAGCCAACTTACCAATGGATTTCAGCCCAGCGGTATCGGTCAGGCCATTATGCTAAACAGCCAACTTACCGATGGATATAAGGACATCGGTATCTGTCAGGCTATTATGCTACACAGTCAACCTACCGATGGATATCAGACAGCAGTATGTGTCAGGCCATTATGCTACACAGCCAACTTACCGATGGATATCAGGACAGCGGTATGTGTCAGGCCAGTATGCTAAACAGCCAACTTACCGATGGATATCAGACAGCAGTATCTGTCAGGCTATTATGCTACGCAGCCAACTTATCGATGGATATCAGGACAGTGGTATCAATCAGGTCGTGATGTTACACAGCCAACTTACCGATGGATATCTGACAACGGTATTTGTCAGACTATTATGCTACGCAGCCAACTTATCGATGGATATCAGGACAGTGGTATCTGTCAAGCCATGATGCTACACAGCCAACTTACCGATGGATATCAGTACAGTGGTATCTGTCAAGCCATTATGCTACACAGCCAACTTACCGATGGATATCTGACAACGGTATCCGTCATGCCATTACATTACACAGCCAACTTACCAATGGATATCAGCCCAGCGGTATCTGTCAAGCCATGATGCTACACAGCCAACTTACCGATGCATATCAGTACAGTGGTATCTGTAAAGCCATGATTCTACACAGCCAACTTATCGATGGATATCAGTACAGTGGTATCTGTAAAGCCATGATGCTACACAGCCAACTTACCGATGGATATCAATACAGCGGTATCTGTCAGGCCATTATGCTACACAGCCACCTTACCGATGGATATCGGTCCAGCGGTATCCGTCATGCCATTACATTACACAGCCACCTTACCAATGGATATCGGCCCAGCGGTATCCGTCATGCCATTACATTACACAGCCAACTTACCAATGGATTTCAGCCCAGCGGTATCGGTCAGGCCATTATGCTAAACAGCCAACTTACCGATGGATATAAGGACATCGGTATCTGTCAGGCTATTATGCTACACAGTCAACCTACCGATGGATATCAGACAGCAGTATGTGTCAGGCCATTATGCTACACAGCCAACTTACCGATGGATATCAGGACAGCGGTATGTGTCAGGCCAGTATGCTAAACAGCCAACTTACCGATGGATATCAGACAGCAGTATGTGTCAGGCCATGATGCTACGCAGCCAACTTACCGATGGATATCAGACAACGGTATCTGTTAGGCTATTATGCTACGCAGCCAACTTACCGATGGATATCTGACAACGGTATCTGTCAGGCTATTATGCTACGCAGCCAACTTATCGATGGATATCAGGACAGTGCTATCTGTCAAGTCGTGATGCTACACAGCCAACTTACTGATTGATATCAGCACAACGGTATCTGTCAGGCTATTATGCTACGCAGCCAACTTACTGATGGATATCAGCACAACGGTATCTGTCAGGCCATTATGCTACACAGCCAACTTACCGATGGATATCTGACAACGGTATCTGTCAGGCCATTATGCTACACAGCCAACTTACCAATGGATATCTGACAGCGGTATCGGTCAGGCTATTATGCTACACAGCCAACTTACCGATGGATATCTGACAGCGGTATCGATCAGGCTATTATGCTACACAGCCAACTTACCGATGGATATCAGGACAGTGGTATCTGTCAGGCTATTATGCTACACAGCCAACTTACCGATGGATATCTGACAAATGTATTTGTCAGGCTATTATGCTACACAGCCAACTTACTGATTGATATCAGCACAACGATATCTGTCAGGCTATTATGCTACGCAGCCAACTTATCGATGGATATCAGTACAGTGGTATCTGTCATGTCATGATGCTACACAGCCAACTTACCGATGGATATCAGGACAGTGGTATCTGTCAGGCTATTATGCTACACATCCAACTTACCGATGGATATCTGACAACGGTATCTGTCAGGCTATTATGCTACGTAGCCAACTTATCGATGGATATCAGGACAGTGGTATCAATCAGGTCGTGATGTTACACAGCCAACTTACCGATGGATATCAGTACAGTGGTATCTGTCAAGCCATTATGCTACACAGCCAACTTACCGATGGATATCTGACAACGGTATCCGTCATGCCATTACATTACACAGCCAACTTACCAATGGATATCAGCCCAGCGGTATCTGTCAAGCCATGATGCTACACAGCCAACTTACCGATGCATATCAGTACAGTGGTATCTGTAAAGCCATGATTCTACACAGCCAACTTATCGATGGATATCAGTACAGTGGTATCTGTAAAGCCATGATGCTACACAGCCAACTTACCGATGGATATCAATACAGCGGTATCTGTCAGGCCATTATGCTACACAGCCACCTTACCGATGGATATCGGTCCAGCGGTATCCGTCATGCCATTACATTACACAGCCACCTTACCAATGGATATCGGCCCAGCGGTATCCGTCATGCCATTACATTACACAGCCAACTTACCAATGGATTTCAGCCCAGCGGTATCGGTCAGGCCATTATGCTAAACAGCCAACTTACCGATGGATATAAGGACATCGGTATCTGTCAGGCTATTATGCTACACAGTCAACTTACTGATGGATATCAGACCAACGGTATCCGTCATGTCATTATGCTACACATCCAACATACCGATGGATATCAGGTAAGCGGTATCCGTCATGCCATTATGCTACACAGCCAACTTACCGATGGATATCGGCCCAACGGTATCCGTCGTGCCATTACATTACACTGCCAACTTACCGATTGATATCAGCCCAGAGGTATCCGTCATGCCATTATGCGACACAGTCAACTTACTGATGGATATCAGACCAACGGTATCCGTCATGTCATTATGCTACACAGCCGACTTACTGATGGATATCAGACCAACGGTATCTGTCATGCCATGATGCTACACAGTCAACTTACTGATGGATATCAGACCAACGGTATCCGTCATGTCATTATGCTACACAGCCGACTTACTGATGGATATCAGACCAACGGTATCCGTCATGTCATTATGCTACACAGCCAACTTACCGATGGATATCAGGACAACGGTATCTGTCATGCCATGATGCTACACAGCCAATTTACCGATGGATATCAGGACAACGGTATCTGTCATGTCATGATGCTACACAGCCAACTTACTGATGGATATCAGGACAACGGTATCTGTCATGCCATGATGCTACACAGCCAATTTACCGATGGATATCAGGACAGCGTTATCTGTCAGGCTATTATGCTACACAGCCAATTTACCGATGGATATCAGACAACGGTATCTGTCATGTCATGATGCTACACAGCCAACATATCGATGGATTTCAGGACAACCGTATCTGTCATGGCATGATGTTACACAGCCAACTTACTGATGGATATCAGGACAGCGGTATCTGTCATGGCATGATGTTACACAGCCAACTTACTGATGGATATCAGGACAGCGGTATCTGTCATGCCATGATTATACACAGCCAACTTACTGATGGATATCGGCACAACGGTAGCTGTCAGGCCATGATGCTTCATAGCCAACTTACCGATTAATATTAGGGCAGCGGTATCTGTCATGCCATGATGTTACACAGCCAACTTACTGATGGATATTAGGACTGCGGTATCTGTCATGCCATGATGTTACACAGCCAACTTACCAATGGATATCAGGACAGCGGTATCTGTCATGCCATGGTGCTACACAGCCAACTTACCGATGGATATCAGGAGAGCGGTATCTGTCATGCCATGATGTTACACAGCCAACTTACCGATGGATACCAGGACAGCGGTATCTGTCATGCCATGATGTTACACAGCCAACTTACCGATGGATATCAGGACAGCGGTATCTGTCATGCCATTATGCTACACAGCCAACTTACCGATGGATATCAGGACAGCGGTATCTGTCATGCCATGATGTTACACAGCCAACTTACCGATGGATATCAGGACAGCGGTATCTGTCATGCCATTATGCTACACAGCGAACTTACCGATGGATATCAGTACAGCGGTATCTGTCAGGCTATTATGCTACACATCCAACTTACCGATGGATATCAGACAGCGGTATCTGTCAGGCCATGATGTTACACAGCCAACTTACCGATGGATATCAGGACAGCGGTATCTGTCATGCCATGATGTTACACAGCCAACTTACCGATGGATATCAGACAGCGGTATCTGTCAGGCCATGATGTTACACAGCCAACTTACCGATGGATATCAGGACAGCGGTATCTGTCATGCCATGGTGCTACACAGCCAACTTACTGATGGATATCAGACAGCGGTATCTGTAAGGCCATGATACTACACAGCCAACTTACCGATAGATATCACGACAGCGGTATCTGTCAGGCTGTTATGCTACACATCCAACTTACCGATTGATAACAGACAGCGGTATCTGTCATGCCATGATGTTGCACAGCCAACTTACCGATGGATATCAGTACAGCGGTATCTGTCATGCCATGATACTACACAGCCAACTTACCGATAGATATCACGACAGCGGTATCTGTCAGGCTGTTATGCTACACAGCCAACTTACCGATAGATATCACGACAGCGGTATCTGTCAGGCTGTTATGCTACACAGCCAACTTACCGATGGATATCAGGACAGCGGTATTTGTCATGACATGGTGCTACACAGCCAACTTACTGATGGATATTAGTACAGGGGTATCTGTCAGGCTATTATGCTACACATCCAACTTACCGATGGATATCAGACAGCGGTATCTGTAAGGCTGTTATGCTACACAGCCAACTTACCGATAGATATCACGACAGCGGTATCTGTAAGGCTGTTATGTTACACAGCCAACTTACCGATAGATATCACGACAGCGGTATCTGTCAGGCTGTTATGCTACACAGCCAACTTACCGATAGATATCACGACAGCGGTATCTGTCAGGCTATTATGCTACACATCCAACTTACCGATGGATATCAGACAGCGGTATCTGTCAGGCCATGATACTACACAGCCAACTTACCGGTGGATATCAGGACAGTGGTATCTGTCAGGCTATTATGTTACACAGCCAACTTACCGATGGATATCAGGACAGCGGTATCTGCCATGCCATGATGTTACACAGCCAACATACCGATGGATATCAGGACAGCGGTATCTGTCATGCCATGATGTTACACAGCCAACTTACCGATGAATATCAGACAGCGGTGTATGTCAGGCTATTATGCTACACAGCCAACTTACCGGTGGATATCACGACAGTGGTGTCTGTCAGGCTATTATGTTACACAGCCAACTTACCGATAGATATCACGACAGTGGTATCTGTCAGGCTATTATGTTACACAGACAACTTACCGATGGATATCAGGACAGCGGTATCTGCCATGCCATGATGTTACACAGCCAACATACCGATGGATATCAGGACAGCGGTATCTGTCATGCCATGATGTTACACAGCCAACTTACCGATGAATATCAGACAGCGGTGTATGTCAGGCTATTATGCTACACAGCCAACTTACCGGTGGATATCACGACAGCGGTGTCTGTCAGGCCATTATGCTACATAGCCAACTTACCGATGGATATCAGACCAACGGTATCCGTCATGCCATTAGGTTACACAGCCAACTTACCAATGGATATCAGAACCACAGCGGTATCTATCAGACCTCCCGAATCCGTCACTGTAAGATTGCACGCGGCCGTGCTTGGCATGCCAGCATCTGTCAACAAACATGTACAGGTAATTCATGTCTATTACTCTAACTTTAAGTAAAGGAAATATGAGGAAAATAATCATTTAACGTTGTAACCACACAAATTAACGCCGTCAATTTCCTTCGTCGACGTCGGAGTGAGAGACTTAGAGAAAGAAAGTGTCAGGAGTTAGAGAGAGATAAGGAGAGAGAGAATTTGTAGAGAAAATGCTTAGCCAATAGTTAAAAACTGTCGTCATCCTGCCATAAGCATGGCTTAACTCATTGTGGTAATATGCCCGAACATATTGCAGACAGTAATTGCGATCGGTCACATTCGATCTTTCTACATATAAGCTTGTAGGCCGCAAAAATCACGATTTAGCTGAAACCATATTAAAACCTCTTATTTCTTACGATTTTAAGAAAACGAGAACATAAAGACAGGTGAATTTCTGCTTTCGAAGAACTTGTCTGTGTTCATTTCTTATACCAGCAAGAAAAGTGGATTTTGGTCCTGACAATTTTAACGATTGAAAAACTTACCAAGATCATAATCTGACTGGAATTTTATTTCTCCGGTCGCGGAATTCATGGAGAAATGTCCGCTGCCGCAGTTAAGGTCATGGATAAGCTTGTCCCCGATGTCTGGATCCGCGACACCTAGGGTCGGAACGCCTAATGACGTGCCTCCCTGGTGTAACAGATACGAAGTTTAAAACACAACCGTAAGTAAACATAACTGTACTAAGAGATAAACACCAATGTTACACAGTCTGCCAAAAAACTTAACAGTTAACAGGTATAGTTTCAACAAAACATTTATATAACGAACAATATATGATTTTAAAATCACTAATTCTTCCCAATAAGGCTTCAAAAATTTAATAATTTAAGAACTTTCAATAGAAAGAACAACAAGTAAACCACTGACAATTAAATGTATGCACATACAGGATATTAGCAGTTGATTAAATTTGTAAATAAATCATAAACTGTAATAAATTAACATATGCAGGTAAATCAACACAGTAAATCAACACGTGTTTGTAAATCAACACGTGTTAGTAAATCAACACGATAAATCTGCACATGTTACTAAATCAACACAATAAATAAGCACGTGTTTGTAAATCAACACGTGTTAGTAAATCAACACGTGTTAGTAAATCAGCACGATAAATCTGCACATGTTACTAAATCAACACAATAAATAAGCACGTGTTTGTAAATCAACGCTTTTAATCAGAGCATGTTAGTATATCATCACATGTTAGTATATCATCACATGTTAGTACATCAGCCCATGTTAGTACATCAGTTCATGTTAGTACATCAGCACATGTTAGTACATCAGCCCGTGTTAGTACATCAGCCCGTGTTAGTACATCAGTTCATGTTAGTACATCAGCCCATGTTAGTACATCAGCCCGTGTTAGTACATCAGCACATGTTAGTACATCAGCCCGTGTAAGTACATCAGCACATGTTAGTACATCAGTCCGTGTTATTACATCAGCACATGTTAGTACATCAGCCCGTGTTAGTACATCAGCCCGTGTTAGTACATCAGTTCATGTTAGTACTTCAGCCCGTGTTAGTACAGCAGCACATGTTAGTACATCAGCCCATGTTAGTACATCAGCACGTGTTAGTACATCAGCCCATGTTAGTACATCAGCACGTGTTAGTACATCATCACATGTTAGTACATTAGCCCGTGTTAGTACATCAGCCCGTGTTAGTACATCAGCAGATTTTAGTAATTCAACTTATGTTAGTAAATCAAAATATTCATTGATGATGCGAAGAAATTCATTGACCCTCGAGGCAGATGAGTAATAACTGGAAATACCCATTTCAGGACAGACGTTGTTCTTTCTTTTGCAAACACATGTGTCTGCGGTTTTCTTTTCTCCAAGACTATACACAATGACTCGACTTAAATACGAAATGGTCATATAAATATTTCAACGTTTTTTAAACATTAACTTGTCACTCGACGAAGGTATAAATATGAAAGTTATATTTAAAGTGACAATGAAGCGCTAAGACTGGACACTGTCTAAAGGATCGATCAGTTTGCAAAGTGACTGACTAATGGGCTCTAACCATGTTTAACTAAGATCTTGCTCATTCTGTCCTTGGTTTCCATGGCAACGTGTACAATAAACCTACACGCACTGTAAGTATCCAGTAAAGAATTAAAGATGTTTTAATAATGTTTAATGGAACGTTGAGTCCTTGATCGTTTGAATAATCCAAAATTCCGCATATAAAAGTCTAATATTTAAGTAGTAGCAATTAATAACTAGATTTAATAATTGAGCATAATTCAGTCAATGCAACATTATCTTTTGTACGATCAGTATTTCTCCTACATATGTGAAATGTGTTTGTATAGGGCACTTTTAAGCGAATGAAAAAGTGGATCTTATGGCGGCTTTTGGAAAGACCACCCCAAACAGACATAGACATACCAGAGCCTCATTTGTAGAAATGCTGAAGCTTGTCTGGCTGTACACGGGTGTCTCGTTTATGTCTATGATGTCGATAACTAACGGCTGGGTGTTAGTGGCAACGCCGTCGGTGACGCTGACGGATAATGTGAATGACTTGGTGGCCAGCGTCTCGTAGTTTGTGGCAGTTAAACCAGTGCTAATGACGCCGGCTATCGGAAGATATAAAAACGACGTAAAATATGTGACAGGAAAAAGGTTTATGAGAAGCATCAAAATCGCCGCCGGGAAGAATGTGCCGGAAAGTTAGACATTTTTAGAATAGCTCAAATAGTAGCGACCGATAACTCTGCGTAGGTGACTTATTATGCATGGTAGCATTTGCGCAGGAAATCTTTTCAGCAACTCACATAAAAATGTTCTATACGACCTTATTGTCGGTTCGAAATATGTCTCTAAAATATTTTTAAGTAAATGCGGAGAAAAATGGTGTCTAAAGTAAATCAAAACTAAATACCGAAGAAATGCTGTAAACATATACATCAAAATGTTTGTGCACGAGAATATCTGGTAATTAGTGCAGTATGTTCAAATCTACACAGCACTAATTGTCCTAAAAATACTCATTTTGGCTATATGAAACTAATGGTTTCCATGGCAGCTATCATGAAATTTTAATAGGAAAGTATTTGTGCATGTTTCGAAAAAATGCTTATAACCTTTCCAAAAATGGTAATAGAAGTATGAAATTGGTACTTAATTAAAAGTTATTGTATTACCATTATGGTCATGTGCAAATTATCACTTGCAGATGTTTATAAATTTTAAAGAGAATCTAAGGCTTTATTTTTTAAAAGATAATATTCTTTTTATTTAATAGCAATATTCAAACAAACTCAACAGTTTCTAAATTTATATGCATACCCCTACTTGTCTAACACATGTTTTTTTAAGATGCATATGATTTGGTTTATTTTGTGATTTTCTGTAATGATTTTTTTTAAAATTTAATTTCGTCCAAATTGTGCTCATTTAATATTAATGCATAATTTGGTTGGAAGAACAAACCAAAAAATTAAAGAATATTTTTTTTTATCGTTACGTAAGTCGAGGCTATCACTAAACGTAGATTTTAGATAATTAATTATGCAAATTAGCCAACATGAATATTCATAGATCTTAATGAAAATCTAAAATATACTTTAATTTAAAAAAGTTATGTAATTTATTTCATTTAAAGGCATACCCATTGTAAAAGTTAAAAAGACAACTTTCTTTGTCTGACACCAGTTTATTCAAGTTTTGCATGAATTAATCTTTTAAATTTCATGGAACTTTCATCTTTGAGTTTAGAATATGAAGTTGATAAGAAACCTGCTTGTAAACAGGTGTATTGTACTATATTGCTTATAACGTATTGGTAAAATCCGTTTTAGACATTGATTTTATTGGAAATTAATAAGTATGCCAGTTAGCCCTAATAAATATTTTTTCAATCTTAAAGAAGTAATTCGCACATACTTTCTTTATTTTTATTCTAAGTCAAAATATATAATAAATAAATACATAAATACATAACGAAGTAAGTAAATAAATAATTAAATTAATTAATTAAAAAATTAAATAAATTAAATAAGTAAATAAATAAACAAGGTGATGTGACAGAGCACAATACTTTTCTTTTAGTGTCCCGTAGTTTATCATTTCAGTTAATGGTACTATTGACTTACCATAATTATATATGGACCCACATCTGTTGTTCTTTATTTAGCTTTTTATTTGAATGTAAGAAAATCTAAATGGTTCTATCAAGCTTAAAACATACGTTAGAAAGAAATCTGGTTCTTTGGCGGCAACAGATACAATTGGAAATTAAAAGGTATGTTTGGATAAGTACATTAATTTTGATTACATTTTCTTGTGGGTTATAATCAAATAATTTTCAGATGGTGATATTACTGAGTACAGATACTTTTAAGGCATTTTAAAATTATATAAAGATATATGTCACAAGTTAAATTGGTCACTTGATTATTTTAAGGCATATTTGAAAACATTAACAATTAGTGTATGACTCTTTTAACAAGCTGTCTGTAATTATAATTTGTATTAAATATAATGAATTTATTATTCTCAAATGCATGTTCTACAAAGTAAACTATAAGCGGTTAATTACTCTAAGGTTAACCTAAATATACTAATGAAAATTGATCAATAGGTAAATAAGAAAAGGTCCTATCAAAATTTTCACAGATATTTAAATTTAATATTCCTGTAGACAAAGGCAAACAGATTAAATGTAAATGTGACAAAAACACAGAGACGATATATAACACACAAAAAGAACAAAACAATAGTTACCGCCTTGGAACGGTCAGTCGGCAAAAGTGACACAAGTGAAAAGAATATTTACTAGCAAATTATCAGATAAAAGCTTCAAAAGTTAAATTTTGCACTTCAAATGAAAATGTTCCTAGATTGAATGCGTTGTGATTTACAATGCACTTGTGTACCTGGTGTTCCAAACTGTGTTAAACACCTGAGATAAGTAACTGAACTGAGTATCTTGTATGGCCAAGATGGTTTCCGATCTACAGTATAATGCATGATTCATTTATTTTATTTTAATTTATTTAATATACTGACAATCTGTCTAAGCATATCACTGTGGCCTCAAAATATGTTTCCAGAACATAAAGCCCTCCGATTCATATAAGGTGGAACATTCCACGTGAGGGGTCAAAGTCTAAATCAGGTCATATTAACACGCTATGCCATTGCTGGGGGTTTTAAGAACAATGTTGAACAGAAAGTCTTTATTGCTATAAGTGAGCACACGAAACTGCCTGACCACCTCATGTGTTCATTATTCAATTAACTGTGACATGAGGTTTAACTTATGCAGCCGATATTGCAGAAATTTGGTAGAAATACGGTAGTCCAAAACTGTTTATTTTAATCCTGCCATTTTGCTTGTGGTATATTGTCATTAAAACAGAAAAACAATTGTCATATTGATCTTGATTGTATTTTATATGTATATACATGTATATAGATTGCACAAAATGTAGCGTTCACTAATTAAAATGGTGTTATCAGAGATGTAAGATAGAAATGATATCATAACTGATTTAAACATCACAAAGAAAACAATCTTAACATTAAAATTGACATTCAGCTAAGCATTGTTTCTGAAAGCATAAATTCCTGCATTACAGAATTGTTTCGCATAAATTCCGGCATTACAGAATTGTTTCTGATAACATAAATTCCTGCATTACAGAATTGTTTCTGATAGCATAAATTCCTGCATTACAGAATTGTTTCTGATAGCATAAATTCCGGCATTACAGAATTGTTTCTGATAGCATAAATTCCTGCATTACAGAATTGTTTCTGATAGCATAAATTCCGGCATTACAGAATTGTTTCTGATAACATAAATTCCTGCATTACAGAATTGTTTCTGATAGCATAAATTCCGGCATTACAGAATTGTTTCTGATAGCATAAATTCCTGCATTACAGAATTGTTTCTGATAGCATAAATTCCGGCATTACAGAATTGTTTCTGATAGCATAAATTCCGGCATTACAGAATTGTTTCTGATAGCATAAATTCCTGCATTACAGAATTGTTTCTGATAACATAAATTCCTGCATTACAGAATTGTTTCTGATAACATAAATTCCTGCATTACAGAATTGTTTCTGATAGCATAAATTCCGGCATTACAGAATTGTTTCTGATAGCATAAATTCCGGCATTACAGAATTGTTTCTGATAGCATAAATTCCGGCATTACAGAATTGTTTCTGATAACATAAAATCCTGCATTACAGAATTGTTTCGCATAAATTCCTGCATTACAGAATTGTTTCTGATAACATAAATTCCTGCATTACAGAATTGTTTCTGATAGCATAAATTCCGGCATTACAGAATTGTTTCTGATAACATAAATTCCTGCATTACAGAATTGTTTCTGATAACATAAATTCCTGCATTACAGAATTGTTTCTGATAGCATAAATTCCGGCATTACAGAATTGTTTCTGATAACATAAATTCCTGCCTTACAGAATTGTTTCTGATAGCATAAATTCCGGCATTACAGAATTGTTTCTGATAACATAAATTCCTGCATTACAGAATTGTTTTTGATAACATAAATTCCTGCATTACGGAATTGTTTCTGATAACATAAATTCCGGCATTACAGAATTGTTTCTGATAACATAAATTCCGGCATTACAGAATTGTTTCTGATAACATAAATTCCGGCATTACAGAATTGTTTCCGATAGCATAAATTCCGGCATTACAGAATTGTTTCTGATAACATAAATTCCTGCATTACAGAATTGTTTCTGATAACATAAATTCCGGCATTACAGACTTGTTTCTGATAGCATAAATTCCGGCATTACAGAATTGTTTCTGATAGCATAAATTCCGGCATTACAGAATTGTTTCTGATAACATAAATTCCTGCATTACAGAATTGTTTCTGATAGCATAAATTCCTGCATTACAGAATTGTTTCTGATAGCATAAATTCCGGCATTACAGAATTGTTTCTGATAACATAAATTCCTGCATTACAGAATTGTTTCGCATAAATTCCTGCATTACAGAATTGTTTCTGATAACATAAATTCCTGCATTACAGAATTGTTTCTGATAGCATAAATTCCGGCATTACAGAATTGTTTCTGATAACATAAATTCCGGCATTACAGAATTGTTTCTGATAACATAAATTCCTGCATTACAGAATTGTTTCTGATAGCATAAATTCCGGCATTACAGAATTGTTTCTGATAACATAAATTCCGGCATTACAGAATTGTTTCTGATAGCATAAATTCCGGCATTACAGAATTGTTTCTGATAACATAAATTCCTGCATTACAGAATTGTTTCTGATAACATAAATTCCGGCATTACAGAATTGTTTCTGATAACATAAATTCCGGCATTACAGAATTGTTTCCGATAGCATAAATTCCGGCATTACAGAATTGTTTCTGATAACATAAATTCCTGCATTACAGAATTGTTTCTGATAACATAAATTCCGGCATTACAGAAGTATTTCTGATAGCATAAATTCCGGCATTACAGAATTGTTTCTGATAGCATAAATTCCTGCATTACAGAATTGTTTCTGATAACATAAATTCCGGCATTACAGAATTGTTTCTGATAACATAAATTCCTGCATTACAGAATTGTTTCTGATAACATAAATTCCTGCATTACAGAATTGTTTCTGATAGCATAAATTCTGGCATTACAGAATTGTTTCTGATAACATAAATTCCTGCATTACAGAATTGTTTCGCATAAATTCCTGCATTACAGAATTGTTTCTAACAGCATAAATTCTGGCATTACAGAATTGTTTCTGATAGCATAAATTCCTGCATTACAGAATTGTTTCTGATAACATAAATTCCTGCATTATCCTGGTAGTATCATCAAATAAATTGTTCAGTCTATAAAGCCTAATTTCCTGTCTACAGAAGTTTTAGCTTAAAAAAGTGAAAAATTCTTCTACCAAGTCAAAGTTTAAAATGATTAAATGTTGTGAGGACGGGTGGGTTATGTGAATGTTACAACATTGTTCCATAATAAAATGACATGTTTTGCGTGAATAGATATGGATTTGCCTATTTACTAAGAAATATAAGTGAAAGAATTCTCTACAACATGCAAAGGAGTTGTCCACAAATGTTTTGAAGTATATTATTGTATTAAGTGTATTATAATGTTGGTGAAAGAGAATGCACTACATTGGATAGTAAAAATTACAGATTTACTCATTCAAGACCTTGCTTACACATAGAAGTGACATATACAAAAAAAAATCTGTTAGAAAAATTATGCATATGACATGCTGTAATTAGTGTTTAAAAAACTCAGAAATACTTTACCTTATATGATTCAACTATTTAGTTTACTACGCTGCACAGTAAAAAAAATAACGGTCTTAAAAGAGGATAAAACAATATCAAATGTTAATATAATGTGATCTTAAAAAGGATAGGAATTGAAAAGGGTTATAAAAGGTTTATCAGTTCCCACAATCTTAAGTTCTTTAAGTTACAGTTAAGAAAAGTATGTAACACATTCATTCAGAAAATCGGAGAAATAATTTATTCAATTAACACAAACAAATTAAAGTGTTTAACTCTATTCCATGTCAATAAATTAATACTACTAAGCTTATAAGGATATAAAGGTGTATCATAAAATCACTAATTATTACTAGAAACTTCCATCTACACGCAGAAAGACTTTAAGTTAAATGCTTAAGACCCTATGTAAAAGTATGAAAATGGCAGAAATAAACAAAAATTAAACCAAATTAAAAAATTACCAAAAATTTATTTAGTATGCCTGTTTTAGTGTTAAAGTGCACAGTGTAAGCGCGTAATTAATAGTTTTGAGTATTCATGAGCACTAATTTGCATAATTAGTCAGATCGAATCTTAGCTTAATGATAGCCTTTACTAAAGGGCCTGTCTAAAACTGGGTTTTCCATGTTGTGAATAGCTATAGGCAGGCGTTTAACATATTCATGTGTTTAAATTTAACGAGGAAAACTCACACAAAATTAATTTAAAAAAAAACATACCCAATTTTAAAAATAAACCAATTCCTGCGTCCAATCTAATCAACTTTCACAAAATAATGTCTATTTTTCGATAATCATTAAGATATATGAATATTCATGTTGGCTAATTTGCATATTTAGATCTACTTATATCAAATCCAAGTTAGTGATAGCCTCTACTAATGGAACGATACAAACATTATTCTTCAATGCTTTGGTTAGTTACAACCAGATTTCTAGCCAAATTATGCATTAAGATTGAATGAACAAAATTTGGACGAAAATAAATTTAAAAATCATTAAAAAATCATAATTATACCAAATCATATAAAGCTTAGTCCAACATGTGTTATAGAAGTAGTGCTATGTAGATAACCGAAATGTGTTTATTTTTAGCACATTTAAGATTCTGTTTTTAGACACCCTAAGGAACATTTTGGTACCAATGAAAAAAGTCTATGAGGTTGGGGTAAGGAAGTAACCATACCAAGCTGCCGGACTAAAACGATCTATTTTCAGACATTTCGTACCGTAAGTAATTGCCTTAGGTATATTGAAACAGATATGGGTGTTTATTTCAAGTACATGTTCTTGTACTTACACGTGCCGATTTACATGTACCTGTTTGGCATCACAGCTACTTACAGTCGAGTTATTTGAAAGTAATATCTCAGAAATGTCACACACGTCGTGATTATGTAAGGTTATATCATATTCGTATCTCTCTGTATGGAAAATATGTAAAGGTCCTATGAGAATTACCTCAAAGTTTACATTTTGAGCAAGTGTGTCACTAAGGCATATACAAGTTATGTAGATCTAAGTGTGTTAAGCACTGAGAAGAGACATTACAGAGATAAACGAACAGATCCCACTTTAAAACTTGAAACAGTCTGCAAAAAACCTAATGTGGTGCTTTAACCTGGTTTGTTGGGGCGCTCCAACCTTGTACTTCCTGAATGTTTTCCCGCAAGAAGACGGTGTAAATAAATATCCCATTGATGTAACACAACTAACAGTGAGAAACTCCACCGAAAGTAAAAAAAAACTGATAAAAGAAAAAACAAACTATTTAACAATGATTAATGCTAACTATCAAAATAAGTTCACTACATACATGATATAAAAACCTGAAAAGCAACTAATCAGGTTCTAAAAAGAAACACTAGGAAATAAAGCAGCCCAAGCGATGGTTTATTTTAAGAACAGGTAGATCTAACTTACGTCATACGAATTTCTTTCGTACATGACGTAAGTTAGATCTACTTACTTTGAGCGTCAATGGTGAAGTATGTCAGGCCTGTTCCGGATGATGTCATGGAATAGGTCAATGTCTGTGACGCATCCTGATCGGCTGATGTCACGGTAAATATTGGCGTCAATATGGCAGTATTCTCCTTAACGGGATAGCTGGCCGTCATTGGAAGGTTCTTGATGGTTACCGGATCATTGATACCTGAAGGAAAATGGCAGAGCGACTTAACACAATATAACATGAATAATGTGTTGATTTTCAAAACAGATTATTTAACATATCCATGCCATTATGTTGCGGTTTTAAACGTGAGCTGTTTAAGATAATATTACTACATGTAAATTTATTGTACCTAAAACGTGAGCTGTAAGATATATTATATGTGTATATTTATTGAACCTAAAACGTGAGCTGTAAGATATAATATGCTATTTGTACATTTATTGTACCTAAGACGTGAGCTGTAAGATATATTATATGTGTATATTTATTGAACCTAAAACGTGATCTGTAAGATACATGTATAATATGTTATTTGTACATGTATTGTACCTAAAACGTGAGCTGTAAGATAAATTATATTTGTACATTTATTGTACCTAAATCGTGAGCTGTAAGATATAATATGATATTTGTATATTTATTGTACCTAAAACGTGAGCTGTAAGATAAATTATATTTGTACATTTATTGTACCTAAATCGTGAGCTGTAAGATATAATATGGTATTTGTATATTTATTGTACCTAAAACGTGAGCTTTAAGATAATTATAATATTAGATTTATTGAACCTTTAACGTGGACTGTAAGATATTTTATTATATTTATTTACCTAAAACATAGGCTGTTAAAGATAGAATACTTTATTAATGGTACCTAAAAAGTCTCATGCATATACAAGCTGCCTATACATAACATTAATTATATCGGAATTTTACGTTATTTTTCACAAAATACTATCGAACCTAACACTATAAACCGTACTAAAACAATGCCAAATATGTTTCACTCAAGCTGATCATGATAACGCGCATCCTTAAAATAAACAAGAGACCGTCGAAGACGGGTGATGCTCCCCGAATGGGTATTTTGTCACAAAAACGGGTTGTTTTATAACTATGAAGGTGGATTTTGTAAATGGTGTGGTTCTATAAAATCAGACATAATCAAACCTGTATCTACAACAGTTAATGAGAATGGCTATTTCAACCACTAAGTTAAGGTACCTTTCAAGTTGCGACCCAAATTTCGCGCCCGACAATTTGTCCTGAAATTACAATTATTTCTGTGAAATAATTTTAAAATGTGAATGCAAATAACAGTTATGAACCGGACATGATTTTGCTTCAAGGTCACACGCAAATTTTTGCGCGCGACACGTCTTCTCATAAGGTGATCATTTCTGTGAAATAATTTTAAAATCCAACAATAAATAACAAAGTTATATGACAGCTATACCGGTACATTACGTATATTGTTGATTTTACGTTAGACGCGCGTGAATATAAGGATTTTTTCCCGCCGAAAACCACATCGATTGTTATAGTTAAGCGAGTAAGCAATTGTGTGTACAGAGAAATCAGGAAAGTTGACAGATGTATTATGCAAGCGACTTCCTACGTATTGGGTAATCAAATATACTTTCTGGATCTAATTAAAATATCACAAAAATGCTTCTGTTAGAGTTAAGCCACAATTGTAAAATCAAAAGTAATTTTGAAGCTATATTTTTAAAAGGTTTAACGAATGTGTGCACTTACATTTAATATATTCCTGTGAGAGACATTAACAGTTGGATATATGTGTGGGAAAACACGTTAGGGTGCTAATGTACTCGCGAGAACAATTTAGCCTTAGAAGACACTTAGCTTTCGATGGCTTTGCAAAAGAAGACGTTTAGCTTGTCGAGACCTAAGGGGATTTATTGTTAATTGCTTGAGACTTAAAAAGTATTACCAGATTCATCATTTAGATTTTACAGATATTTAATGTGAACAGATATAAACACTCAGAGAAAACATTAAGGCTTAGTATAGTTTTATCATTGGAAAAAACTAGTTTAACCAGACAAAAAATGGACCTTAGACGGTTTTACCTGATATAACTCTGGATTATAGGTTACTCGATTAATCATTAGGCATTATATGGATTGACCAGATACATATCTAGATAGCTTGCGAAAAAGAACATTTACCATTAGTTGGTAAGAAGACTATTTTTTATGTTTTCTTGATTGTTTGTGAGTTTAGACATTCAGCCCTTTGATGTGGCTGTGCTGTTGTACTTAGTTTTAGTTGAATATTTTATGGTTGTATGAAAGGAGGTTCTTACCGCTTACGAGAACTGTAAGAACGACTGGGTTCACAATGCTATGGGTATCATTGATACTTATGTACAGGTCGTAGCCAGTAGTCATGGATGTGGTCAGATCTGCCGCCAACTGAACAATACCAGCTGGAAACGTAACAAGAAAATAGGTGTGAATAACGATTAGTCTGCTTTTTAGTCCATACTGATTGTCATTCTTCTAACAATTCAATGCATATATAATGATATTTATGCCTAAACAAGGAGGCAATGAGGTTAGATCTTAATTAACCGGGGGCTGCCGGGTCTCGATATTAACATAATGCAGGACCTATATCATGATATGTATTAGTTGAGATGGTTACACAAGTTTCGTGTTATTTTTAATAATGCATTGTACCCGGTACAATACATTTATCAAATTGCATTAAGCAACTCCAATGTAAGCCATGACCAACTGGAAGAAAGAAAAACAGATGAGAATATCTACTTTCCAGAACTGCTTCGTAAATATTGAGATTGTTAATAAGGTTGAAACTGCCACATACTGAGTGGATGTATCGTGAACGGACAAGATGGGGTTTTGGGACACGTCAATGTGTATTCTACTACATCTCCCTCAGGATCCGTAGACGACACTGTGTATACCGAACCCGTGACTGCAGTGGTTGCAGGAATTGTTATTTCCACTGAAATCAGATTAATAATACCATGTCTAAAGAAAATCACACAAATTGTCTGTAATCCCTCCTATTATTTTTGAATTGTTTTGAATCATTTTTGGCTTGCAAATCAAGGACATTGAAAGTCTGACCGCAAGCTTATGTCGTTTTTTAAATTAGATTTTTAAAGATAAAAAATTCAGAAGAGTTTGATGTGGGATGAAATTAAACAAATTAGGCAGAATAAAACATTCGTTTTATGTATGCTTACTAGGAAGGTTGGTGACGACAGGGGGCAAATTTTTCAAAAGAAACAGGTAGTACTTCTTCTGTACAACATTTGCCGGGTCCCCATCCGTACACTCTATCAGCAACTCATACAGGTTCTTGGTTGCGTAATTAAAGTTGGGGTTTGCTGTGCTGTAGATTCCCCAGTCTGTAATAAGAAACGAACATAATGTTGGGTTTTAATAAACAGTTTGCATCTCAATCATCATCATCATTACTTAAATTATCATCGTCAACATCTTCATCACCAAAATAAACACAACCATCTCGCTATTACTACAAACAAAACAATTATTGTCACAACTACCAAACCACCAGAATTATTACCTCACTTTTCACTTTCCAGACTATAGAACAATCGCTATGAACACAAGTACCACTACTATCATTAAACCACCGTAGACATTTATAACACCATCACAACCAACATCGTCACATTACTCAATCTACGCAATCACAGCAGCAACATTAATACCAACGCCATCAGCACATCCATAACCCAGTCACCACCACTAAACTGCAGTTTCAATGCACGTTATTGATTGATTACTAACTAACCTGTAGTTCCTGGAACAATGGACACTTCAAAAGGGTAGCTCGGGTCGTTGCTGGCGGACAAGTAGCACGTGACCGTGTCCACGGTATCCGTGACAACCAGGGTTCGTAACAAACTTTTGACGGTCGTGTCCTCAGACAGGACGTCATACCTCGGCAGATTTACCGTCGGTGGCTGGCGAATATTAGGGACTTTACTTATTTCACATTTATGTACACCAACATCATGAACTTAAATATATTTCATAGTACATTTATTCCAAATTCATTTAATTATTGTTGACATTGGGCTTGGGTTATTTTCGTAAAAAAATCCAACATTAAGAGAACTGATGGTATTCTAATAAAAACCGATGTGATAATAAGTAGACCAATATTACAACACCATGTAAGGCCACTGTTATTATATACCAACTCTGGTATCTTAGATGGAGATACTGCAAACAAACCATTGTTCAAATACTTGGTGTTGCAGGTACGGACGATGTGCTTCCTAATTAAGGAAACGTCGATCTCAGTTAAAAATAACCAAACTTTATTGCCATTATAGGTGTACGTAAGTTAATTTGAAAAATAACAGACTATTACACACTAAGGAAGTTAACAGTGAATCACCTGCATTTTCGAATATGGTGTTTTTTATTGTTTACAGAAAAAGTAAAAGTTACTGGATTGTCTATCATAGCAACAACACAGTTATATTTCAATATGTGGATTATTATGAACGAATTTAACATTTAATCTTGCTGCAAGTTTTTGTCGCTCATATCAGAGTTCCCTGTGCAGTAGGCCATACATTTAGTCAATACTGTAAGGTCCGCGCACATTTAAGAATAGCATACACTTTCTTCAGCCTTAATCAAAGCGCGTGTAAGAGCTGTGTTGAATTTTTGTTTTTACATCAAGGTCACTTTATACTTATTGAAATGACTTCCAGGAAAACTAACTGCTCTCAATTAAGTTGCATGTTGACCGTGTACATGTACACATAAGTTAAACTGAAGGGTATCTACAACAACTCCCGATACGTACATCATTAATGATGTTGAGCGTCAGTGCCAAGGTACCGGAATTAAGGCAGGGATCCTCCACCAGGAAGGTCAGCGTTTCTGTTCGGCTGATTCCGGCTAATGACGCTCCAACTGTGAGAGTCGCTGATAAACACAATCAACTAAAATAACTTTTCGTTTTCGGTCAAGAAAACCTATTGTCGGAATCGCTTAGAGTCTTGCTCCATTAACCCATGGGCTTGAATCACATTCCGGCCGAAAGTTATATTACAGGTATTTCAGCTAATATGTGGTGATTCATATGTGATCTGTCGCTTCCAGTTCTTGTTTAACCGTCTGGGTAACATTAAAGAAATTCATAATAACTATAATTGTGTCGGTGAATGTTATCTTCATACAAAAAAGATGCATAAGTATAAATTGGCAATAAATAATTGCAAAATGTTATAGTTGGTGAAATTCTTAGCTTAAATGTTCAATAGTACTAGATACCTTTGATTTGTAAGCCATTAAATACACGTGACTTTAATTTAATTCATCAGTTCCAACAACCACATCGTTCAAGTATTTTTAATTTCTGCAAATGAAAAAGGTTTAACTTTACAATAATGTTATTTTACGTATAAATTTCGAAACAACAACAACAGCAACAACAACATACACGTTCTTGCCGTGGATGTCGACAATACAAAGTCTGCATTCGTTGACGTCATTGTTGTATTGAGCACATCTGAAATGTCAGCGTCTGCGGCCGTTAGCACAGTGACCACTGTACCTATAGGGACAGCCGTGTTCAGGGTGATACTGAGCCCATTAGAACTCGTCAGGGACGGCAGGCTACCTGCGGTACAACAAAAAATCTGATACATGTATAGTTAGATCTATGTTTGCGATTAATATGTACCTGTGCCACCATTGTCGAGCAGGCTAACTTGAACTTGCCCCTACCAAATGGGCGGGAAATGATCTGGCTCGATCGCCATGCGTAGCTGGGTTGGTCTGCATTGATCGCTACAATTCGGGATCACTGCCTTATAATAGTTGACATATAATGTAATCAAATATGAGCCTTACCGTTTGGAATTTATCTTCAAGCTGAGCGCCATCAAATTATGATTGGATGTCACATACTGTGTGTCTGCTGCAACACCATGCATCATATTCCACTGTCATTTGTCAAAGATAACACGTCGTTTATAACAATATTTGTAAACGTATGATTTTGAAAGATGCACACTATAAAAAAGCGGGACCTCATACCTACCTTGATCGAGGTATAGTTTCAGGGCCGGGGAGTACAACTGGCCGACTTCATCTGCTGTGCCCCAGTCTACCGTTCCACCAACAGATGCCGTGGTTGATGTGAAGCGGCTCACAAGCACAGGGGATGAGGCCCCGGCGGCCTTATGCTTTAAGATGTTCGTGCCAGAAGCCGTCCTGGTATTGGTTTCAAATGTATGCATTCATTGTCTTTCGTTATTTTTTTCTGGCAGCAGAAACACTCCGATGGATTGTTCAAAACGATGAAAACACGGTTTTCATGTCAAATACTGCATATAATTATTGTTTCCCGTTTATTTATTTTAACAAAAAGCATACAATACCATACCTTAATGTTAACAGATGGCAGTATTTGCTGTTTGTGTTCTATTAGGAAATGGTTGATTTCGTAATCGTTGTGTTATGTTTAAATGCTTTCACCTCTACTGCCAATGTAATAAATTAATTTCTGTCACAGAGTCTAGCTAATTAACACCCCCACGGATAGATCCAGTTCGAATGGGGAGGGTGGGGTGGGTGGGGGGATGTAACCTCACCCTTAACCAACTAGGTTAAAGAGTAGGGTTGAAAGAGTGAAAACGCATACATGTAAGCTTAAAAATGCTAAGCCTTTAAAGTAAATTTTGTCTGTTGACTGCTTAGGTCGAAGTTATGGTCCCTTACCCTGTCAATGTATATATCTAGTAGATTCCTCGATAAAGTTGGGTGGTTCTTGATTTATATCCCCCACCAAACTTTTCTGGACACCACCTACTCAATATGACATTAGATTTCACGTTGTATAAGAACTCCGCTTAATATTAAGCCAAGCTGGTTAAACATGACTATAGCCCAAACTATTCTAATCAGGCTAGCGTTAAGTGATGAAAGTATAATCTACAGCTAGGTTTAGATAGTCGTGTATAAGTGTCTCATTGTTCTCATCTGTATACTCATCTTTTTTGTGTTAAAACACCTGAATACAATTTGATAATTATTGTTGAATTATTCAGAGAAAATTGAAGTTTGCAAGCTGGCTGAGAAGAATATTAAATTTAAACACATAGTTTGCTACAAAACAAACACCCCAAATTATAAAATATAGGATCAGTTTATCTTAGTTTGGACAGGAATATTGTCCGGCAGCCTGGTTCAGGATCATTAGAAGTAAGAGTAAACTGCGAAGGGGGTTGAAAAATTGCATGTTCACATGTTTTGAATTAGAAACATAATATGATCATTCGAACTGAATAACTGAATATTTATGAAAAGTATAATTATGATGATACCGTTGAGGACAATGATAATAATAATAATAATAATAATAATAATAATAATAATAATAATAATAATGATGATGATGATGATGATGATGATGATGATGATGATGAGGATGATGGCGAAGATGACGACGACGATGATGATAATGATGTTGATGATGCTAGATATGATGATGATGATGATGATGATAATGCTGATGTTCCTGCTGATGCCCGTGCTGATGCTGCTGATGATAATAGTGAGGAGGCGGGTGAGGATGGTGATGGTGGTAGCAGTAGTGGGGCTGGTAGTAGAGGAGGCGGGTGAGGATGGTGATGGTGGTAGCCTCACCCTTCACCAATCAGGTTAAAGAGTAGGGTTGAAAGAGTGAAAACGCATACATGTAAGCTTAAAAATGCTAAGTAGTGGGGCTGGTAAAAGAGGTGGTGGTGATAATGGTGGTTGTATACCTACCAGCCATATCTGTCTCCAGGCTGTATCGCAACTCCGACAGGTAACAGGTGCAGGCCAGCGGCTAAACAACCAAACATACCAAAACACGTTTAAAGGCATTTCAAGTAGATATTAACGAATGTATACCTTGCCTTTCCTGTCATAAAGTATGCCGACTATACAGACTATTCATTGAGTGTCATTTAAATATATAAATTTACATTTCTACATTTGCAACTTGAATTTTGCCGAAGTGTCAAAAGCGTGCATTTACATTCAGTCTATTTTTACAAGATACGTCAACTAAGTTTCAACGTTGACCGAACTTTTACGTTCTTGTTATTATTTAACGTTGATTGATAGTAAGACACAGTTAGATTTATTTGTTTAAAAGCAAGATCATAAATGATAAAAATTATTGTTTCTGTATTTATACAATTAATATCCCTTATTCCCAGTATTTACTATTTTCTACGTATGTGAACTACTTTCAATTAGAACTACAAGAAGAAGCATGGACGTGAGACAGCCAATGCGACGTAGAGAACATGCCCTTTAAACAATAAGATGGCTATCCTGGGGACTAAACACTCTCTTGTACTGTTAAATCATTACATATATACATGAGAGTAACGAACTGTTACTCTGGTTCGAAATAGACTATCAGCCATATTGCTGTCATTCTTGTTGTCGGCTGCAACTGTTAGTACAAACTGCATTGGTTACATCGGTTTCTTTAGTTGAGTTGAACAAGACCTCGCCAATCGATTGCAAATTGCTACTAATGCCTGCAACGTTTTTATAATTGTAAGCTACCCTTATTTGTTGCATCCTTCACTGTTTCGAGAACGGAATAATGGGTTCTTTTTTTCCGAAAAGGGTCTCAAAGAACAACTGCGACTTCCTGTTATTGATTACTAAACTATCGTCCACATAAAAATGCATTCCATAAGAAGCGACGCACTCCAGAGCGGCGACAAAAATATTTGACACATCTAACTTCAAAATCTACAAAATTAATAGAATGACAGAAAGTATCGCTATAAAATTGTTCACACAATTCCTGGAGCTCCGGTGTTTTTCACAAGAACACCAAGAAATACGCATTGTTACATTTTTGTATTGAGCTGAAAGGTGCTGAAAGCTTTAACACGTGCATTAAGTGCCCTAGCGATATTGCTCATAACAAGTATATTGAGAATATTTTAGAAGAAAAAAGCACACAGCGAAATTAGATAATGAAAACTGAAAAATTAAAAAAAAAACATTGTAACATTAGACTTCAACAAAAACAATTTAAATAAATAACAAATTCATAAGCTTTACAAGGGAAGTTTATGTTCTCTGCCTATCTGTAAACAATGCTCAATGTTAAAAACTTAAAGCTATAGTTTAAGACCAACTTGGGGCATCTCATTGATCAGAATTTAAATTTGACAAAAAACCTGACCAATCAGATACTTTAGAATGTTCTCAGACTCACGCTCAAAGTTGTATAACCTTGCACCCAGTACTCAGGTTGTAAACTGGTGACGCCATTACGTAAGTGACTTACTTGCTACGGTGACAGAGGTACTGCTGGCCAAGATGTATGACGTGCCGCCGGCAGATCTCCATGTCTGGAAGAATACGGTGCCGCCGGGGTCAGTTCTGATCTCTATTTGTTGAATGACGCCACAGCAGTCGAGCTGGTAGTTGGGGTCGCTAGGGTTGTATACCATGTGCATGGTGACTGTAACAGGACAAACGATCTCATATCTTGCAATATCAATTTGACCAACCTATGTTTGGACATTTAAGAAATAAATTAGGCCATTTCGTGATATAGCGTGAAAAAAATCACGGTTAGAGTTAAGATGTGTACTAGTGAAATCACAAAATCCTTCGCCCGAGTGACTGGTAAACCGTTGATGGGCATCAGGAACAAACGTTTTGATGCAAAATGTCACGGCCATAAAATGCTCCTAACAAATTATCTACGGAGGACAAAATGCGTTGGCGGCTGATCTACAAAAATGTGGGACAACAACATTTATAAATGTTATGCGCTTTAAACGCCTGTATTATCAAGTGCGTGTATGAATGATGTGTCCCTGATTTTAAAGAAACGATCTTCTAATTTGCAGAAATACCTATGCCGGGGAGGACTTGTCGCTGTATAACTATCTATGAGAAGGGGAATTTAAAAGGTGTTAAAGAATAAGTCTCACTGGACATTTGTTTATCCTGGATGTATTCTCTTCTCGAAGGAATCGATTAGCATCGGGAGGAGTCGGAAACATATTTCCCAGTGTCATGTAATGGTGCCTTGGTTTTAAAAACATCTTCTAAAGTAATTGTCTTAGATGTGATGGATCATTATTTAAAAATAGGTTACTAGTAAAATACTTTTGACTTTGTTAACCACTCTGCTATACAGAAAGCGTCTTTTAGATTGTGTATAGTTGTAGCTGTTATTGACCTTTATGGACAATAACGTTTATTTAAATGACAACAACATTGGTGTAATATCATTATCATTGATCGATTTATACTTTAGACCTCAGTCCTGTTCTGCCTTGGTTAGGGTCTCGTTCAAAGCAGGAACTTTCACGTGGGGATGTAAATGAGCTGACCTGGGTTGGACCGGTGGTTCTACACAGACAATAATCTAGGGATAACCATTATAACTAGACATAGAATAATACCTAGACAGCGCCAATATGTCCTTTGATGTGTCCGTGTCATTTAAACAAAAACAAATATACTTAACTGTCATCCAGCTGGTTTTAACATGTTCTTTTAACTGTAACTTTCTTTCTTTTTGCCAAGTTAATACTGGCCTAAATTACCCCCTTTAGTGCACTTGCATAAACATACGCGGTCCTGTTTCTATTTACTCATGATTATCAATTTACAAACCACTAGACGTGAAAGCGTACGCCACCAACAAGTACCTACACTCAGACATTTTCAACAAAAAAATCTTCAATTCCATGAATAAACGTAACACTTTGGATAATGTTAATCGTCCTTTTTCCAGCGTTGCTTCTAGAACTTCTTTGTTTATTAAGTTTACACACCACTTACAAATTTTGGCCCCTAAGTCGGGGTCAATCATTCTAATGCTTTGACTCGGTTTACAAAAGCACTTGGCAAACAAAAAGACACACTCGGCACTACAACAGCAATGTATTTCAATAGGGGTAAAGTACCATTGTCTGCGAAAAACAGAATTGACATAAACGGATAAAACATTCCTACGAAGATGTTTTTAAGGTTTTGTCTTTGAATATGATGTCACATAAGACACGTGCGTGCAGGTGAGATACACAAACGACGAACCGCATGATTCGATAACCCTTAAAAAAATCTAACTTCTTTTCCTCACTGTTATACTTGGGATTACTTTATGATATATTTGAACGGGAAAAGGTCCTCAACTACACGTTTCGTGTAAAATGCTATCTAAAATCTTTATATCATCACAGTGAAGGACTAGGAGATCATTAATGCAAAGCATCAAAGGCGACTCGCACAATGATAACCTCATTAAGAAGTGTGTGCATACATTAATTGAAATTTGATTTAGATATAAGTAAACATTGTAATTGATTTTCCGTATTCCCGGGGTCACATAATGCAAAATTATAAAACACGACAAACATAAGAGGTAAACTTCATGACCTATCAATTAGTTAAATATGTTATCCGGCGTTTTACTATATGTAGAACATGTAACAATATCTAACCCGTGTTCTGGGCAATGTGTGCACAATTGCTGCCAAAGCTTATTGTTTCGTGTAAATAAAGTCTATTTACATTATCACCGTAGTTGTCAGACAATACAAATCGTGTAAAATGTCGCTTTAATCGTCCATTATTTCTAAATCTATAAATAATTACAACAGAGCTTTCAATTAAAATAGATATCGACCTAAAAGCTGATTACCCGGATGACGTTATCTCAAAAGTAAGATGTCACATGGTTTTCTTGATTTAAAAATAGCTAACTCTGCAGCGTGGCTCAGATGGGCAATACATTTTTGTAACGACACGTGGGGTGTTTCGCTTTACTTTTTACATGGATGAAGGGCACCAATTATCACAATTTCGTGGGATCTTTTCAGATAAAAATAATTTATTTGATTGCATAAGAGAAAGAATGGGTCAGAACTGTCGGATACTACGTTTAACAGTTACGTTAGATTTTGCTACAAGTTACCTTATAATTGTGTCCCTTCGATGTTTATCAACGACGAACAAAGTGTCATATGATAAACCAATTTAGGCATTTTAGCAAAAATGGAAATAATATTGTTAGATGTGCGTAGACCTTAGAAAATTTTTATTAGAAATTCTGATTTGTGAAGGAAAAATCTACCGCGCATAGTCGCTGCATAGTTCAGGATAAGCATTTTTAACCGTGATGGTGTTAATAGAACAAGTTCATTTCCTAATAACATACAGGAATTACCTTCCAGAAACAAACAAAAAAACATAGTAATAATATAAGTGTTTTACGAATAATGATAATAATAATAATAATGATAATAATAAGAAGAATAAGAAGAAGAAGAAGAATAACAATAATAATAACAATTATAATAATAATACAATACAACAACAACAATAATAATAAGTGAAAACTAAACATTGTGTTGTTTAAAACATTTATTCAAACAAGGTTTAAAAGTTATGATTAAGTGGATTTGGTGTCCTCTACTAAACTACATGACCCAGGGTCGAACCCCCTTTCCGATATACAGCATTATAGAAACAGGTTGTCAACAGCTGACGTCCAGAAGAAAGAGCTATGGTAGTAGAATTTATTTTGAATAAAACGAGAAATGATCCAGAGCGTCAGAGCTGGTGGAGTTAGGTAGCAAAGGAAGCTACACCCGGAGAGTGCCTGAAAGAAAGCAAACATAGACCCAGATGTTGAATCTGGAACCGTATAGGCTTCCTGTTGGTATGTACCATCCTTCATCTTGTGTGGATAGAACCGCTCTCTTAAACATGTCCTTTTTTCTTGAAACATAGCTCTTCCAAACGGACGATACACGTGCCTGGGAGATTTGTGTGGACCTGAAACTCCACTTCTCTGAGGTGGTCCACGCCAATCTCAGACATAGTGATATGGTCAAGGACACAAAGATCCTAACTATTGAGTTCACTGTGCCATGGGAAGAGAGACGCGCATGAGCGAAAAGCTCACAAATATGCCTCAATGATGAAATAATAAGGGTTTTTTTCCCCTTTAGAAGTAGGCTGCAGAGGGTTTTCGCTTCCCTCGTGTGGAAGATGTTGACAGCTTTGGCGATTTACGGACAAAACAGAAAAAAGCTACTCAGGCTGTTAGTTAGGCCTACTGCAAAAAGGCCACCTGTTAGATGTTGTTGAGTAGGAGTCACCCGAGCTAGAGTAAGCTACCAACGTACAGTTCCTGATCAACACTGTAGCCCCATCATACCAGAATGTTCTGGGTTATAAGATACGAAAGATGTAAAACTTACAGCTTATGCTTTTTGATAGCTTAGATGACAGTTCTTTACTGTATTCAACAAACATTTGCGTTTAGAATTAAAAACGAAAATAACAAATACATCGGGATTCTATTTTATCTTGTTTTCTAGTGTCCTACTCTTTTATTTGTTATCTTGTCTTATTTGCTCTATGAATTTGTCCAATGTATCTAAATAATACGCATAAGTGTCCCGCCTTGTTGTTAAATAAGCTCGATTTGTTTCCTGAAGGCTGATGAAAATATTTAGAAATGGTAACAACAGTAAGCTATTCTCTAGAATGTCAATATTTCTTTTTTTCTGCAACTATGACTAGGAATGCATAAAATGTGATAGATTTTAAGATATTATATCTGGTGTAAGTAAACACACAAAAAAATCTGCAGCATCCTACTGTAGTGTAGGGTTTACTCTATTTTATCAAATGTTTCATCTCGATTATTTGTAACTTTTGAAATTAACTTGTATGTGATTACCTTTGTTTAATGCTTTTTCGAATTCTAATAAATGTAAAGTATATCACAGAATCTTTTCATTTATAAGGAATTTTAAGAACTTGTTATCGATAGAAAAATTACAAACTTAACCGACTTTTTATACAAAATTTTGTGCAATATACCGTCGTCGGAACTCAAGTAAATATTCCGTTAGTACTACATACATATATCGTAGGGCACTTGGCCAGAGAGACTTCGTTCTCATGAATATATGCATAAAACATTCGATTGGCCCCGTGTCCAAAACGGCACAGAAATTCGGACAATGAAATGAGTACAAATTGTAAACAACATGCGTCGCGGGCTAGTGCGGCCATCTTGACATTGACAAATAGTGTTGTTGTTTTTTTCAAAACCTCAGTTGAAGAGTAGCGTTGATGTAACGTACATTTTCATTTAACTACTGGTTGCTATGAATATTCATGAAAACGAAATCTTACCAGCCTCATGGGTTCCGACAATGGAAGTATACCGACTATACGGACTATTCATTAAGTGCCATTTAAAGATACATACATATATACTGAAATGGCTTATTAATGCCATATCTGCTAATACACAAGATAAAGTTTACACCATTTACGTTAAATAGTTCACAAAGTATTTACTTAGCGTCAACGTCGCACAGTTTTAAATAAATCCAAGCATGCTTTGAATATGTTGGTCTTGGTAACGTACAGCCCAATACAAACAAGACACGTCAAGTTGTTCGGAAAAGTGTCTACAGCAGACATGCTTTCTGACTACAGAAGTCTGTTAGAGAAAGAAGTGAATCTAGTATTAACTTGTAACTGTACTGTACGAGGAGCATTTACAGACAAAAAAATGCAAACCCACAGAGTTTTGAAAAGGGAGCCGCTACACATTTCGCAATAATAAACGCATAGAACTAGGCCACACTTTTTCAAATCGAACAAATATAAAATATATCTTAAAGTGATACCAAATACAATTGGCTAGTTTTTTCTTTGTATAATTGTTACATCTCACCGACACAATTATGGCCATATTAGTTACGTCTAGCTAATTATTAATGGAGGGGCACTCCTGACAAATGCTTGGTAGAATCCAGGTTAGCTAGGCGACCTCCCACATGAAAGGTCTCGCGCCACTCGATACTCGAACCCACGCGGTGAAGGCTGAAAATTTACAATTCAGCGACTCTAGCCACTCAGCCACGGGCTACTCGTAAAATTCTGTGTTCTGTACGCAAATACCACTTTTTTTATTGCTTCCTACTGTCAATTTTTATTTGATTTTAATTTATTTCCACATCCGTTTATTGCAGAAGGGGACAAAATAAAGACTTAGATAAGTATACGATTAATGTATTATTTTGTATTGGCTTTCGATCTTTAATTAAAAAATAGTACATAATATCTTACGTACAAATCAGAGATTTACTCTTTTCAGATTCTTAAAAGTAACACCACACTTTGTCTCTAAATCGGTTATTTAGTTTAAATATTCGTTGTTGTTTTTTCGTGAATTTTCCCCCAATTCAGCATGATACATTATTGTCTTAGATATCCCTGTGTGTAAATTGATGGATAATTTGTACAAGTTGCAAATATTATGTTCGTCTTTTTCTGAAACCTTTTTTCGAAAACGGTTATATGGTTTATTCTATTACATACTTATTATTATTATTATTATTATTATTATTATTATTATTATTATTATTATCATTATTATTATTATTATTATTATTATTATTATTATTATTATTATTATTACTATTACTATTATTATTATTATTATTATTATTATTATTATTATTATTTACTATGACCTTAAATTGATCTGTCGTATTTAACAAATTATATCGGAATGTAAGGCTTTTGATCTTTAATTAAACAACATTGGATTCGCCGGTAACGATTTTAAAGGTAAGTTTTTAAGTGTGGCATAGTATCTGTCTATAAATCAATTCATTACCAATCCCACTTTTATTCACTGCGAAAAAAAACACACAAAAAAAACGGTACACAAAATTCGTTTGTGATTAAGTTAATTTTGAAAATGAAAACACCAACAACAGAAAAACAACACAAGCACATATAACGATGTCGTGTCTAGTCTCCTTATGTCACGTTTATATCAGTTTGTATGTATTCGTTATTTACCTTACTTGTTCATGACAATGGTTATATGAATACAATTAATATATGAAATATAAGGTCATATTCAGTTAGTAAGTACAAACAATTAACTTTATTTATGCACTTATTTCAATCTTCAATTTTAATGAAGTTATGCATTAAAATGCACACAAATTTCCGCGTACTGAAATGCACCTGAATGCACTAACATGTTAATCAGCCCCGAACTGTGAACACCGATACACTACCTACTCAGACAGACATAATATGTTGATTTCGCAATTAATTAAGGATTTCTCTGAATGAGTTGAATAACATCGATACTTACGAAATGATTGATTGACAAGTCATTTTATGAATGAAATTATTTAAAGTCGATTAACACTAACCTTCCTATTATAAACATTCTTACTATATACATATATGTTCTAAAAATACATTTGTATACTCTACACGTGGACCAGTATTTGAAGTGCCTATGAACATATGAAAAAGACACATCATAATTGGACAACATTGTACCCTTATGTGTCACCAGCTCAGAAAGCCAGAGGATATACCGAGGCGGACTGAAAGAGAATACTTGTTGCCACCGAGCTGACCGATTTGCGACATCGCTGTTATATCCTTACTCCATCTGCCTCTGGTAAATCAATAAGCTCTGCCATATTAACAGAGAGATTCGGTTGTTGGAATATTTGCAAAAAATGGTTCATAAAATAGCAGGATTTTAACGTAAGCTATACTTTGACATGTAACACCACTAGTGTTCTTCGCCCGTGCATTATCCTTAACATCATATCACTATTGCATCTTTACAAAATTATATTATCAGCTGTTTGAAGTAACTACATTAGTATATTTCGTCAGGTAGAATCATGATGACTTTAAAATGTCTAATATCTATAATTTATGCCTTTTCAAGTTGTCATCTGGCTATTTGCTAAACGTTGGTGAACAGATTTTGGTTTTATTTTAATTAATAAAAAAAGTTTAATAATTTAAATATATACATTTTAGCGTAAATGATTTTTAATCAAACTTGCCTGTTAAAATTTACAGTATTAACAGTAGAGTAAAGTCCCCCTTTTAAGCCAACATATGCTTTTAATACAAGCCGTCAGATCAAAGTTCGATCGAGCAGTATAAAATGTCATCGTGGTTCACTCTAGATAAATACTATCTTATCTATGACTAATTAAATGTAATATGATTTCCTAAATTTGCTATAAAACAGCAGAAGAAACAACAACATTACCTGACTAATTCACCATATCTTTAAGACGATAAATACTGTAAGTATTTTGGTTCAAGATACAAGGACATGTAAACGGTTGTTCGCTCAAAAGTGTCGTAGTTGATAATTCGCATTAACAAAATTAATGATCATTAAATACAGTGAACTTTTCTTTTTAATGGAAAACCCTAATATCATAAATTAACAATTGTATTCACGATGTAATTAAATTGTAATTAGATAAGGAATTATCTCAATGTGCTGTGAAATTCTAGTTCAACTTACATCCGGTATCTGGACCTGCGTTACCATCGCTACCTGGGGAGGGAGACCCCTTGGTCAATCCTGCAACACATATGTTATACATTATAATTTGGTTGCACAAATGTGTTTATTATGTTAGTGGCGATTAATTAATTCAAAGTCAGTTTCATAAGAAAATATTTAAATGAAATTTAATTATTAATATGAATCTTGCAGAGTTTGCATTATAATGTTGAAAGTAGTTATCTTTATATCTTTATATATTTTTCTCTCTAGTCGCTTGTTTAAATAAGAATGTTCATGCTATGAAAACTCGAAAGACAACAAGGGGGATGGGATAAACGTAAAGCAATTTCTAACTTACCAGTTGTACATGTAGCACTATCTACAAACTGTTTAAATCCACACAGATAACAAAGAAGAAAGAACGTCATGAAATCCATTGTTCGAAGTATCTTCTTTATCGTCAAAGGACAAAATAGTCGTATCTAAATTTTTACAACGAAATCGCCAACCTACTGTATTACAAGGGTATGTAAAATTCACCGCAAGGTTTAATATATAATTCTAAATAAAATCGGATATTTTCGGGCCAATCAAATCAGTACCGTGATGTCTAATATACCCCTGCATTTCAGATACATATTTTCAGATATATATTTTACAGCTAAATAGTCAATACCTAAATAACTGCTGAATGCAGACGACACGCAATTTCGTTTTGAATCATTTACGTAAGGTAGACACATGTTAAAAACCCGTCAGCAGAAACTCATGGAAACTTTTAGAAGATGTCATAACCATTTGATAAATATATTTAATCGCAGTAAAAACGTATTGTGGCCTTATTGTGGCCTTAAGCGACTCTTGTTAAATTTGATAAATTGCAATTAATCCGGTTGAAATTAAATTTCGATTGATGTTATTGTTGTTGTTTTGCACAATTTATACATCAAAATCTTCGCCCAGAGTAAATATTGATTACGGGCTTATTGTTCACGTATACAGGAAGACACTTCTCTCTACCTGTTAATGTTGCAGTTAATTGAAGTGATAAGAAATATAGCCTGCAGATTTTCATTTTAATTACCCGGAGGAAAGTGTCTCAAAGTTGTTGATGATAAAGATTTCTGCTAAGTATCAGGATACACCAGACATCCAACCTTCTACGGCTCAGATTTCGGTGACCCGGAAAAAGTGGTTAGAAAGAATATTTTTTTATGGGTGTGAAATACAAAATACTACATAAAGGGACAAAAATAAATCTTTGTCGTGTAAATTTCGTAGTGACAACAATATGCCGTTATTAAATGTAAAATCACCGCAAGCAGCTCTCTGGAAATTGTTCGTTAGACATGTTGGACAAACTTGATTGATGCATTCTTAGCCAGAAACATATACTCTTTCATCGACCATTTTCTGTAACATGAACAGTCGGGTTCTGTGAATATATTGACTCTTGCTTTTGATGTTTACATCTTACAATGCTCAAGGGACCTTGTTTTGTTTTTGTATAAATGGTCGCAAAATGTTACATTGGCAGTATGGCCGTCCAAATGTCTCAAATCATCACTGTTACAGATATACTACTGTAACGATCACAGAGGACCGGCCGCATTAGCTTAGATGGTAGAGCGTCGGCTTGCGGATCGGGAGGTCGATGGTTCAAACCCCGGCCGGGTCCAACCAATGACTTTACAGTTGGTAGTAGTGGCTTCCCTCCTAACGCTCAGGGCTAAGGGGACAGCATTACGCCTGACTCGTCGGTGTCAGTATAATGGACTGGCCGGGTTCAGTCAATGGGCACCTCATAAGTGCCTCTGTGCTATAATAATAGACATGTCGCTGCACAGTATCGGCAAAGATGCCGGCTAATCCCATCCCGATCACAGAGGTAGAAATACCAGCACTTAAAACCAGTCTCGCTGTTGGGTTAAAGTTTTAGCGACGCGATCAAGCGGCTTCCAAAGTTGCGCGGTTAAGCAACGGTTACCGTGGTTGGTTTATGGTTATGTGACCGTTGTGAGCGCCGGCCTGCGTAACACTTCTCCACTACAAAGTGGGCGTTATTGTATAACCTTCTTTTTCATCAAGTCTTTTTTGATATGTTAATATACGTAATTGTTTGGGCAGTTTTGTTTCAAATTGTTTATTTCCCTTTACATTGAGAAACCTCTGAGAAAGTGCATATTTAAAGCTCTGTAAACCGGTAAAAGCATCCGATTTTGGATCATTTGCTGACAGTTTGGAGGCAGTAACTGTTGGGTTTTCACAAAACACCATACATATCACTATTCTATGGTCAGTTCTAGCACCACTAATTACATCTATAAACTACTTAACTCTTGCTACAATCCGCAATCCCGTAGTTAAATATTCTTGTGAAGCGTATGACAATTCATGACTTACCATTATTGATCATATTCTTAAGGTGCTGCAGACAAATTGCTCCTCTGCAATTCGTTCGTCCTCTTGAACACTGTGCACTTTCAGAACGCCATGATTTTATTATTATCATATTTTAACTTCTTCTAAAAACTTTGCCCGTAAGAAACGTCAATGCACTACAGGCAATTAAACTACTTTTTTAGGAATACGTTCTTAAACTAATAAACGACGTGGATTTGTATAGATTTTTGTGAAGCGTTGTGCTGTCTACTTGATAACATTTTTATAAACGCTGGCAATACATTAAACAGACAAATAATTGATTTTATTGCGCACCCTTGATTGCAAAATTTGTGTTACACTGCTTTGAGCATGACTTCATGTTAACTTAACCCCCCGTCTCCAACACATATACAATAAGGGCATTTAATTTAAAGTCCCTCTGTCTTGTCGCTATAAATCCATTTATTTGTTAGAATTATCCCTCTAACTGATATTTAAGACTGTATCCTTAAACGAAGTGAATACTTGACATTTCTCTGCAGCATTTCAAGACACCGAGATTATCATTTACAAGGGCAACGTTTGTTCTAATATAAATTACAAGAGAGAAGTGTTCTACTTGACTTTTGTGAAAAATCCAAACATTGAAGGTGATTCACCTCGTGCTTCATCCCACGGATGAACACTATGTCAACCAACCGTGGGTCAGCCCCAGAGACCGACCGATGGCCAGCCCCAGAGATTGGGGGTCAAACCTAGGGAAGGCCGTATGTCGGCAACAGAGACAGGCTGGGGGCCCACCCAGAAGATAACAGTGGGCCAGCCCCAGAGACAGACAGAGGGTCAACCACAGAGACTAATCGAGGGTCAGTCCCAGAGACCGGACGTATAGTACCAGCCCTAAAGACTGAGTATTTGCCATCCCCAGATACTTTATTTCATATTTTATTTTAATTTAGTGCAGACTGTTAAATTAGTTTTGTGCTTTTTATTAGTTTTGTGCTTTTTATACCATGTGACTATTCTGAACCACGCTGGTCATTCTAACAGTCCCAGCTCTTATCAAAGGATTATGGGACATTATATAGGGGATTACAATATAAAAACCTGTTTCATTTATCTGGATGAATTGTTTATTTCAGTTTCTCGTCTGATCAACATATTGAATGATTACAACTTGTTCTTACTAGACTTGGTGAATGTGGCATTGAGTTGGCTCCTGAGAAATGTCATTTTCCCCCAAAGCAGGCCAAGTTCTTTGGACATGTCATATCTGAAATGGTCTAGGGACAGATCGTAACAAAACTGACAAAAGACGAAATTATCCAAGACCTAAAGATGCGGATGCGTTTTTTTGTTGCATTTTGTAAGTATTATAGAAGGTTCGTTAACAATTTCTTAAAGGTCACAAAACCATTAACGAATCTTTCGCCCAAAACAAGTTCTAAAAGGTCATAGCCCAACAATACGATACAAAGGCAGTGGAATGAAAAAACACAGCAATGTTTTAACAACCTAAAAGATATTCAGACTACATCCCTTGTTGTTGCATAAACTGATTTTTCAGTCATTTGAATTACAAACTAATGCAAGTTAGCAAGGTCTTTGAGCTGTTGTTTGTCAGGAACAATATGGACAGAAACATACCATTGCTTATGCAAGTCGCTCCTTAACAAATTCAGAAAGAAGTAACTCAGCTTTTAAGCGTGAGTTTCTTGCCCTCATGTGGGCTATATGAGACAAAATTTAAGATTATTTGATTACCAACAAGTTCACTGTACATACTGACAATAATCTTTTGACACGTGTATTGACAGGTTCTAAACCTGAAGCTGTTGATGAAAGATGTATTTCTGCCTAGAGTGATTACGACTTTGATATGTGTATCGCCAATGTAGCAAAAATGTGGACGCTGATTGTATGTCCAGATATTCTCACGACCAAGTTAACAGAGATCATGTGATGCTTGGTAGTGATGCTGTCAAGGCAATTTGCAACGTGTCGTATACAGCATATGTTGATATTCTTCCACGTTTCTCTATTAATGCTGCTGATGGCACAGGCAACGATACTTTTTCAATGTAACCAAAATTCTGTCCCTTTGAATAAATGTTCAATAGGAACGCAATGTAACCAACTGATATAAAATTCCAGTTGGTGGATGACAAAATGGCCAATGATAACGTCATAGAAATAAAACTGCGTTTTCAAACTATGCAAGACATTGCTTATAAACATTAGCAAAAAAGATATAAGTTCAAATCACAAGTACGACAAGCAAGCTTAAGCAGCAGTGTATCGCTGGTAGACAAAAGGTTCTTGTTCGTGTATTGGCGCACAGGGGTGCTCGTAAAATAAGTGACAATTTTGAACAAGAAAAAACTTTGCACAGAAATCATTTGTTGTTAAAAGATGATGTAGGTATCAAGAATAAATCCACACCTATACCGAGGTGATAAAGGAATAATAAAGTGGAAAGAGATGTGAACAGTCAAGAATCTGTTGATTCAATAATTGTTTTTTTTTTCATAGACAATGATAATGGACAGGCCGGCCGGAATAGCAGATCTGTAGCAGAGCCGAGTGTAGAACAGAGTACAACTTACTCTGAAAAATCTACACCAGTGAATATTGTAGAGGAAGAAGAGGCTGAAAAGAGCACTTCCGAAGAAGAGTACTTCATTAAGGATAGTGAAGATGAGGTTGATACAGTAATCAAAACGGCTACTGTGGAAGAAGAAGATAAGGCAGGCACATATCTGATCAAAGATAAACTAAATCAGGACACTGGTTCCACGCCATCGTGCCCGGAAGTAAACAGCCGGGCGTACTAAATTGGTCATAACATCTAGGAAGCTGCACTTAAGACAATGCTAGATCTTCATGCACAAAGTGCAAAGTTAATGACCAAGTTGTTATTCAAATACTTAGAAACTTAATTCGTTCTATGTTTTTTATTTTAGTGCTTGATATACTTCTTTTTGGATGAATAATATTCTCTATCGCAGGATGATATTATGGTTCATTTTGAATGAGAAGGAATCGTTCCAGATATGTTTGTCATTTATTTATTAGGCACTAAATGTGTTTATTTTTATATGGGTTATATGTTGCAGTGAATTCATAATTTTATCTTGATTGACTATTGCGCTACAATAAACTGAAACTTAGAGGATTCTTAGATAGTGATAGATTTGCACAGTATAGCAGTCTAGTAACGCACAAAAAAAATGTTTTCAGTCGTTTAAAAGTCGGGACGACTTTTGAGGACGATGGGGTGTATGTAGCAATGTGGCATTTTTACTTAACTTAATTTAGTGTAATTACTTTCGGTGTTAACTTCATGCAGTCTGTTAAAATGGTCTTCACGCTTTTTTATATATACGACGCGACTCTATTCCGAAACACGTTGGTCAGTCCGCCGCCAGTCTTCATCAACCTGTAAGGATTGTTCCTTGTTGTCTTTACTTAGCGTTTGCATCGTATTCTTATTGCGTTGGTATTTTAAATTGTAGTTTAATTTGCAGTTTTGGGTCTAGCTCTGTTTTCTGCACCGAGATAACTTGCTCCTAACCTGAGTCTTTTGTAGAATTTGTCATAGGCTATGGTTTGGTGATGAATCTTAACATTTGTGTTGTTGTTGTTTTCCGAATGTAAAGTTTTTATCCGATTTGTAAATTTCAAACTTGATTTCCGCTTTGTTTTAAAAATATTCTTTGATATAATTATAGGTTTCTTTTAGGCTTACACCAAGTTGCGTGGGTGTATTGGATATAGAAGCCTCCTAAGCTAATTGGTCGGCGACTTCATTGCATTGTATTCCCATACGACTTGGGATTCAATTAAGTTTGATGCTGGTATTTAGGTTCTTCTTAATAAGTGTGTTCTATAAATATCCATTATAAGGTTCGGTCGGTTTTTGTTATCTATAGCTTGTAGGGCTTGTAGAGCACTAAGGAAGGCGCTGAATATGTTCATTGAAGAGTTAGATATTTTATTGTTATTTACCCATGAAAAAGCCGCTTTAATGGCATGTAGTTCACACGTAAATATTTAATGATGTCCGTTAAGTTTGATCTTAGCTTGTTGTATCAGGGAATTATTCCGAAATAGTCCTATTCCTGAACCTGTAATATTTTTCCTGACCTTTTCTTCCGTCTGTGAAAATATGTATACTAGACTGGCTTTGTAAAATGAAGTTGATAGTTGTGGTTTTAATTCGGCCTGGGACATCTTTTTTTTTTGCTAATTGTAGTAACTAGTGTAAGGTCAATGTCTAATGGTGCTAATCCTTCCTGATTTTAGTAATTCAGTGGTGTTAATTGTTCGGGCCGAAGTTCGAGTTCGACACTTAGTTTTGTTATTCGTTGTTAATACGCTTGTACCATTTACCTATTCTATGAGAAGTTTCCCTATTCGTCATGAAAGTATTGCCCAACCTTATCGCCCTTTCCCAGTATTTGAGACTACATATTTGTTCTAATAGAGTAAATTCTCCTGTTTCTGCATGACGGGTTTCTGTCCCAGTTTAGTTTGGGCCTTATTTTGTAGGGTTTGAAGTCAGTTTAGTAGTGATTTGTTTGCCAAGGCGTAAGCTATTAATCCGTACTGGATTTTTGACTTAATGAGTGCCAGCCAAAGAACGTTATGCGAGTACTAGACAGGTCCAGAAACTTGCTTATACCGAAGGTCACACCCAACGATTTTCCGAGTGACAGCACCATTGTTAGTGCGAGTATCAGTACCAGCGTCTGTATTTAGGATAGTTCTAGAGACTGTTCGTATTTGAGAACCAGCACTGCTCGAGGATCAGCGATTAAGATGACTATTCTGGGAACTAAACACTCTATTAAACTGTCTATTCATTACAAGAATATGTGAGAGTAACGAACCGTAACTCTGATAGGTACTAGACTATCTGCTACTTTGCATTCTTCTATGTTGTCTGCTACATCTGTAATAGCAAGCTGTATTGTTAACATCGACATACTTGGTTACTTTTGTTAAACAAGATCTCCCCAACCTCCATCCCACAACAGCTGCGATTTCCTATTAATGCCTGCAACCATTTTATATTTGCAAGTAACTCGTTATTTGTTGTGGTTTACGGTCTCTTCGGTGAATGACCATTTCGGTAAATTGATCTTATATAGGGATTAGTCCGGTCTTTTCGGTAAATACGTAAACATATAGTATGATGCCTGATTGAGGCGGAGAATTGGGTCTGCCCAAGTGAGAGAAGATTTAACGAGACAGATCATTAAAGATTAATGAATTAGCTATCCACTGTGTGTATATATAGAACATATAAATAAATGTGAACACTTTTATTCTCACTTTTATTCTCACTTTTTATTTTCCTTCAATAAAAGTGGTATAAATAAATACCAAAATGCACTTAAGTTCAAATATTAAAAATACAAACAACTATCTAGGTTGAGGAAAAATATAGTTCAACAAATGCGGGATATTACAACAATATTACATAAATATACACCGCCATATTAAGCATTACAGTTACGATTGATCATACATAAATAAATAAATGATTAAATTATCTTTCTCGGGCTGAGGTGTGAAAATCTTTTCACACGTGGACATACTAAATCTCAATCAAGTAGTATACTATATGTTTACCTATCTACCGAAACGACCGGACTAATCCCTATATAAGATCAATTTACCGAAATGGTCATTTACCGAAGTGACCGGCACCCATTGTTGCAAGCTCTACTGTTAAAAGTGGAATACTCTGTTCGCTTCTCTGAAAAGGTCTTATAGCTGCACAAAATGCCCGCTATCCTATCGTCCCCATGAAAAAAAAATGCATTCCGTCAGAGGTGCCGCTGAATGGATATTGGAGGGTAGGCCGCGTGATGTCCTTAATTTAAAATACACGAATTACAAGGAAGCTAAGCGATTTCGTGCTGTTGTAAGTGCAGTTATGCTTAAGACTCCTAAGTGAATCGATAATGCAATCTCTGTTGACTGTGGTCTGTTCTGGAAGTTATTTAATAAAGAAACGGCTTACCTCCTATGTGTATGGAAATGATACCAAATTCAGTGTTCGTATAATGCCCAATCAGAATGAGATTGCACAGGCCTCGGTCAGTATGTTTCTACTTTATAGTGATACAGGGCATGACTGGTACGAATGATCGTGGAAGAATGACAATCTATAAAATGTGTATAAGTGGTGAACCAGTTATGCCTATTAATATATTGTTATGTATTATGTGTCTTCACTTTGAAAAATGGTGGCCTAGATGTTATTTACAACGATTTACACATTATTTACTTGGATGGCCCGACTACAGTCAAAGGTTCTGCTATTGTTTAAAAAGTATTGGAAAATTCATACATATGAAGATTGGTTTGTCGTTGGTCTTAGCTTCCGGGTATCCGAATATCTTTTATTTTACGAAGGCATACAGAAGCAAACACATTTTCTTAACAAATACTTTTACAATGAATTACATACATTAAAAACAAAACAGACACGCTCACTCGCATGCACATTCGCCAGCTCACGACCCCCCAACATTTTTTTTAATAAATTGTCAAGAAATATCTTATGAAAACAAGGCCTATCTGTCTCGAGGCACTTCATATCCATATGCTGTCTGAGTTCTTACACAAACTAATTATACATTATTAGTATAATTTATATTACACCTAATTATCCTGTGCAGCGGACAGCACCAACACAATAATTATATCAGCATAATAATAAAAGGGACTTTAATAATTTGCGTCTAACCTATTAACATTTAAATTCATCAGCTTAAAATTCTCACAATCGGAGAACAACTTCTACTATTACTAGGTCCTGTCCGATGTCAACATCGTTAAAATAATCCATACACAGGTGCATCAGTTAACACTTACAAAAGGGAAGATAAGCATGGTGCTGAAATAGTTATGTTGACAATTACACCACAGACCGTTGGAAATCAAATCAAAGATCATTTAAAAATAGCATTATGTTTTCATTCTTCTCTGTGATAGATAATAGAAGCAGGGGCGGACGTGCCGGACCGGTTTGAGTCGCCGACTTCTAACTCCTATCCCAACACCATGCGGGTTCGAGTCACGGTGGGAACAAGGCTTGTTATGTGGGGATATTCTCCAGCTAACCTGCGGTACACCGGTGGTTCTACCCAGACATAGGTAAGGGTCCACCTCAACCAGTAATAATCCGGACGTCGCCAATGTGTCCAGGATTATGTCGGCGCGAGGTAACAGAAAAGTAGAACCACCAACAACAAAAAAATAAAAAAATAAAAAATAGAAGCAATATTTTATGTTGTTGCAGCGTAGATTTAATTAGGCGGAATTTAAATCTTGTGATAAGCTGCCCTCTACAACATGTGTCATTCGTGTTCATGACCTTCACTGGCTACACTTACTTTTGAATATATTAAGTTAATTGCTGGACTAGTTCTCGAGCACATGGAAGTTGTTGGATACACTTTACAGTTACCGGTGAATTCCTGAAGCAGTCCATTTGTCGCAGCACTTTTGTACTGATTATTATTTACTCCTTGTACTCTAAAAATGTACCACGTGATATTCCTTACCGAACAAAATTCATAAAGCGAAGGGAACAGACCACACACTTTATACAATGATCTGCAGGTATAGCTGACCCATTTCAATGAGCGACGGAAATCATATTTGAGTAGGAAAAGAGGCTCACTTGATCAGCGGCCTAATTAGCACAAGCGGCTTCTTCAAAGTGAGTTGGACGTTGTCATACAAGACGTGTACATTATCGGTGGCACATCTGACGTTGATTCAAATGTTTTATTAAGCCATTGTAGCATATTTGCACATATTTACACGAAAACTGTAAACAAAACTCCCTGTAAATTTAAATGTATATGACTTTTGGAAAATTAATGTCTTATTCTTTCTCAACATTCCTCTTTTCACTTATAATAGATGATAGAAATTATACGAGGTGAAAAACATAAGTGCAAAACAATTCAGTTTAGAGAGATAAAAAGTTAAGCAGCTTTTATGTATACCATATGTAAATGTTAAAAGTTGAATTGTGCTTTTCTGTAAATTAAATGAATAATTTTCAAGCAAGATATCAATACAAATGTTACGTTTTATAAGAGTTTTCGTAATATAGAACTATAACATATTGAAGCCGATTTGTGAAAAATGTCAAACTCACACAGACATCAAGTGAATACACTTCATTAAATGTCACTAGTTGTTTTAGCATATGAAGCAATAACAGAGAGATCCTTCGATTTAATATTAGACGTTGTTCCGGTATTTCGCATACACAACTTCTTGCACTCGTCCCTGAATTTCTTGTCCATTGTGCCATAAATAAACGGATTGGCGACTGCGTTGACTAGAAATGATCGTAGAAACACATAGTAGATGCTTGACTGGACGAAGCTCATCTGCACAAGAAACTGTTCGTCAAGCATCTGGGTGATCATAAGCAGGAAATGTGGTATATAGCTGATAATGAACACGGTACTGACCAGTAAAATTACCTTGGTCAGCTGGACATTGTAGCGGCTGTTGATCATACAATTGGCTGCCGAGCGTGTCTGGCGTCGCTTAATGAAATGGAACTTTACTGTTGATGTCCTCTTGACAATTCTTTGTTTATCTTCCAGTTTAAGTAAACTACCAGCCACGTTCTGATCTGTACAGTTTGCTTTTTGAGTTATTGGTGTGTCACCAATGATGTTCAGCTCGTCAACACACGTTGATTCCTGAACGTTCTCCTGACTGACGTGTATAACTGGAGTGTTCGAAAACAATGCCTGCTTTGGAATCTTCACGGGAGGTTGACCTAAAAAACCCTTAAAGCCAAACTTTGTACGCGGCGGGGAACCTAACTTGGAGCGTTTCCGCACTGTTATGCGGATGCGGTTATAACAATGAATCATCCATACGCCACAAAAGCATATCATTGTTGCGATGATGATATTATATACCAAGGGAATTGGCGAGTCTTTAAGCGACATGTCCATAAAACACGCAACACCGGTTACCCCGGGAACACCCGTTGGAACTTGGTCCAGTCCGTAAATAAAATATGCAGGCACAGACAAAACAAAGGCACATAATGCACTTATGTAGAAGCTCAAGCGTTTTGAGAGTCTGATTGAAATTTGTGGACGAAGTGGCTTACAGATCTTTCGATATCTTTCAATCGCAATTAAAACCAGTGTACATACCGAGAATAACGACATAAAATAACAAACAAATCGTAAAATCTTACACACACTTTCGTGTGAGAATGTATATGGATTAAGAGCGTCATAGATGAGAAAAGGCATCCCGATGACGCTCATGAGTAGATCGCAGACGCCAAGCAGAAGCACGTAAAATCGGTACGAGCTTTGTGGGAACCTTGTATAGTTGACGAAGATAACAAGACTGTTCCCGAACATGCCCAGAAACAGCATGATGCTGGTGTACACAATGGCCGGCCATAAGGCTCGTATCTGTTCCTGATTTAATTGATCCAGCGTCCAATTGCCTTCTTTCGAGACATGCCGCAACGGTGCAAACATTTTCTCGACAAACAAACGCCGATTTTACGCCTATCACAGGTATGAAGTTGTCATGCACATTGATGGCTAAATATAACATCAATTAAATTGTTTAATTATTCCAACTCTTTCTTGTTAACACATTACTCTTCTATTGGTATGTATACACTTTTACCAGCACAATGATCTAGCCTGTTTGAAATACATCTGAGCAAGATATTTCCATGATATAAATGTAATCCGAATAGTCCTGCAGGCACCGTATCTATAATAAGTCACGTCACTGTATTTAGCGCAACGCCGTATACTGTTTATCATTCCCCAGTTCCATTTACAATGAGAACTGTCTCAGTTACCGTTCCTTGTATATGAGACAAGTATCTGTCAAAACGACTTTGTAGCAATATGCTCCGAATATCGCTCACTGCCATATTCAATATTGGACGGAAATCGTAGCCGTAAGACTAAAACGTCTGAATAGATGCTCAGTATTAAAGAGTTATTCATATGAAGGAATTATGAAATAGCTTTTGGGGTATCGTTAATTCTTAAAATCTTGATTGATCGAATTAATTAACTATTCGAAATCAGTTTGCATCCAAAATAGAACTTCTGCCAGGTGGCTGGTTAAGATCTGCACCTACGCATCTTCATGAATAAACAAATTTTCTGTAAAATACTTTTATAAAACAAACATCTTTTATCAACTTTGCTAACTCAATCTGAAATGCTTTATAATATTCGGTCCGCAAGCTTAGTAAATATCCTCAACAACAACAACAACAACAACAACAACAAATGACGTTATCAAAAACATTTGTTATCCTCACAGGAGATGTAACATTCTATTTCAACATAAATTGTGTGATTGTCTATGTATCATTGTCAGTGTATGGATACTGTTAATATTCATGTAGAAGGCCACATTACAATAAGACTGTTGTAACGTTATTATGACTTTTATGTCTTTATGTGTTATCTTCTTGAAATAAAGCTTTTATAACTATAATAATTATTATAATTATTATTATTATTATTATTATACTCCATTTTTATGCAGTGCCTTGTCTCAGTGTTAAGTCATTTTAACATTGAACCGACATGTTAATACTTCGTCTATTGCGTGTTCAAATATTAATATATGTTGCAATACTCCAAAACCTCGGACCTTGTCATATTTCCGCATTGAATAACCACGCCATTGTCAAAGAGACTTGTTTTATAATTATGCGGCAGCGTAAATGCCTGATCATGTATGCAACATTTTTACAGTTTCGTTACCTACCCAGGCTGCGTGCAGACCATTTCGGTAACTATTCTGGGCCTTTCACTTTATGGTTGATGTTAAATTTCTAAATGCGTTTTATATCATTCCGTGTGAGACAAAAATCAGCTCCAACAATTTTGCTAAATTAAAGGCTAACACTGAGACGTGTTCATATGGTGCGAAGTACCAAAGTCAACGGGAAAATGCACGCAACAATCCTTTATAAAGGCATCCAAAGACTCCTGTGACTGAAAATATTCAAAAGTGTCTACTGAAATAAGTACGTCACAAATACAAAGAAATCCACATCGGATCCCTCTTTGTATCTCAGGATATCTCTAGCGAAACACTAAAGATTTTATCAACTGAACAATTACCCCCAAAATAAAAGACAGTTTTTATACAACGATTGCGTGTCAATTGACATAATCTACATCTTCCGAATACTTCTGTTTGTCTTAAGAGAGAACTGTGTGGAGCACGTTGTCGGAAAGCAGCCTAGCCTTGAATATGGCCAATCTGTCTGCCTGAGTAATGTCTGGTGGAAGACTGATCCAGATCTTTGCTGTACGTTATATATGTGTTAATGTGTGTTCAAAATTTCTCGTGCATCCATTCTAAACGAAGCTGCACAATTTTAACGTCATAACTCAAAGTCATATATATATATATATTTCGGGGTATCGATTCACTTTGATTTCAGGTAAACCAATGACCTTCTAATGAGTACTGTGGATCATGTTACCTGTAACCGCTTTACAATAACACAGTTTGCTTCGCTTGTTTAGATTGCTCCTTTAAATTCGATATCACCTTCGCGTTTGTATTTTGTACATTGTTTTTACACATGACGTCACTTAATCTTTGTCGCTTGATGCTATTTACTCGTTCTAAAAACCGAACTTCAAGTGAACAGGATGCTGCAATCATTTACACTTCTTATCAGATAATTTTCTCATTGATTCAAACATTTAATTTTTGTTCTTTACGATCAAGAAATTGTGTATATCTTATAGAAATATTCATGTTTTCCTTAATCGTTCCCATGCGGTGACTGCTGTGTTGGTTCTGTTTCGTAAAACGTCTTGTCACATTTTTTTTTGTGAGATACAGGTGCTTTCTGTTAATGGCCTCCATTCGATGGGGACATTTTATACTGTTTTGAGAAAACATTCAAAGAAGTGCGTGGTTAGAGCGCTCCACCGACAAGGTCTTATCAACCCAATTGTTCCTTTTATTAATTGTTTTAGCCACTTTCATGTTAAGCTGTTTGTGCCTTTGTCTAGCGGTCATTAAAATTTTAGTAATTGGGGTAATTGTCATAGGATCTTTACTTGTTTTCTTTAAAAGGAAATCACGCATACAGTTAAGATCATTGCGTTTACCCCTAGTGACCATTATTCTTAAACGTGTAATTTTAAAGTGAAGTTTTACACTGCTCCATTTTATAAATTACACACAAAACGATATTGAGCGATTGGCAAAAATAATATTAGAAATTTCTATTTAGTTTACCTGACAAATAATAGAAGCTGACAAATAATAGAAAACTATGTAGCTAATACAAGATCAAGTAATTTTCCTTATATTAATCGACTTCGATTGAAAAACTTGAATAAATGGAGATGTCTGGTTCAGGATTTGTGTTATGACGATGATTACTAGAGTTTATTCTCTAACAAGGTGAATCTGTCTGATTGCTAAATGGTCAGACATTCCGAATGTAGTTCTATATATAAAAAGGGTTACGTATAAACAGATTAATTATAGTGGTGACATCAGTGTTTAATATCCTATGTGTAAGAGTATGCATCTCAAATGGACGCTAGTTTACATTTACATGTTTTATATCTCGTATTGTTTGTGTTCAGAATTACTGTTGCCTGTCTTGTAAAATATTCATATTATTGGGGGGGGGGGGGGGGGGGGGGGTAATAAGAAAGAAATATCACAGGATCTCACGTTATTTGATATTCTCATCTAATATACAATGCTGTTGTTGCTTGGTAAGTTGGTATCATATAATTTTGCCTAGTATCATATAATGTTGTGTGGAATCATATAATGTTGTCTGGTATCATATATTGCCTGGTATCATATAATGTTGTCTGGAATCATATAATGTTGTCTGGTATCATATAATATTGCCTGGTATCATATAATGTTGTCTGGAATCATATAATATTGTCTGGAATCATATACTGTTGTCTAGCATCATAAAATATTGCCTGGTATCATATAATGTCTGGAATCATATAATGTTGTCTAGTATCATATAATGTTGCCTGGTATCATAATGTTGTCTAGTATTATATAATTTTGCCTGGTATCATATAATGTTGTCTTGTATCATATAATGTTGTCTAGTATCATATAATATTGCCTGGTATCATAAATTGTCCAAGGTCAGTCGTGAATATGATGTATGCATCAGAGAACTATGCAATATAGACTGAACTTGTCGTGCTCACCACACATCGGCGTGAAAGCAAGAGTAATATAAAACCAACTTGTCATCATTTGAATATGAATGATGTGCGTGACATTGTCCATTGTGTAGACCGTCTATGGCCCACTCCATCTCGATTCTGCTGTGAAATGTATCGTATTTCGAATACAGTTGTATAGTAGACTTGTTTGTGACCGAAGCTACTAAAATGGAACAATTTATTGTTTACTTTAGAAACATATGCTGAGACAATGGTATACAGTTCTTTTGACAGGGTTATATTACCACCTTACTTCATAACAGTTTAGTTCTATTATGTTTGAATAACGGAATATAATACCCGCGTCGGGGAGAAAATGGGAGTGTGTTAAAAGCGGTCGAGTCACTTTTTGAATGCGCTATTTATGGGAATCGTGCCCAACCTGTCATATTTTTATGTCTGGATCAAATAATTTACAAATCAATGGAAAGGTAAGGGTAAACATGGACTAAGGGTCATACATATTAGTTTTTGTTGCTCATCAAGAGTTATCAATGTATACATTTTATTTCAAAAGATATAATGAATAAAGTTAACACATGGGCTAAAAATGGCGATCACAGTCCAAACACCGGTAAGATGATTGGTCTGATAGCCCTAGCAGTAAATGTCGTGATCAAATGAATGTTTGAATCAACAACTGGTAAAGTTTAAGGTAAAGGTAACTCGTTGGAAAGTTGATTATGCAAAATGCCGACTAGAAGTAACAGAGCAATTTCAGGCAAATCGGATTTTCTTGTCCAGTATATGTCTGAATGACTCCAATGAAGACCGTTATACGGAGTAAACAATAAAAAAAAACGCTAGTGTGTGTAGATTTTAATATAAGAAATGTATTAACATAGACACATACACTTATTGAAATACACCATGTTACAGTCCCTAACACAATGTTTGGCCATTGGCAAAATAACAGACACAAATTGAAAACTCTACCCCAATAACTGAAACGGGTATGCTTCTTTCTTAAAAATCAATAAAAATGCATTTGGTAATTGTGATCTTCCCGAGACTACTTATAAAGATTTCTATTTACTGGGCACAATACAATTCTCAATGGTTCTTTACAGGTACAAATAATCCAAGTCTTCACAGATATAAACGATTCCAAGCCATACCATGCTACAGTGTATAATACAAATGTCATAGCTCAATACATAGTATAAGTGTTTCAACCAACAACTACATTAGATGGTTACTATGTATATTGTTAAAGAAAGCAAACTGTGCAAATTCTGGTAAGATAGCTGACTGATCTAGATCTACACTATGTGCATATGCCAATCCTGGTCAGACAGCTGACTGATCTAGATCTACACTATGTGCATACACCAATCCTGGTCAGACAGCTGACTGATCTAGATCTACACTATGTGCATACACCAATCCTGGTCAGACAGCTGACTGATCTAGATCTACACTATGTGCATACACCAAACCTGGTCAGACAGCTGACTGATCTAGATCTACACTATGTGCATACACCAATCCTGGCCAGACAGCTGACTGATCTAGATCTACACTATGTGCATACACCAATCCTGGTCAGACAGCTGACTGATCTAGATCTACACTATGTGCATACACCAATCCTGGCCAGACAGCTGACTGATCTAGATCTACACTATGTGCATACACCAATCCTGGTCAGACAGCTGACTGATCTAGATCTACACTATGTGCATACACCAATCCTGGCCAGACAGCTGACTGATCTAGATCTACACTAAGTGCTTATGCCAATCCTGGTCAGACAGCTGAGTGATCTGGAAGTGCATATGCCTCATCTATTTGTGCTAAGCAGGCAAGGAGTTAATGTATCCCCCTGTTTAGCAGCCCTTCAATAATTTGCATGTATAATAGCTTCTGCTATTTGTTTAAACTATTGGTCAGTGCATGGCTCCCCACAACTGTTAAAGAACACATACAAGAAATGAAACTGGGGTAGTTTCCATTGCTCTCAACTTTGTTTCAGTCAGTTTTATAAAACACAACAATAAAACTTAACACAAGATCAATATGATCATATTTTAACAAATAAAATGCAATGCAAAAAAAACATACGAAAATAATCGTAAAATAGGTAATTGTAAAATATGTAAATCACTTGTAACAATACAAAGGTAAGATTATGATTAAATATAAAATGCACTCGCTTAAATTACCCTTTAGTTTGGATAGATGGAAAAACAGATTAAATAAAAAAGATTTTAAGCAGAAAACAACATCAAATTAAAAAAAAGCAGCAACAAAACAAATAAATATCAAACACAGAAATATAAAAAATAAAATCTTAACATCTTCAACATGGGTAATTTGCAAAACTGGTTTAAAACATAACACAATGGAATTCATTCTTTGGTATTAAGAAAAACATACCACAAGTGTGTTCCTGAAGACAACAATACATACAATTGGATATACAGCACATTGTACAGAGCTCAAGATGTGGACAACAATACAAACAATTGGATATACAGCACATTGTACAGAGCTCAAGATGTGGACAACAATACAAACAATAAGATATAAAAAACATTGTACTGAGTTTATGGAGAATACATACAATGCTTAACTTTTCTTAACCCTTTAAAACGATACTCACTAGAAATGTGTCATTGTGAGTGAAATTGAATGATATTGTTGTTGGATAAGGTCTCCTGATATGATATAAGGTGCCTTACAGATGTTTAAATTCATCTGAAAAAGTGTACTGGAAATGAAATAATATTTGTTATGCACTTAAGCGTCATTTGTTTTTAGATGATAAGTTGGAATATTATGAGAGAAATTTATGGAATGAATAAGGTAGAATGCTGATTATTTCTTAAAAAAGGACAATCTTCTACAAAACCAAGGTCTATATAATAAACCTTAAGTCCATGTCTAAAAGGGATCATAGTGGTAACAATAAAAATTTCTCAAAAAATCTTACCAATGAAATGCTTCAAAAATTGTCTTCAACTCCATGTCAAAATGTACAAACTATAGCCCAAAGCCAACTATACACTAATATTAGGTGTAAACCAATCAAAATATGGAGTTGTTTTGCGTTCCCAGTCTGTTTACAAAATTCAAAATTTTAAAGTGAACATTCTAAAGCTAAGGCTCTAAATAAGTCTCAATGTTCACAGTGATAGTGGGTCCAATACCAGCAGCACATGAGTTGCAGGAGCTAGCTAACCATTGGCTAACCTGGAACTACACCAACTGCCTGAGTGTTGTGTGCTATAAGTTTTAGAACTTGAACCATGATTTAATGTCATCACTGGTTCATCATACAAAACAAATATGAACTTGTAAAATAATTTTACCTTGTACCTTTCTGAGGCCAGCAACTACATGACTGTATCACTACCTAGATCCTTTATTTACTCCTGACAGCACTTCCAACTCATTGAAACCAACCATATTCCACATACACAGGCATGCCAACACCTCCGCCCTGTGTCTTGTAAATTTTTAATGTATGTTGCAGTTCTCATAAAGTATCACATGGATGAAGTTCTTTTTGAAAATTCTCAAACACACTAATGGGGTATTGATTGCATTATCTGCGAAGATGATACTAATATGACCTAATATTCCAGAAATACAACTAAAGAATACTATTGTGAAAACAGAATAAAATACTATCATGTCCATTCATTCAATTTGGATTCTTCTTTCTGATATAATAGATATTTGCTATCTAGTCTGAGATCATTCCGGTAGATTCTGACTGTTTGGACTTTTAGTAATTATTCAAAGAGAAATTTTCATATGTGGTCAACATTGCACATTCAAAGTTTTGCTTAAAAAAGAAATAAATGAAATAAATAGATTAATAGTTAAAGCTTATCACTGGATTAAATGTCAATATTCTGTTCTTCAAAAGACAGAACTGTCTTTAGGTTAGAAGAATTAAAGCACTGCAACAGTTGCAACTTTTTTAACCATTATTTCAGAACTATGCTTTTGAGGATATATGTCAGTTATAACAAGTATCGATACACCAATTGGATCAATAGCAAAGCAATTTAAAAAAAAAATCTGAAGTAGGGTCCATTTGACCTATGTGTCAAGTACATACCCTCAACTGTTACCAGCCACTTTAAATAGACAAATTATGAACTTAAAGGCAGCCAAAAAGTTCCATATTTTCAAGTCTCCAGACTTCTACTTCTTATAAAGTATAATTTAAAGAGAAAATCACATGGATGGTTTAAGTTGCTTTTGTAAATTTGATCTCTCGATCATTACACATGTAGAAATCCACATGTAAGATACTGTCATGACTGATAATGACCGTATCTATGGCAACTATCAATGTGGACCTGTGGAATGTTCAGAATGGAATGCTCAATCCTTGTCTTCATAATAAATAATTGCCTATATAAATAATTTCTCCATAATCTTAATAACAGTCTAGTATTCTACACATACAAAATATAAGGTATTGTATATACATATTACAAAAATATCTTAAATAATTGTAGTTTAATATTTCTTGTAACATTTTATTGCTTGTGATGTGATATTTTAGATATTTTACCAAATGTAACAAGCACACATATCATAATATATCTGGCAATGAAGCCAACCTGTTATGTTATCTATTCGTTAAAAAGAGTTAAATAAGTGCATTGTTTATAAGAATTAGGTGTTTTTGGCATTGAAAATGCAGCAGTCAGAACATATGCACATAATAGTGTGCAGTGACATTGTTTACTGTTGGAATCTTAACTGCTTAACTTATGAAATCACTTACCATTAGATATGTTTGACTGTAATCATTAAGACTGTAAAGACTGTAGAAAGATTCATCAGAGTTAAGGCTAAGCATAAAATGAAGTGTTTGGGAATCATACTAGCTTGACAAAATTCAACTCAATTTTACCATTCAATGCACAGGAAAAAGTCAGATTGGTCAAAAATATGTCAGCAAACACCTTAAAATTATCATTTTCTGCTGTATGAGAGTCAAGGATATTTAATTTTTTAGGTATTTAAACAGAAATCATATAATGAAAAATAAAATCAAAACATCATCAATTTGCATAGCAAACAGTGTATGGCATCAAATATATCATGGGTATTGCAAGAATTACCCTAAACAAAATATGTACAGAAAACTAGATAAATATAAATAAAAACAAAACATTACAAACACTAATACATGTTTAGGTAAAAAACAATCCTTAAAAGAATATTAAGTGAAGGAAAAAAACAGGATTAACTTTTGTTAAAAGTTGTCAAAAGACCTGGACACAATTGGTCTTGCAACTATTTTTATTGACAAAAAAACGAAACAATGAATAAAGAATTAAAATATCATCTCTTGTCACTTGTTTAGCTTTGAAAGTAAATGTATTGCCTTACAATAGCATTTGATGTTTCAAGTTTTGAAGAATAACTGGCTTAGAATTGCCACATACCAATTATATTTCCTTGCTGTGCTTGCACGGACATAACAGACACCCTATGTCAGTTCTAGACATCATACAACTCTTTTGGATAATGATTAAATAAGATCATGTATCTGGAAGTGTATCAAATATTAAAACTGTGTCCAAGCTGCATTAATGATAAAAAATATTGTAATCTGAACACACTTTTAGTTATAATTGGGATGACATTGAGAATAAATTAAGAATATATATTAACAAACCATGGGTTTAAACAAAAATATTACAAAATCTTGCTACAACAATAATAATTGCATAGACAAGTTGTCAATTAGCATGCTGGCAGTGTGTATGCCTTATTATACAGCACATAATAAAATCCAGTATTTATTCAAGATTATACAAAACAGTTGTCATAGCAGCACATAATATACATAAAGGAGACATAAAGGAGTTACATTTCCAGGAAATATAGCTCAAGGATGAAATTGAGGGGAACAACATCTGGTACTACAGTTGTAAAATGGTACTTTAATATCTTTTTTTTTTAAATCAAAGAATAAATAAATCATTTTGTCAAATTTGTATCTTTTTTTAAATTTTGTTTCTGTACAGAAGTGTCTAAAAGTATTTTTGTGCAGTACTGATCTTGATTTATATACAGACAACCTCCATCTTTAACTCTTTAACCCACAGAACCATTGGTGCATTTGCAACTGAAAGAACTGAAAGAAACAACTTCTATCTTTAACCTACAGGCCCATTTGTGTGTTTGTAATAGAAAAATTCACATCTTCCATCTTCACCTATAACTTGTCACATTTCTTTAATTATTTGCCATCATTAACAAGCACTGACAAATAAACCCATTGCTTAACATGGTATAAAACCATGCAGATCTTAATCAGACTGCTGCCCTTCGGAGCTATCTGTAAAACCATGCAGATCTTAATCAGACTGCTGCCCTTCGGAGCTATCTGTAAAACCATGCAGATCTTAATCAGACTGCTGCCCTTCGGAGCTATCTGTAAAACCATGCAGATCTTAATCAGACTGCTGCCCTTTGGAGCTATCTGTAAAACCATGCAGATCTTAATCAGACTGCTGCCCTTCGGAGCTATCTGTAAAACCATGCAGATCTTAATCAGACTGCTGCCCTTTGGAGCTATCTGTAAAACCATGCAGATCTTAATCAGACTGCTGCCCTTCGGAGCTATCTGTAAAACCATGCAGATCTTAATCAGACTGCTGCCCTTCGGAGCTATCTGTAAAACCATGCAGATCTTAATCAGACTGCTGCCCTTCGGAGCTATCTGTAAAACCATGCAGATCTTAATCAGACTGCTGCCCTTTGGAGCTATCTGTAAAACCATGCAGATCTTAATCAGACTGCTGCCCTTCGGAGCTATCTGTAAAACCATGCAGATCTTAATCAGACTGCTGCCCTTTGGAGCTATCTGTAAAACCATGCAGATCTTAATCAGACTGCTGCCCTTCGGAGCTATCTGTAAAACCATGCAGATCTTAATCAGACTGCTGCCCTTCGGAGCTATCTGTAAAACCATGCAGATCTTAATCAGACTGCTGCCCTTCGGAGCTATCTGTAAAACCATGCAGATCTTAATCAGACTGCTGCCCTTCGGAGCTATCTGTAAAACCATGCAGATCTTAATCAGACTGCTGCCCTTTGGAGCTATCTGTAAAACCATGCAGATCTTAATCAGACTGCTGCCCTTCGGAGCTATCTGTAAAACCATGCAGATCTTAATCAGACTGCTGCCCTTTGGAGCTATCTGTAAAACCATGCAGATCTTAATCAGACTGCTGCCCTTCGGAGCTATCTGTAAAACCATGCAGATCTTAATCAGACTGCTGCCCTTCGGAGCTATCTGTAAAACCATGCAGATCTTAATCAGACTGCTGCCCTTCGGAGCTATCTGTAAAACCATGCAGATCTTAATCAGACTGCTGCCCTTCGCAGCTATCTGTAAAACCATGCAGATCTTAATCAGACTGCTGCCCTTCGGAGCTATCTGTAAAACCATGCAGATCTTAATCAGACTGCTGCCCTTTGGAGCTATCTGTAAAACCATGCAGATCTTAATCAGACTGCTGCCCTTTGGAGCTATCTGTAAAACCATGCAGATCTTAATCAGACTGCTGCCCTTCGCAGCTATCTGTAAAACCATGCAGATCTTAATCAGACTGCTGCCCTTCGGAGTTATCTGTAAAACCATGCAGATCTTAATCAGACTGCTGCCCTTTGGAGCTATCTGTAAAACCATGCAGATCTTAATCAGACTGCTGCCCTTTGGAGCTATCTGTAAAACCATGCAGATCTTAATCAGACTGCTGCCCTTCGGAGCTATCTGTAAAACCATGCAGATCTTAATCAGACTGCTGCCCTTTGGAGCTATCTGTAAAACCATGCAGATCTTAATCAGACTTCTGCCCTACGGAGCAACCATGCAGATCTAAATTAGACTGCTGCCCTTCGGAGCTTTCTGATCTTGTTCTTTACTATTTTTTTTCTAAGGTTTTATCAAGTTGTACTTAGCAGATTAAAAATGTGTGGATTGTCTGAACTTGACAGGCGCAAAACATTATACATTGTGTGGGGTGTACAGGTCTTATTTTTATGTAGTAAAATTCCCCAAATGAAGAAGTAATTATTTTCCCCCAATTTCATCTCAAAATTGATTTTTGTATTGCAATCTAAATGTGACGAGATGAAACACTGTCATGCAATGTAACATGATAAGTGAAAAATGTGGTGGCCTATAGTGTCTGGCAATAGAGACTGTTTTTTGTTAATATTTTCCTCACTTGAAAGGACCCCCCCCCCTCCGAACCAAAGAGCTGCTGTAGTTCCATCACTGGTCATTTATATCCCCCAGGAAAAAGTCTTAATAATGAGGTACCTATAACAGAACTGTTACTTCAAATCCAATCACTGACATAAACACTGGAGCATCAAGTCTTTAAACTAGTTGACCATATCAGTTGGTGTGGTTCACTGCATGAACTAGAAGGTGTTTGCTGTGGGAAAGCAACCTCTGTATATTGAGCAAATGACAGATGCGTATCTAGCCCCAACCCCTCCTATATTGAGCTTCCTCTCCACATCACAGCCCCACCCCAAGAGTCTGGTTTACTTGTCCTCGATGTTCAGATGTTCAACCTTGACAAGGCCTCGCTTGGACTCCACACGGTACTTGGCCAGGTCCTTTCTTGTGATCATACCAATAGGCTGCAAGGGACAAAGTATAACATCAGTAATCGGTCAAATTTCTATTTAAGCCTCTACATGTATGAGCAAGAATATATTGGCCAGGAAATGTTAACAGAATCTAACATAGAATTGGATGTAAGATCAGAAGATCCCAACCTTATATTGAATTATTTTAATAGAAACAAGCCTTGGTATATAGTTGGAATACAATTTTAAAGTGCTTCACCCATGTGAGATAAACTGTGTGAGACAAGGTTTTCCACACAGGCTATTTTAGTGACGTTGGAGATGTTCTTTCTTTTGAGTGAGTATTTTCCAGCCTGGGTAGATTTATTAACATTTAAGGATTGTTAATGTCTAGTTAGCAAGAAATCACTGGTTATATCTCAATCCCATGACCAAGCACTTTCTTTAGCATCATGATGGTTTTCAAGATGATATTGATTATAACATTTACCGCTTGATTAAAAAAATATCTGTCTGTATTACTAATTTTAACAAACTGGAAATACATAAAAAAAAAATCTTGCATGTGTATAGTTTTCTATTTTTCAAATGTTTTGTGATAAAAAGAATTATAAAAGGTGTAAAAGTGATTTAAAGAATTTGCATAAAATGATCAGACAGGCTGATTTGTCCAATAAACAAGTACTCCCTGTTTCCATACTGCATGATGTTATTAAAATTTGTATCACCAATCAGGTAACCATTTATGTTGTTATAGAGCTAACTAGTTTACCATATATAAAACTAACTAGTTTACCATATATAAAACTAACTAGTTTACAGTATATATAACTAACTAGTTTACCATATATATAACTAACTAGTTTACCATATATAAAACTAACTAGTTTACAGTATATATAACTAACTAGTTTACAGTATATATAACTAACTAGTTTACCATATATATAACTAACTAGTTTACCATATATAAAACTAACTAGTTTACAGTATATATAACTAACTAGTTTACAGTATATATAACTAACTAGTTTACCATATATAAAACTAACTAGGTTACAGTATATATAACTAGTTTATAGTATATATATCCCATGACCACCAGCTCTATATAAGCTCAAACAAGACTCATTTGCTGATAACCCCTCAGTCCCACGACCACCAGGTCTATATAGGCTCAAACAAGACTCATTTGCTGATGACACCTCAGTCCCACAACCACCAGGTCTATATAAGCTCAAACAAGACTCATTTACTGGATAACCCTTCAGTCCCACGACTTCTAGCTCTATATATGCTCACACAAGACTCATTTACTGATATCCCCTCAGTCCTACAACCACCAGGTCTATATAAGCTCAAACAAGACTCATTTACTGTTAACCTCTCAGTCCCATGACCACTAGCTCTATATATGCTCAAACAAGACCCATTTACTGAAGACCCCTCAGTCCCGCAACCACCAGGTCTATATAAGCTCAAACAAGACTCATTTGCTGATAACCCTTCAGTTCCACGACCATTAGCTCTATATATGCTCAAACAAGACCCATTTACTGAAGACCCCTCAGTCCCGCAACCACCAGGTCTATATAAGCTCAAACAAGACTCATTTGCTGATAACCCCTCAGTCCCACGACCACTAGCTCTATATAAGCTCAAACAAGACCCATTTACTGAAGACCCCTCAGTCCCGCAACCACCAGGTCTATATAAGCTCAAACAAGACTCATTTGCTGATAACCCCTCAGTCCCACGACCACTAGCTCTATATATGCTCAAACAAGACCCATTTACTGTTAACCCCTCAGTCCCATGACCATTCGCTCTATATAAGCTCAAACAAGACTCATTTACTGATAACCCCTCAGTCCCACGACCACTAGCTCTATATATGCTCAAACAAGACTCATTTACTGATAACCCCTCAGTCCCATGACCATTCGCTCTATAGATGGTTATCGTATGACGTCACACATTTCCCAGCATGCAATGCGGTCCGCCATATTTGTGGTAAAGCCATTGTTTACTAATGTCTGCTTAGGTCCCTACAATTCGACGATTGAACCGATTCTTTCGCGAAAGATGTCGTGTGTAATGGTTACAAAGTGCAATAGGACTATATTAATACACTGGAGCTATTGTGCGTGAAAAGGACTTGAAGAAGACTAATTTGATTGCTTTTGATCCGTACTAGTCTTCGACGACAGCCTGATGACTTGCAGTCGGACATTGCATATCCAGACAGAGTGAACTATCTAGTGTTTCAGCAAAGTGCGACATCTAATTAATTATTGGTGGAGCTAGATCCTAGACTTGTGCCAGGGTAGAACCACTGCGCATTGCAGGTTAGCTGGTAAACCTCCACGACCAGGACCCGAATTCATGCACTGAGAGGCTGAGGAGTTACAAGTCAACAACTGCTTGGACAAGGGCACTGCTAAACTTTGGTTTTAAAACAGGGTTATTTATTATGTGTACTGTTTTCAATTCTTTACATCATGTTATACTATTTTTTCATTGCTTTAAGTTCCTTAAAACCCATGTTATGGTTGTCATATTTATTATATGTAATCGAATACCATTACATGCTCCAATTTCCTAAGCAGTCTGCTTTTGTTTTTTCTGTTTATTGATCGATGAATTTACTGTCATTAAATATTTTTTACCGTAAAATGTGTTGTTTTTAATTCAGAAATGGTGTGGTTCTAAAAGAAGTACTGAAACTTGAATTCAATTTTCTGTGAAATTATTATTCTAACAATAATGTAAGTTTGTTAAATTTGCTGAAAGATAGGACAATGATAAAAATAAAAACACTATGTGCTATTATTTATTGACAAATGTCAATGTGAAAGCAAAACCATTTTAAATAGTTAGCTGCAACAGCTAGTTTCGGCTCGTTCTGAAAACAGTTTGTTTCTTACACTTTATTAGAGCTGGTATCTGGCAGTTTGGACGAAACAATTTTCTCTCATGCATTCAAATAAATGATTTTTGCTTGTAAAGTTCCCGCAAAATGCTGTTTTACATTCCGGACTGGATCCTTTGGCTTTATGGTGAATAGTATCTTGGTAATGGTGTGGAGTGAAGTCATAGAAGTGATGATGACAAGAGAAATTAAAAACGTTACTCAGGAATGAAGCCATACAGTTGACACTCTAGCTCATACCATACTCAATACACAACCATTTAATTGTACCAATACAAACTGTCTAGGTTATGTATGACATTTTATTTTTGCCCATGTTGCCCCTGGCTATTTACAGCCCCTTGTCTGAAACCTGTTGTTTTAATAGTCTAGACCATATGGCTTTGCTTCCTGAGTGTCAAAGGCCAGGTGCAGGTGGATTAGCATTACTTTCTCACGTGTATTTTAGGTTAAAAAGGAATTTTAATTAAAATATACGAGTAATTTAATTATCAATATGATTATACATTATTTCAAGTTAACTAAATTAAGATTTCTGCAGTATTTTAAGTAAAAATAGTAGTATTTGCCACGTTGGGGAGTATTTTCCAGCAGGTAAATGCCAGTAAATACCACTGGTAAATACCGGGGGTTGAATTTACCGCCCAACCTTGTTCTTACAGCCATGTAAAAAGTAAAGCATAACACATTGCCTGTCATTACATAAAGGGTTTTTCCTATCTGAGATAACTTGAAATCATCAACGTGCCTATTTAAAAATAATGGACATTTAATGCGATATTTTTAAGATTCACACTGTCGAACAATAAGTAAGTGTAATAACAGTCTTTACTTTAACTAAAGTTTATTCGAGCATTATGTATAAATTTCCAAGAATATTAGTAACATGTGTTGTTACATGGGTACAATATTAACAAATTGTCGGATACCACAATACAACCAATACAGGGCGTTCTATAGACGCTGAACGTCAATGGTCATTGACTCCTCAGTCAAAATTTTCAAGGGTCAAATTCAAATACCTGGGGGTACATTTTGTGCATATAGCATCTTGAGGGGCACATACATATTTTTATGTCACTGATGACAACATTTTGTCTAAAATTGACCTTGATGGAAATTATCGATACTGTTGGTTGCTTTTTAGTTTATTTAGGACCAGTAAATAAGCAATATATTTCTTAATTGTTTGTTAATTATTTGTATCTAAATAAAAACAATAAAATAAACAACAACATAGCAATTAACATTATAGTATACATATTTTCTTCCGACTTTTAATGCAATCCAAAACACTTAAAAACGCTTAGCTACAATGAATGCTCCGTTCAAGCGCGAAAGTATGACGTCCGAAAGTTCTCTCGTCCTTTTCCCTTAGTTTGTACTGACGGCTGGTAATGATAAATAAATATTTCTGATCCGGATTATATATTTTGTGACATTTCACAACACTACAAGAATTAATCATCGTCTTCATTGCCTGTAATGGTCAATTTAAAAAAAAACTGCGCTTTCACGGTACTGATATGTTGATTCACCTTACCACAAAGATGGCGGACAAACAGGTGCGCGCGCACCTTGGTGAAAAATCGATAACCATCTATATAAGCTCAAACCAGACTCATTTACTGATAACCCCTCAGTCCCACGACCACTAGCTCTATATATGCTCAAACAAGACTCATTTACTGATAACCCCTCAGTCCCATGACCATTCGCTCTATATAAGCTCAAACAAGACTCATTTACTGATAACCCCTCAGTCCCACGACCATTAGCTCTTTATATGCTCAAACAAGACATATTTACTGATAAACCTTCAGTCCCACAACCACTAGCTCTATATATGCTCAAACAAGACACATTTACTGATAACCCCTCAGTCCCACGACCACTTGCTCTATATAAGCTCAAACAAGACTCATTTACTGATAACCCCTCAGTCCTATGACCACTAGCTCTATATATGCTCAAACAAGACTCATTTACTGAAAACCCCTCAGTCCCACAACCACTAGCTCTATATAGGCTCAAACAGACTCATTTATTGATGACACCTCAGTCCCACGACCACCACTTCCATATAAGCTCAAACCAGACTCATTTACTGATAACCCCTCAGTCCCACGACCACCAGGTCTATATAGGCTCAAACAAGACTCATTTGCTGATGACACCTCAGTCCCACAACCACCAGGTCTATATAAGCTCAAACAAGACTCATTTACTGTTAACCTCTCAGTCCCATGACCACTAGCTCTATATATGCTCAAACAAGACCCATTTACTGAAGACCCCTCAGTCCCGCAACCACCAGGTCTATATAAGCTCAAACAAGACTCATTTGCTGATAACCCTTCAGTTCCACGACCATTAGCTCTATATATGCTCAAACAAGACCCATTTACTGAAGACCCCTCAGTCCCGCAACCACCAGGTCTATATAAGCTCAAACAAGACTCATTTGCTGATAACCCCTCAGTCCCACGACCACTAGCTCTATATAAGCTCAAACAAGACCCATTTACTGAAGACCCCTCAGTCCCGCAACCACCAGGTCTATATAAGCTCAAACAAGACTCATTTGCTGATAACCCCTCAGTCCCACGACCACTAGCTCTATATATGCTCAAACAAGACCCATTTACTGAAGACCCCTCAGTCCCGCAACCACCAGGTCTATATAAGCTCAAACAAGACTCATTTACTGGATAACCCTTCAGTCCCATGACTACTAGCTCAATATATGCTCACACAAGACTCATTTACTGTTATCCCCTCAGTCCCATGACCACTAGCTCTATATATGCTCAAACAAGACTCATTTACTGTTAACCCCTCAGTCCCATGACCATTCGCTCTATATAAGCTCAAACCAGACTCATTTACTGATAACCCCTCAGTCCCACGACCACTAGCTCTATATATGCTCAAACAAGACTCATTTACTGATAACCCCTCAGTCCCATGACCATTCGCTCTATATAAGCTCAAACAAGACTCATTTACTGATAACCCCTCAGTCCCACGACCATTAGCTCTTTATATGCTCAAACAAGACATATTTACTGATAAACCTTCAGTCCCACAACCACTAGCTCTATATATGCTCAAACAAGACACATTTACTGATAACCCCTCAGTCCCACGACCACTTGCTCTATATAAGCTCAAACAAGACTCATTTACTGATAACCCCTCAGTCCTATGACCACTAGCTCTATATATGCTCAAACAAGACTCATTTACTGATAACCCCTCAGTCCCACAACCACTAGCTCTATATATGCTCAAACAGACTCATTTATTGATGACACCTCAGTCCCACGACCACCACTTCCATATAAGCTCAAACCAGACTCATTTACTGATAACCCCTCAGTCCCACGACCACTAGCTCTATATATGCTCAAACAAGACTCATTTACTGATAACCCCTCAGTCCCATGACCATTCGCTCTATATAAGCTCAAACAAGACTCATTTACTGATAACCCCTCAGTCCCACGACCATTAGCTCTTTATATACTCAAACAAGACATATTTACTGATAAACCTTCAGTCCCACAACCACTAGCTCTATATATGCTCAAACAAGACACATTTACTGATAACACCTCAGTCCCACGACCACTAGCTCTATATAAGCTCAAACAAGACTCATTTACTGATAACCCCTCAGTCCCATGACCACTAGCTCTATATATGCTCAAACAAGACTCATTTACTGATAACCCCTCAGTCCCACAACCACTAGCTCTATATATGCTCAAACAGACTCATTTATTGATGACACCTCAGTCCCACGACCACCACTTTCATATAAGCTCAAACAAGACTCATTTACTGATATACCCTCAGTCCCATGACCACCAGGTCTATATAAGCTCAAACAAGACTCATTTACTGCGAACCCCTCAGTTCCACGACCACTAGCTCTATATATGCTCAAACAAGACTCATTTACTGATAACCCTTCAATCCCACAACCACCAGGTCTATATAAGCTCAAACAAGACTCATTTACTGGATAACCCTTCAGTTCCACGACCACTAGCTCTATATATGCTCAAAGAAGACTAATTTACTGGATAACCCTTCAGTTCCACGACCACCAGCTCTATATATGCTCAAACAAGACACATTTACTGATAACACCTCAGTCCCATGTCCACCAGCTCTATATAAGCTCAAACAAGACTCATTTACTGATAACCCCTCAGTCCCACAACCACTAGCTCTATATATGCTCTAACAAGACTCATTTACTGATAACCCCTCAGTCCCACAACCACCAGGTCTATATAAGCTCAAACAAGACTCATTTACTGTTAACCCCTCAGTCCCATGACCAGTCGCTCTATATATGCTCAAACAAGACTCATTTACTGGTAACACCTCAGTCCCATGACCACCAGGTCTACATAAGCTCAAACAAGACTCATTTACTGGTAACACCTCAGTCCCACGACCACTAGCTCTATATATGCTCAAACAAGACACATTTACTGATAACCCCTCAATCCCACAACCACTAGCTCTATATATGCTCAAACAAGACAGATTTACTGATAACCCCTCAGTCCCACGACCACTAGCTCTATATAAGCTCAAACAAGACTCAATTACTGATAACCCTTCAGTCAAGAATTGAGAACTTACCTCATTAAAGTCATTGACCACTACCAGATGCCGCAATCCCAAACCTCTAAACAGTTTGAATAACCGTGGCAATGAAAATGTCTGAAAAGTAGAAGACATGAGCACAGTTCAGAAAAATCCTGAAAAGATTTGGCTGGGAAAATACTAATTGTGTTAGCTGCAATTTACCTTTGCTCTTTGCTGCATTACCTGTAACATTCAGTATAGACAACACATTTCCATAATTATATACCAGCAATGATGATGGCAATAAAAGGCACTTACACCTTTAGGAACAGGAAACTTTTTTACAGAGTCTTAGTTATCTTACCTAAGACAAATTGAGTAAAGTTTTGAGAAGTTCCCCCTGAGAATTATTATGGTGTATGGGATGGGTGAGATGTAGGCTCTGTATGCTTACAGGTCCTATGGTGTATGGGTTGGGTGTGATGTACAGTCTGTATACTTACAGGTTCTATGGTGTATGGGTTGGGTGTGATGTACAGTCTGTATATTTACAGGTTCTATGGTGTATGGGTTGGGTGTGATGTAGGCTCTGTATGCTTACAGGTCCTATGGTGTATGGGTTGGGTGTGATGTACAGTCTGTATACTTACAGGTTCTATGGTGTATGGGTTGAGTGTGATGTACAGTCTGTATATTTACAGGTTCTATGGTGTATGGGTTGGGTGTGATGTAGGCTCTGTATACTTACAGGTTCTATAGTGTATGGGTTGGGTGTGAAGTAGGCTCTGTATACTTACAGGTCCTATGGTGTATGGGTTGGGTGTGATGTAGGCTCTGTATACTTACAGGTTCTATGGTGTATGGGTTGGGTGTGATGTAGGCTCTGTATACTTACAGGTTCTATGGTGTATGGGTTGGGTGTGATGTACAGTCTGTATACTTACAGGTTCTATGGTGTATGGGTTGGGTGTGATGTACAGTCTGTATATTTACAGGTTCTATGGTGTATGGGTTGGGTGTGATGTAGGCTCTGTATGCTTACAGGTCCTATGGTGTATGGGTTGGGTGTGATGTACAGTCTGTATACTTACAGGTTCTATGGTGTATGGGTTGGGTGTGATGTAGGGTCTGTATACTTACAGGTTCTATGGTGTATGGGTTGGGTGTGATGTAGGCTCTGTATACTTAAAGGTCCTATGATGTATGGGTTGGGTGTGATGTAGGCTCTGTATACTTACAGGTTCTATGGTGTATGGGTTGGGTGTGATGTAGGCTCTGTATACTTACAGGTTCTATGGTATATGGATTGAATGTGATGTAGGGTCTGTATACGTACACGTTCTATGGTGTATGGGTTTGGTGTGATGTAGGCTCTGTATACTTAAAGGTTTTATGGTGTATGGGTTGGGTGTGATGTAGGCTCTGTATACTTACAGGTTTTATGGTGTATGGGTTGGGCATGATTTAGGGTCTGTATACGTACAGGTTCTATGGTGTATGGGTTTGGTGTGATGTAGGCTCTGTATACTTAAAGGTTCTAAGGTGTATGGGTTGCGTGTAATGTAGGCTCTGTATACTTACAGGTTCTATGGTGTATGGGTTGGGTGTGATGTAGGCTCTGTATACTTACAGGTTCTATGGTGTATGGGTTGGGTGTGATGTAGGGTCTGTATACTTACAGGTCCTATGTTGTATGGGTTGGGTGTAATGTAGGGTCTGTATATTTACAGGTCCTATGGTGTATGGGTTGGGTGTAATGTAGGGTCTGTATACTTACAGGTCCTATGGTGTATGGGTTGGGTGTAATGTAGGGTCTGTATACTTACAGGTCCTATGTTGTATGGGTTGAACGTGATGTAGGGTCTGTATACTTACAGGTTCTATGGTGTATGGGTTGGGTGTAATGTAGGCTCTGTATACTTACAGGTCCTATGATGTATGGGTTGAACGTGATGTAGGGTCTGTATACTTACAGGTTCTATGGTGTATGGGTTGGGTGTAATGTAGGCTCTGTATACTTACAGGTCCTATGGTGTATGGGTTGGGTGTGATGTAGGGTCTGTATATTTACAGGTCCTATGGTGTATGGGTTGGGTGTGATGTAGGGTCTGTATACATACATGTTCTATGGTGTATGGGTTGCGTGTGAAGTAGGCTCTGTATACTTACAGGTCCTATAGTGTATGGGTTGGGTGTGAAGTAGGCTCTGTATACTTACAGGTCCTATGGTGTATGGGTTGGGTGTAATGTAGGGTCTGTATACTTACAGGTCCTATGTTGTATGGGTTGAACGTGATGTAGGGTCTGTATACTTACAGGTTCTATGGTGTATGGGTTGGGTGTGATGTAGGCTCTGTATACTTACAGGTCCTATGGTGTATGGGTTGAATGTGATGTAGGGTCTGTATACTTACAGGTTCTATGGTGTATGGGTTGGGTGTAATGTAGGCTCTGTATACTTACAGGTCCTATGGTGTATGGGTTGGGTGTGATGTAGGCTCTGTATACTTACAGGTCCTATGGTGTATGGGTTGGGTGTGATGTAGGGTCTGTATATTTACAGGTCCTATGGTGTATGGAATGGGTGTGATGTAGGGTCTGTATACATACATGTTCTATGGTGTATGGGTTGGGTGTGAAGTAGGCTCTGTATACTTACAGGTCCTATAGTGTATGGGTTGCGTGTGAAGTAGGCTCTGTATACTTACAGGTCCTATGGTGTATGGGTTGCGTGTGAAGTAGGCTCTGTATACTAACAGGTCCTATGATGTATGGGTTGGGTGTGATGTAGGGTCTGTATACTTACATGTTCTTTGGTGTATGGGAGGGTGTGATGTAGGGTCTGTATACTTACAGGTTCTATGGTGTATGGGTTGGGTGTGATGTAGGCTCTGTATACTTACAGGTTCTATGGTGTATGGGTTGGGTGTGATGTAGGCTCTGTATACTTACAGGTTCTATGGTGTATGGGTTGGGTGTGATGTAGGGTCTGTATACTTACAGGTCCTATGATGTATGGGTTGGGTGTGATGTAGGCTCTGTATACTTACAGGTTCTATGGTGTATGGGTTGGGTGTGATGTAGGCTCTGTATACGTACAGGTTCTATGGTGTATGGGTTGGGTGTGATGTAGGCTCTGTATACTTACAGGTTCTATGGTGTATGGGTTGAACATGATGTAGGGTCTGTATACTTACAGGTTCTATGGTGTATGGGTTGAACGTGATGTAGGGTCTGTATACTTACAGGTCCTATGTTGTATGGGTTGGGTGTAATGTAGGGTCTGTATATTTACAGGTCCTATGGTGTATGGGTTGGGTGTAATGTAGGGTCTGTATACTTACAGGTCCTATGGTGTATGGGTTAGGTGTAATGTAGGGTCTGTATACTTACAGGTCCTATGTTGTATGGGTTGAACGTGATGTAGGGTCTGTATACTTACAGGTTCTATGGTGTATGGGTTGGGTGTAATGTAGGCTCTGTATACTTACAGGTCCTATGATGTATGGGTTGAACGTGATGTAGGGTCTGTATACTTACAGGTTCTATGGTGTATGGGTTGGGTGTAATGTAGGCTCTGTATACTTACAGGTCCTATGGTGTATGGGTTGGGTGTGATGTAGGGTCTGTATATTTACAGGTCCTATGGTGTATGGGTTGGGTGTGATGTAGGGTCTGTATACATACACGTTCTATGGTGTATGGGTTGCGTGTGAAGTAGGCTCTGTATACTTACAGGTCCTATAGTGTATGGGTTGGGTGTGAAGTAGGCTCTGTATACTTACAGGTCCTATGGTGTATGGGTTGGGTGTAATGTAGGGTCTGTATACTTACAGGTCCTATGTTGTATGGGTTGAACGTGATGTAGGGTCTGTATACTTACAGGTTCTATGGTGTATGGGTTGGGTGTGATGTAGGCTCTGTATACTTACAGGTCCTATGGTGTATGGGTTGAATGTGATGTAGGGTCTGTATACTTACAGGTTCTATGGTGTATGGGTTGGGTGTAATGTAGGCTCTGTATACTTACAGGTCCTATGGTGTATGGGTTGGGTGTGATGTAGGCTCTGTATACTTACAGGTCCTATGGTGTATGGGTTGGGTGTGATGTAGGGTCTGTATATTTACAGGTCCTATGGTGTATGGGTTGGGTGTGATGTAGGGTCTGTATACATACATGTTCTATGGTGTATGGGTTGGGTGTGAAGTAGGCTCTGTATACTTACAGGTCCTATAGTGTATGGGTTGCGTGTGAAGTAGGCTCTGTATACTTACAGGTCCTATGGTGTATGGGTTGCGTGTGAAGTAGGCTCTGTATACTAACAGGTCCTATGATGTATGGGTTGGGTGTGATGTAGGGTCTGTATACTTACATGTTCTTTGGTGTATGGGAGGGTGTGATGTAGGGTCTGTATACTTACAGGTTCTATGGTGTATGGGTTGGGTGTGATGTAGGCTCTGTATACTTACAGGTTCTATGGTGTATGGGTTGGGTGTGATGTAGGCTCTGTATACTTACAGGTTCTATGGTGTATGGGTTGGGTGTGATGTAGGCTCTGTATACGTACAGGTTCTATGGTGTATGGGTTGGGTGTGATGTAGGCTCTGTATACTTACAGGTTCTATGGTGTATGGGTTGAACATGATGTAGGGTCTGTATACTTACAGGTTCTATGGTGTATGGGTTGGGTGTGATGTAGGCTCTGTATACTTACAGGTTCTATGGTGTATGGGTTGGGTGTGATGTAGGCTCTGTATACTTACAGGTTCTATGGTGTATGGGTTGGGTGTGATGTAGGGTCTGTATACTTACAGGTCCTATGATGTATGGGTTGGGTGTGATGTAGGCTCTGTATACTTACAGGTTCTATGGTGTATGGGTTGGGTGTGATGTAGGCTTCTGTATACTTACAGGTTCTATGGTGTATGGGTTGGGTGTGATGTAGGCTCTGTATACTTACAGGTTCTATGGTGTATGGGTTGGGTGTGATGTAGGCTTCTGTATACTTACAGGTTCTATGGTGTATGGGTTGGGTGTGATGTAGGCTCTGTATACTTACAGGTCCTATAGTGTATGGGTTGAACGTGATGTAGGCTCTGTATACTTACAGGTTCTATGGTGTATGGGTTGGGTGTGATGTAGGGTCTGTATACTTACAGGTCCTATGATGTATGGGTTGGGTGTGATGTAGGCTCTGTATACTTACAGGTTCTATGGTGTATGGGTTGGGTGTGATGTAGGCTCTGTATACGTACAGGTTCTATGGTGTATGGGTTGGGTGTGATGTAGGCTCTGTATACTTACAGGTTCTATGGTGTATGGGTTGAACATGATGTAGGGTCTGTATACTTACAGGTTCTATGGTGTATGGGTTGAACGTGATGTAGGGTCTGTATACTTACAGGTTCTATGGTGTATGGGTTGGGTGTGATGTAGGGTCTGTATATTTACAGGTTCTATGGTGTATGGGTTGGGTGTGATGTAGGGTCTGTATACTTACAGGTTCTATGGTGTATGGGTTGAACGTGATGTAGGGTCTGTATACTTACAGGTCCTATGGTGTATGGGTTGGGTGTGATGTAGGCTCTGTATACTTACAGGTCCTATGGTGTATGGGTTGGGTGTGATGTAGACTCTGTATACTTACAGGTCCTATGGTGTATGGGTTGGGTGTGATGTAGACTCTGTATACTTACAGGTTCTATGGTGTATGGGTTGAACGTGATGTAGGGTCTGTATACTTACAGGTCCTATGGTGTATGGGTTGGGTGTGATGTAGGCTCTGTATACTTACAGGTCCTATGTTGTATGGGTTGAACGTGATGTAGGGTCTGTATACTTACAGGTCCTATGGTGTATGGGTTGAACGTGATGTAGGGTCTGTATACTTACAGGTTCTATGGTGTATGGGTTGGGTGTAATGTAGGCTCTGTATGCTTACAGGTCCTATGTTGTATGGGTTGAACGTGATGTAGGGTCTGTATACTTACAGGTTCTATGGTGTATGGGTTGGGTGTGATGTAGGGTCTGTATACTTACAGGTTCTATGGTGTATGGGTTGAACGTGATGTAGGGTCTGTATACTTACAGGTTCTATGGTGTATGGGTTGGGTGTGATGTAGGCTCTGTATGCTTACAGGTCCTATGTTGTATGGGTTGAACGTGATGTAGGGTCTGTATACTTACAGGTTCTATGGTGTATGGGTTGGGTGTGATGTAGGCTTCTGTATATTTACAGGTCTCATGGTGTATGGGTTGGGTGTGATGAAGGCTCTGTATATTTACAGGTCCTATGGTGTATGGGTTGGGTGTGATGAAGGCTCTGTATATTTACAGGTCCTACAGTGTATAGGTTTGGGTGTGATGTAGGGTCTGTATACTTACAGGTTCTATGGTGTATGGGTTGGGCGTGATGTAGGGTCTGAGGTCCATCAAATGATCCTTCTCTTCATCACTGATGGAAAGATCCTATAAGAAACAATACATTGTCAATAAGTACAACATCTGAGGAGGCAAAACAACAACACATTAACTCCTATCAAGAAAAAGTGACCTCAACTCTGCTATGAACACACATTTAAAAAAAAAAAAACAGCCTATTTTTCAGCAAGACTACTTGGTCAAACACAATAAATTGGGTTAACCATCATGGTTATTGAAAGAAAAAAAAGTGAAAATATCAAGTTTTATTATTATTAAAAAAAAATATCAAGTCAATGACTGGACTACAGCCACCCCACAGGTTAATCCCTCAACATATTAATGGCTTCATCGGGACTAATTCTGTAAAGGGCCATAGGAGTATCAGGAAATGACTCGAGCCACTGGTTGATGGTTGGCAACCAACCCACCTGGATCTTCAGGTACTGATGGTCATACTTCTGGAAGTCCTTCAGTCTCACAGAGGTGGGCTGTACATTACCATCGGAACTGAATATCTGAAACAGTATTAACACTTGGCATGTTGCATTTGGTGATAGCTCTTACACAATCTTTGTGATTTGCTATTTAAGTAAGTGGCAAACACATTTCTTTCACATTTTATTGACAGATTGCCATGCTCTGTACATGGACACGTCTCACAAACTTCACACATATTAAACTAAACGAGTTGAAAAAGAAAATGCAGAGTAAACTGCAGATTTTGGGTAAAAGTTTCTATATTGAGCATGTCAGGATCTACACTATATGACAGGTTTATTGATGCTGGACAGATTTTATATTTTTTAAAATGTTGTCCAGCATGACAAACAAATTTTACATCACTCCTAAAATGTCTTCTGCTCTCAGTGGTAAAAAAAATATTTACTGTCTGAATATTGATTTTAGAAATATACTGCAGTGATACAATAAGGATCATTATAGTGACATCCAGCAATTTTGATGGAGGAAGACTCCAGGCAAATGTTTATGTATGTTATTGCTGAATAAAAATAAGTAATTAATCAAACTCTACAATACTTTAATATACAAGTTCATTTCTGGCTGCTTACCTTCTGTTTAAGGAGAACAAGAAGCTGAGAGCGCAGGATTAGCCCACGCACCTGAGATGGCTTGCTGTGGTCCTGTAACCATAGAGATATGCCTCATTAGCTAGGATATACAAAGGTTGATCAGAAACACCAATAATACAACACAATACCTTCTTTTCAAATAGGCTTAAGTATACCTAAATATGTGAGTGCTTCTCAATCTACATTCTATATACCTGTTTTCCAATAATCTTTTGCATCAGAACAGAAAAGGAATAACAGCTTTCTTTATTCCTGTCCAACCATTGCAGGTGGGACCAATGAGACAATGTGATATGTGAAGAAGTAATATGTTGCCTTTGGGCACCAAATAAGGTCTTAAGTTATTAAACTTTGAGTTAACGTCTGAGACTATTTGTTAATGGTTATTTAAAATCTAAATGCAAAGGATATACAATGTACACGAATGATATATTTCAGAAAGCTTTTTGAAGGATGGTTGAACAATAGAACAGCAAGAGGGGTGCATGTTACATTATACAACTGAAGGTCAAGCCATGAGTGAAAACTTATAGACTCAACTGTGAAGAAATTCTGCCATGAAAAAAAGAAGTAATTCACATATTTCCTAAAAGAAATAACTAAGGGCATTAACTCAGAAACAAAGAATGTGACTGGAGTTATCCTACCTTGATGCATGAATACACATAAAGCCTCCATGCAAATACAAATAAACTTACAATGAATAAAACTAAGAGAAAACAAAGTCTACATTGTGACCTTTTATACCACAATAGGATTATTGTCCTTTTATCTTATAGTGGAAAACCAACCCTATAGCCATATATAGCTGGAGCTTGAAGTTTCTTATCCATTCTGTATATGAAGCTTGACCAGCAACTCACAATTTGTACAAATGTCTAAAGAACAGTTTTAAGGATTAAAAATATATGAAGCTGCAACCAAGACCAAATGTAAGGATTTAATGGTAAAAATTTGTGAAGAAAACATTAAACCTGCAGTAAATAAAGTAAAAGTAATATTAATAATACTTCGATTACTGTGGGGTTTAATCTACCCCATCACTACATTCTAAAGGGAATGAGGCTTCAACAATAAACACATGACAAATTGGTAGCAACCTACTAGGTAGATTCATATAACATCCCCCAGTCTTGATTATAAAACTTACAACCATTTATTAAAGTTAAGTAGTAATGAATAAACTGCTAAGTAGCAAATATTGAATCTGAGAGATTATAACCAAAGCTGGCTATCTGGAAGCCAGTTTTTTCTCCAGACAACGACAGTTGTTATGCTAAAAATATCTCACTTACCCTGCCTTTGGCATTTACGACAGGGAAGCCGCAGAAAGTTTCATTCCTGAGAATGTCAACAATACGACCCACTTTCTCTACCTTGTTCAAGGTCAGAGCTGGTGTGTTCATGACATCACTGCAACACATAAACATGTCAGTTACAATAACAACTCTAGCAGAGCTGGTGTGTTCATGACATCACTGCAACACATAAACATGTCAGTTACAATAACAACTCTAGCAGAGCTGGTGTGTTCATGACATCACTGCAACACATAAACATGTCAGTTACAATAACAACTCTAGCAGAGCTGGTGTGTTCATGACATCACTGCAACACATAAACATGTCAGTTACAATAACAACTCTAGCAGAGTCTTGTTTAAATGGTATTGTTTGTGTTTTGAAATACATCACAGCAACCATTTATGATCATTATAGTCACATCCAGCTATTATAGTGGAGGAAGACCCCAGACAAATGTCTGGGTGGAACTACCAGTGCATCGCAGGGTAGCTGGAAGACCTTCCAGCATTCAGTACTTCGCCCTGAATGGGACTAGAACCCACACAGTGTGAGGCTAAGTGGTCAGAGGAGTTACAAGTCAGTGTACCATTATGCCACAGGCACCCCGGTCGACTTGTTTGCTTGTGGTTTGCTAAATAAATCCACAGTAAATGGATAAAAACTACAGTTTAACATTTGATGTTATTTTTGTGTTTTGTGATTGAACAGTTTTCACAGCAATACAAGTAACTATGTACTGTTTAAAAACACTGAAATTAAAAAAAAACTTTTTAATTAGCAAGTATTTTTCTGCACAATTCAACAGTATACAGCCGGACATCTTTGCTCTGATAATTAATGAATATTCATTCATCCAGGTTGTTTTTTTTTTAAATTGGTAATCAATTTTAAAACAACAATAATGGTTATCAGAAAAAAAATAAAAATATACTATACAAATATGATAAGAACCTCTATTTTGTCACATGTGCACAGACAAACTGCATGCTAAGATAGTTGTTTGCAGGTAATTAGTTGTGGGTTTGAATTAATGGCTAATCTATTCAATGTATTTGTTTTAACACATTTTTACCCCAAAGAACTGATTTAAAGTCATGTGTTTTAAAGCTGGCATTATAATTATACCTATTAATATTTTAGGTTTTTTTTTAACTTACACAGGAAGTGGATTACAGGTAAATAGCCCGAAACAGAAATAGGGGTTAAATACTCTGACTGCGTACATACATGTGAACTTTTTCTGAGACCAAAGTGGGAGATTTTCAATTGCAAATTGGAGATTTGTTATTTTCTTATTAACAAAGAAGAAATTATTTGTTTCTAAGTTGGGAGATTTCTAAAAATTTGTTAAACAACCCTTATTTTCAAATAATTTTGAACCTTAAAAGATGGGAGTCTCCCTCCAAAAGCGGGAATGTTCACATGTATGTGTGTAACCACCCAGCAAACTATAACTTACCTTGTTCTTATGTCATAACCACCCAGCAAACTAACTTACCTTGTTCTTATGTTATAAACACCCAGCAAACTATAACTTACCTTGTTCTTATGTCATAACCACCCAGCAAACTATAACTTACCTTGTTTTTATGTTATAAACACCCAGCAAACTATAACTTACCTTGTTCTTATGTCATAACCACCCAGCAAACTATAACTTACCTTGCTTTAATGTTATCACAGAGAGCTGGGGGTTCCCAAGGCAACAATGGCAGGCCAGCCACCTCGATGTTCATGTCATACAGACCCTGCAAATATAGTGTTTAATTAAGCTCAAGTCTGCTGTGGATAATTTAACATATTTACTGACAATTGCATGCAAAAGTATTCTGATTGTAGTGGTAGATGTATTGTATACTGTAGATGGTTTAGATGTATTGTATACTGTAGATGGTTTAGATGTATTGTATACTGTAGATGGTTTAGATGTATTGTATACTGTAGATGGTTTAGATGTATTGTATACTGTAGATGGTTTAGATGTATTGTATACTGTAGATGATTTAGATGTATTGTATACTGTAGATGGTTTAGATGTATTGTATACTGTAGATGGTTTAGATGTATTGTATACTGTAGATGGTTTAGATGTATTGTATACTGTAGATGGCTTAGATGTATTGTATACTGTAGATGGTTTAGATGTATTGTATACTGTAGATGGTTTAGATGTATTGTATACTGTAGATGGTTTAGATGTATTGTATACTGTAGATGGTTTAGATGTATTGTATACTGTAGATGGTTTAGATGTATTGTATACTGTAGATGGTTAAGATGTATTGTATACTGTAGATGGTTTAGATGTATTGTATACTGTAGATGGTTTAGATGTATTGTATACTGTAGATGATTTAGATGTATTGTATACTGTAGATGATTTAGATGTATTGTATACTGTAGATGGTTTAGATGTATTGTATACTGTAGATGGTTTAGATGTATTGTATACTGTAGATGGTTTAGATGTATTGTATACTGTAGATGGTTTAGATGTATTGTATACTGTAGATGGTTTAGATGTATTGTATACTGTAGATGGTTTAGATGTATACTGTAGATGGTTTAGATGTATTGTATACTGTAGATGGTTTAGATGTATTGTATACTGTAGATGGTTTAGATGTATTGTATACTGTAGATGGTTTAGATGTATTGTATACTGTAGATGGTTTAGATGTATACTGTAGATGGTTTAGATGTATTGTATACTGTAGATGGTTTAGATGTATTGTATACTGTAGATGGTTTAGATGTATTGTATACTGTAGATGGTTTAGATGTATTGTATACTGTAGATGGTTTAGATGTATTGTATACTGTAGATGGTTTTGATGTATTGTATACTGTAGATAGTTTAGATGTATTGTATACTGTAGATGGTTTAGATGTATTGTATACTGTAGATGGTTTAGATGTATTATATACTGTAGATAGTTTAGATGTATTGTATACTGTAGATGGTTTAGATGTATTGTATACTGTAGATGGTTTAGATGTATTGTATACTGTAGATGGTTTAGATGTATTGTATACTGTAGATGGTTTAGATGTATTGTATACTGTAGATGATTTAGATGTATTGTATACTGTAGATTGGTTTAGATGTATTTTATACTGTAGATTGGTTTAGATGTATTGTAATATTGTAGATGATTTAGATGTATTGTATACTGTAGATGGTTTAGATGTATTGTATACTGTAGATGGTTTAGATGTATTGTATACTGTAGATGGTTTAGATGTATTGTATACTGTAGATGGTTTAGATGTATACTGTAGATGGTTTAGATGTATTGTAGTATTGTATACTGTAGATGGTTTAGATGTATTGTATACTGTAGATGGTTTAGATGTATTGTACTGTAGATGGTTTAGATGTATACTGTAGATGGTTTAGATGTATTGTATACTGTAGATGGTTTAGATGTATTGTATACTGTAGATGGTTTTAGATGTATTGTATACTGTAGATGGTTTAGATGTATTGTATACTGTAGATGGTTTTGATGTATTGTATACTGTAGATAGTTTAGATGTATTGTATACTGTAGATGGTTTAGATGTATTGTATACTGTAGATGGTTTAGATGTATTATATACTGTAGATAGTTTAGATGTATTGTATACTGTAGATGGTTTAGATGTATTATATACTGTAGATGGTATAGATGTATTGTATACTGTAGATGGTTTAGATGTATTGTATACTGTAGATGGTTTAGATGTATTGTATACTGTAGATGGTTTAGATGTATTGTATACTGTAGATGGTTTAGATGTATTGTATACTGTAGATGATTTAGATGTATTGTATACTGTAGATGGTTTAGATGTATTGTATACTGTAGATGATTTAGATGTATTGTATACTGTAGATGATTTAGATGTATTGTATACTGTAGATGGTTTAGATGTATTGTATACTGTAGATGGTTTAGATGTATTGTATACTGTAGATGGTTTAGATGTATTGTATACTGTAGATGGTTTAGATGTATTGTATACTGTAGATGGTTTAGATGTATTGTATACTGTAGATGGTTTAGATGTATTGTATACTGTAGATGATTTAGATGTATTGTATACTGTAGATGGTTTAGATGTATTGTATACTGTAGATGATTTAGATGTATTGTATACTGTAGATGGTTTAGATGTATTGTATACTGTAGATGATTTAGATGTATTGTATACTGTAGATGGTTTAGATGTATTGTATACTGTAGATGGTTTAGATGTATTGTATACTGTTGATGATTTAGATGTATTGTATACTGTAGATGGTTTAGATGTATTGTATACTGTAGATGGTTTAGATGTATTGTATACTGTAGATGGTTTAGATGTATTGTATACTGTAGATGGTTTAGATGTATTGTATACTGTAGATGGTTTAGATGTATTGTATACTGTAGATGGTTTAGATGTATTATATACTGTAGATGGTTTAGATGTATTGTATACTGTAGATGGTTTAGATGTATTGTATACTGTAGATGGTTTAGATGTATTATATACTGTAGATGGTTTAGATGTATTGTATACTGTAGATGGTTTAGATGTATTGTATACTGTAGATGGTTTAGATGTATTGTATACTGTAGATGGTTTAGATGTATTATATACTGTAGATGGTTTAGATGTATTGTATACTGTAGATGGTTTAGATGTATTGTATACTGTAGATGGTTTAGATGTATTGTATACTGTAGATGGTTTAGATGTATTATATACTGTAGATAGTTTAGATGTATTGTATACTGTAGATGGTTTAGATGTATTGTATACTGTAGATGGTTTAGATGTATTGTATACTGTAGATGGTTTAGATGTATTGTATACTGTAGATGATTTAGATGTATTGTATACTGTAGATGGTTTAGATGTATTGTATATTGTAGATGATTTAGATGTATTGTATACTGTAGATGGTTTAGATGTATTGTATACTGTAGATGGTTTAGATGTATTGTATACTGTAGATGGTTTAGATGTATTGTATACTGTAGATGATTTAGATGTATTGTATACTGTAGATGATTTAGATGTATTGTATACTGTAGATGGTTTAGATGTATTGTATACTGTAGATGGTTTAGATGTATTGTATACTGTAGATGGTTTAGATGTATTGTATACTGTAGATGGTTTAGATGTATTGTATACTGTAGATGGTTTAGATGTATTGTATACTGTAGATGGTTTAGATGTATTGTATACTGTAGATGGTTTAGATGTATTATATACTGTAGATGGTTTAGATGTATTGTAACTGTAGATGGTTTAGATGTATTATATACTGTAGATGGTTTAGATGTATTATATACTGTAGATGGTTTAGATGTATTGTATACTGTAGATGGTTTAGATGTATTGTATACTGTAGATGGTTTAGATGTATTATATACTGTAGATGGTTTAGATGTATTCTATACTGTAGATGGTTTAGATGTATTGTATACTGTTGATGGTTTAGATGTATTGTATACTGTAGATGGTTTAGATGTATTGTATACTGTAGATGGTTTAGATGTATTGTATACTGTAGATGGTTTAGATGTATTATATACTGTAGATGATTTAGATGTATTGTATACTGTAGATGGTTTAGATGTATTGTATACTGTAGATTGTTTAGATGTATTGTATACTGTAGATGGTTTAGATGTATTGTATACTGTAGATGGTTTAGATGTATTGTATACTGTAGATTGTTTAGATGTATTGTATACTGTAGATGATTTAGATGTATTGTATACTGTAGATGGTTTAGATGTATTGTATACTGTAGATGGTTTAGATGTATTGTATACTGTAGATGATTTAGATGTATTGTATACTGTAGATGGTTTAGATGTATTATATACTGTAGATGGTTTAGATGTATTGTATACTGTAGATGGTTTAGATGTATTGTATACTGTAGATGGTTTAGATGTATTATATACTGTAGATGGTTTAGATGTATTGTATACTGTAGATGGTTTAGATGTATTATATACTGTAGATGGTTTAGATGTATTATATACTGTAGATGGTTTAGATGTATTGTATACTGTAGATGATTTAGATGTATTGTATACTGTAGATGGTTTAGATGTATTGTATACTGTAGATGGTTTAGATGTATTGTATACTGTAGATGGTTTAGATGTATTGTATACTGTAGATGGTTTAGATGTATTGTATACTGTAGATGGTTTAGATGTATTGTATACTGTAGATGGTTTAGATGTATTATATACTGTAGATGGTTTAGATGTATTGTATACTGTAGATGGTTTAGATGTATTGTATACTGTAGATGGTTTAGATGTATTGTATACTGTAGATGGTTAAGACTTGGAAACAACAGTGGGGTAACAGGATGTATATTTTCTACCTTAGCCTGATCTTGTAATAAAATACTCGCATGTTAACCTTTTGACTGCTACAATTCATTAAAAACCCATAATTATTGTTAATTATTTATTTAAACATCACCCAGTGGTAACATGAGGTATTTGTAGAAACACTGTGCAGATCCTGATCAGACAGCTCTCCTGTTCCAAGTAGAATGGAGATGTAATACTTAGACATTTTATGTATGTCAATTAGTATTTACTGAAATTTGATATACTTGTTTAGTGTTTACCAAAACATTAAGCTCACGTTTCTTATTTTTATTTTGTATGGTATAATAAAATAAAATTTTACATCCCATGGATGTCTCAAAAGGATGTGATTTTTGATACCACTTGCTGTCTGTTTACAGAGTACTTTGACAACATCCAGAGTAAACTAATGTGCCTTTAATTGAGAGATCAAATTACCAGCCATAGCATGTTTTTATTCCTTTTGATATTGTCTCATTTGACTGAAGCTTTTAACACTATCAGATTTCATTAAAACTTTTTGACTTTGAAAAGTTTTTCTTTTAAGACATGCATGATGGCAAATTGATGATGCCGCAAGGCATATTCTTTATACTTTAGAGGGCAACATTAATTTTCTTATCACTTGTAATGTCTACAGGATTGAACATGGGAATGTCATATGAGGTATAACAATAAAAACTATAATCTGAAACTCTGAACACATATTCAAGTTTAGTGGTTGTGCACTCACTGTGGAGATAAAGTCCCCAACCCACTTTGAGATCATGAGAACGATCATGACCGGGAGGCCGAAGGAGATTTCTCCAGTACACTCGACGATGATGACAGTGAGAGAGATGGTGGTACGCAGGATCCCCCCTAGCTGACATGCTGCCCCTATAAGGGCATACTTGCCAACCTCAGCCTCCTGTAAACAAATAAATGTTCTAGTCTATTTTTTTTATAATACATCTAAGCCACGTGATCGAGTTCAATATAGATATGTCCAGCTATTCCATTATTGGAGGAGGAAGACAATACACAAATGTGGGAGTCAGCTGGCAGATCTCTCCACAATATAATGACTGAACACCAACATTGTGACTATATTTATACAGCAACAATCAGAAACTCTCAAAAAATATCTGCCTAGTCAAAGTGCACAATGAGGCACAAATACTAACTCAAAAATGGAGAAACAGTTTCAACCATAATAAGCAGAAATTCATTGACAAGTTAAGAATCTCAACGTGTAATTAGATGAAAAATAACATCTTCTAAACTGGTGTGTTTGTTTATAAAATAATTTAAACAAACCTAAACAAATTCACAGTTGACCTTTACACATTATAGCTACATTTAAAGGGATGGTCTTTGAAAATTTAACTCAGATGATATTTTTTCTTTTGAATTATTGAATTCAGCATTTAAATGTTAAAAAACCCTACAAAAACATAAAAGCACATTTAATACTTGTTCCGGGAAAGAGTACACGTCCAGTTAGCATAATAACAATATAGGGCTTAACTTAATAGAAGATGTGGTAATTACAGAGATAATATTACAAATATACCATGGCAACCATCTTTTATTACAATAAAAGTGCTGCAATGTGTGACAGCAGTGTTGAAATTACAAACTCTGATATTACATATATCATCACCAGTTTATGTTGCCTTTGTATGTGTCTTTTCTGGCTTATATTCTTCATGCTTTATTTTTCGTATAGTTCATATTAAAAGAGTGTGTAGGGTTAGCCTGGAATGAGACACATGTTTTGTTTTATGGAGCAAGAAATTCCTATTAAAGAAATAATCTATATGGAGTCCAATTATAACAAAGGCAGAAACTCAATCTTAAAGGTGGTATCCAACAGTTTGGACCATTATTCCCTCTCATGCAACCACATAAACACTGTTAGCTAAAAAGGTCTCTGAAGTGCTACTTATTGGTGTACTACAAAAATGTCAAAAGCATAACACCACAGTTGTTTTTATAAAAATGTATTTCCTATCTGAGCACTATTTGCTGTTTTTAAACCAATCAAACCACATGACCACTTACTTTTGAGATCACTTACATGAACATCCGGATGGATAATCAGCTTTGACATTAATATCTATTTTAAGCTAAAATTCCCATTGTAGTTATTTATAGATTTGGAAATAATTGGCTTTTTAAACAATATATTTCACAACTTGTATTGTCTATCAATTAAGATTAATGTTATAAACAGCCCTTAGTCAAACCAAGGTTTAAACTTATGCAGAATAATGCATAAATTCCTCAGAATAGAAGTCAGATGTTGCTACATGTTGTAGATATAGGCAAAATGTCGGATACCACCAATAAATAAAAATATGTAAGTTCATTTTTTTTATGTTAAAGTTTAATTAAAGGTGAGTGTTGCTTTACTTGTACACAACTAGTTGAAATAGTCTACAGTTTTGTATTCAAAATTAAGGCTAAAATTATGTATAATTTTGTATAATTCTGGTAAATCACAATACAGAAACCAAGGAGTCCAATGATAAAAAAAATGATAAAAAAGCTAACATGGGCTGCAAAAGAGATGAGTACACAAAGACAGAGAAAAGTGACTAAATTAAAAAAGCAACAATCATATTTTGGTCATATCTGAAAGTTTGTCACAACTTGCTATGGTTTCAATAAAAAGTAAGTACTAACCACATCAAGGATACTTATCAGAGGATAAACCTTATAAGTAAATAAAACTGTATATGGTAATGACTTTACAAGGGGAGTACCAGGGGCAGAAAAGATATTTTAGACAATATAAAATAACTAGGATAGAATATGAAGACAGCTTGACATGCTAACATTGTGTTAACTGACTCTTATTCTATTGCTATTTGATATCAACAACAGCAAGTTGTGGTATTTTTCAACAAAATGCTAAGCTTTTATTAATGCATATGACTTCAAACTACAAGTACTTGAAGGATAAAACCTCTAAGTCATAAAAATGTTTTGCCATAAAATTAAACATGTTAAGAGTTCAAAATTATGAATGAGAAAAGTTGCTTGGAATCCTGAGAGCTGGTAAAGAGGACATACTTCTTATATCCTTGATATAAGGGGCTGATTGATAATCTCTGTAATATTACTTATCTTCATATCAGTGATATCATTTGTACAGATACAGAACCCATTTAGATGCCCCCTGGGTACTATATATTGGCAAGAAAAGAAGCTTGACAAGTCATGCTGAATACAAACATATCAGATTAATTTAAGCTTTCAGAGGATTACAGTCTGAAGCAAGAAAACTGCCTTGCTTTACTCATTGTTAATTTACTGGTCAAGTTTAAACAGTTTTAAATATGATTAATATTTTTAAACACATTTACATTATTTGTTTATACTTGAACAAATCATATCTGTTCTCTAAATGAAGAATGAATTAATAATTACATTTAAAAAACAAGAAAACAAGAAAAAGCAAGTGCCAATACTATTAAATATCCATCTCAATTGGAGCATGTATCACCACAAATTCAGGCATTTACACTTTAGGCCTACAGAAAATAGACTACTCAAATAGACAGTCTGTATTCTTTCTCCCTGCAAACAGCAAAAGGACAAATGTGCCATTACACATTGGGAGCATGCAAAGAACAGGCTGTTATGGTAGTATGACCGAGATAAAAATGTGTTTTGAATATTACCATAAATTAAGAACTTATTGATCACCACGTTTATTGATGACTGCAAATCACATGTGTGAGGGATTTTAAAAGAATATGTAGAAATATCTTAATTTCTTTGATCTGTTATGTAAAATAATAAAATGACATTTTTCAACCTAATTTATTCATGTAACACATTGTAATGATAAGTGATTGTATTGTATATTGCCTGTGCTCGAAAGAAAATATGTGTGACTATATACAGTTGAAACATGAAACTTCCACCAATTATTTACTAACAAAACAAAAACAATTTAACTGCTGTATATTCACCATGCTAGTGTTCAATTAAGTAAAAAAACAACAATAAAAACAACTCACCCTCGCAACGCAATAAAAAGACTGACATTCCCATTGATACAGATATACAACATGTAGCATCTTCTGTGAGTTATCATGCATATAATATGTATAAGTCTGGACAACCCATGCATTTGGTCACATGGCACTGACTTCACAATACATATGGCAGGTAGGTAGTAAAGATTGTGCCTGTAACCCCAAAGTAAATTAGCTTAAAGTTGATGATTGAAATTAATACAAAACTCCAAATTTGAAGTATATAGAGTTTAAAATTTGTAAAACATAATCACAACATTGTAACATTACATTTATTAGAGATGAGGCTATACATAATGCCTTCTCTCATAGAAATTGTCTTGACAAAACAGTGTTTGTACTAACTGTTACGGTTTTCTGGAGGATTTGCAGCATTCATTTTTATTCATTTGTAGATATTCCTTTGTAAAAGACTCTGGTCCTTTCCCAAACTTCTAAGAAAAGGTGATCTACACAATGACAAAGCTAATGCAAAATTATTCTACAGAAAATAGATTGAACATGCAAAAAGCATCCACAAAGCAGGCATGCATCTTGTATTTTGGGTGCATACAGACCAAATACATGGGTCCAGGAGTATTATATCCATATATAGAGTGCCCATCTTAATAATGTTCCAGAAATTATGTTTCAACATCAATCACAAACAGAAGTTATGATCATGTGTTTGTCTCATCTATCTTGACTTAGCCTCAATTCCTGGCATATAATGTACATGTATCAACATAAAGATCACCAATGTCTGGCAAGATGCTGTTTCAAAACTCCAGACAAGATGGGCAGATCAGATTAGTTGTGGCACCATATTCTGTAACTTGTAATAATTACTAACTAAACTTATTTAATTGAAAAAATTCTTCTCTCTTACAAGCAATAAAGAATTTGATAGGAAAAGTAGAAGTTATGATGAAAATATCTCCCAATGATCTCAGTCTCTGACTAAAACAATGATCATAACTCTGTATGTTTGGCAGGTTAATAAGTTGAGCTCAGCCTGACTGTACATCACAGTTAAATACATACCACAACATCCATGCTGACAATAAAACAGGATCATGATAAGTATAAGAAATAATTGATGGGCCAGAGGGTGACGGAAAATCAGTGGGCTGAAATAACAGATCAACAAAATCCTGGAAACAAAACAAAAGTAGCAAATTGAAACACTGTGTACAAAGATAATTCAATGAATGATTCTTCTACAGTCAAGGTCAGTGTGAGTGGTGGGCAGTGAGTGGTGGGCAGTGTGTGGTGGGCAGACATATTATTTGTATTGGACTTTGGCATAACTGCATGCTACACCTGTGGTATGATGACAATAAAACAATGACACAACAATGATGCATGAAATACCAGGAACCTTGCATATTAAGGTACTGTTTTCAATGTTACAGTGTTTTGAATATACAAGATCTATATAGATTTTAAGATATTTTCCATGAATAAATCTAATTTGTAACCTAGTGACATCTTAAAATGTCTGTTGTAATAACATAGATAAAATAGCTTTTAAGAACCTAATTATTCTCTAATTATAATTATGTACAGGGGTTATCTGTACAAATATGTTTATTAAGGGCCAAATAACCCGACAGGGCCTTTAAGTATCAAAATATGTGATACAATATGTCAAATGTCGTTTAAGACACAGCTATGACATTTTACATGGCTTTAAGTTAATACATTGTATTACTATTTGTGATACAGTGTGTCATATATCAAATATCTTCTAAGACATAGGTGTGATATTTTACATGTTTTTTAATTTAATATCACTATATGTGATACTGTATGTCATATGTCAAATACTTTCCAAGATAAAGGTGTGATATTTTACATGGTTTTTAACTTAATGTCACTATATGTGATACTGTATGTCATATGTCAAATATCTTCCAAGATATAGGTGTGGTATTTTATAGGCAATAAAATTATTCATCTTCATCCGGAAAGAAATTTCTTAGAATTTTATAATTCTTGGGTGTAATATTTATTAAATGTTGATTTGAGTAAGTCATGACTAAAGCTTATAGCAGTTAATGTCCATACATATAGTGATAACTATAAACAAGTGGGAGAACATCACATAAAGTGTAATATATCAGTAACAATGAAATGAAATACTAAAATTGTCCAGCAATAACATAAACCCTACTTCTAATGCAAAGAGAAGGTGTTTTAACAAGATAATTTAAGAAGACTTCAACATTCATTATAAGAACAAGTCTCACCATTCCTACTCATAAGTGTTTCATAATGATACATTTACAAAGAATAATTTTACATTTCTGCTTTTTAACATATTCATGAGGATCATTATCCCTCTGTTATGTAGGACATTAATTAGTCAGTTACGTCAGAAGAGTGTGTGCGAAAGTATTGAATATCTATTCAGAGAGTGCTTGTATTCTCAGAATCACGGCATAAATGGTTAGAAACTAGACTCCAGCATATCAGCAATGACAACCATTTAGATACCTCTAACACTTTAATGTTACAACAAGCCTGTCATTCAAAGTGTGACATCATCAACATTAGTGCATCTACATAAATTCTAAGTTAACAACAGTCATTCATTTGTCTGACTTACAGAAAGCTGTAACAAAAGGTAAAATTAAAATGAGATAAAACAGCAGTTTACAAAGATGAGACTATATAAAATGAATGATGTCAATGTTAACAGCTGACATGATGAATTGCAGAATTAGGAAGTATAAGAGCCCATTAGAGATTGACTTCTAGCATGTTTAGCACATGAACTCATCTAGGTAAGACAAATAAAGTAAATCCAGATAAGCAAAGTCTACCTTCATCAGGATTTACATGTGTTGTTGCTTAGTCTCTAGTTAAATGTCTATGCACAAGAAATTTTATAAAAATAACAATGTATTTGTAAAGGCTGCCAATATATGTAGCAGGCAATATCTGTAAAGGCTGCCAATATATGTAGCAGGCAATATCTGTAAAGGCTGCCAATATATGTAGCAGGCAATATCTGTAAAGGCTGCCAATATATGTAGCAGGTAATGTGATAGTAGTTGTCATGGCAATATTTAGGGCTCCATATCAGTTAGAATTATTTATTCGATATTTGTATCGATACAAAATGATCGATATTCCATATGTCATAAGATAAATTAAAATTTACTAGTAAGTCCTTATTATTGTTTTTTCTTGTTTTTACAAATCAATAAACAAATACTTTAATATGGACAGTCCTTCTACTATAGCATGGGATTTATTATGGTTTTGGTAAAATTTACATAAAGGAGGCTGTTTTCTTAAACATGAAAATAAAATCATGGTATCTACAGTATATATACACATAAGCCAAAACTTTTCAGTGGGAAATTTGTTCCCTGGTGAAAAAACATATTCAGGTGCTACTGGTGTGGCCAGAGCATTCAGATAGTATTCTGGTTTCTGAAAAAATCTGAATTGATACCATGTCCTTGTGATTTCTCATAATTTTATTTTTATCACCACCCAGAAAATTTCAGGAAAATCTTGGATTTATTTCACATAAAATTAGCAAAGTTTTTTAGAAAAAGATGTACCGTCTTCTTTACATGCTTTGTTCATTATCAATATTTTTATCTGACACAGAAACGTTTGACCTGATACATCAATCAAATCTAAAATACAGCTATTTCAGCTACATTGCATACCAGTACGGAGCCCTAGCAATACACACAGACTCCTTGGATACAGTCTCATTACTGGACAAATTTTGAATTAGGGTTTAAAGATCATAACTGAATTGTTTTCCTGTAAAATGTGTCAACAAATCAGACCAATTCTGACCAACATGCTAATAACTATAGCCGATGTATTGATGGAGACAACAAATAAAACTGATCCTGATCCAACAGCTGGTGGAGGGGCGGGTCAGTCTGCAGCTAACCTTTCTGCACAAGCTATTCCAACATGTAATCAGTATGTAAATAACTAAAATGAGCTGTCAGTATTGATCATATTTAAATGACTCGAAAGCTACATGTCCGGTGACCTAATTATACAGAGTCGGTGCCTCATTATAGAAGTCACATAGTTGACATTCTTTTTACTGACTCACCTAAGCAGAACCAAAAATAATCAATGAAATAAAGTGCATTTTTGTATTCTATGCCTAAATAAAATAATGCATTAACGAAACAGTGATACTTACTACAGATTCAGAAAAAACAATTTGTTAATGTGTAGGCATTTTATACAAACATTTCAACAAAGCTAACACAAAAGTGTCAGCATGGTATCACACTTTTAACACAAGTACAGAAGAAATGCAAAATCAAAGTGAACGTCTTTTGTTTGGCATAAATAAAATGTAATTTAGAGCAAAAAGACCCTACTCTAACCCAGCATATGTGAAGTCTATGCTATTCTATGTGAAGGTGGTTTCAGTAAACAGCCTGGTGGCATAACTTACATAGTGCTCACTTTCTCCTGGGAACAGGTGGACAACAGCAATGCCAAACAGTCGGCCCCATGCTGCCCCAATAACCAGCGATGGGATAAACACTCCACTGGACACACTAAGTCCATATGTCCACACCGCCAGAAAAAATATCACCACCACAAACACAGACAGTGTCACTGGACCAAATGATCCTGAAATTATACATCAGGAAACAGCCTTTTAAATTAATATCAACCTGAATCTCAGTATATTTACTTCAAACCCATACTGACGCTGGTTGTCACCAACTAAATGCAATGGCATCTTAACATAACACAAGAGATTTTGCAGCAAAAAGTTCCATCCTGACCAGACTCAACTAAAGGCTGGAGCTGACTGGTCTGTATCTATATTATTTGTCTATGCCCATGACCTTAGTCTTATTCATAAAGAATTTTCATTATATACATAATTCTCCCCCCCCCATCCCAAGTCATTCATCCTTCATCAGTAATTGATTCCAAATTGCCTTTACTTTATTACTGTCATGCACATATCTTTAAATATAACACACATATGACTTATGTTAAAAAATCTATCAGCAACAAACTGATAGTTATTATTGCTATAAAATGGCAATGTAGTACTTGCAGGAACAATAGAAATCTGTATGTTAAAAATCCCTATTTGAATTTAATAATGATTTATCAATATTGAAATTCACTTACAATATATCTTGATTTTTAAAATGTTGTAATTTTGAAATAATGTCAAAACTTTTCAGTACAAATGGAAATGAATACAAAACAACCATGTTAACTGTTAATTTATTTTTGTTTCCTATAACTGTAAAGTTTTATGATAGATTTTGGTCTGCAATGCAGTTCTACGAAACAACTTTGTCTTTACCTAATTTACTTAATATTGAGAAAGTCCCAAACAGTGACCAGTGCACATTTGTTGTTTGTTGCAAGTTTGTCTGCAGTGCCATCATTGCATAGGGTGTCAAGAGTAGAACTTGCTACTATCAGAGGTATAAAAACATACTTAAACATATCCATATCTCTTTAGCCATGACCTTATAAAGTAAACATGCTTCATGGGACTGTGAATGTAATTGGATCGAGCATGATTATCCATTGCATCACAATCAGAACGATCATTACAGAGGGGTCATGAAGAACAGCCTTGAATTAACTGGTATGTGAACATAACATAGGAGGCATGGAGCACAGCCTTGAGTTAACTGGTATGTGAATGTACCATAGAGGTCATGGAGCACAGCCTTGAGATAACTAGTATGTGAATGTACCGTAGGGGTCATGGTGCGCAGCCTTGCATTAACTGGTATGTGAATGTACCATAGGGGTCATGGAGCACAGCCTTGAGATAACTGGTATGTGAATGTACCGTAGGAGTCATGGAGCACAGCCTTGAGTTAACTGGTATGTGAATGTACCATAGGGGTCATGGAGCACAGCCTTGGGTTAACTGGTGTGTGAATGTACTATAGGGGTCATGGAGCACAGCCTTGAGCTAACTGATATGTGAATGTACCAGATTGGTCATGGAGCACAGCCTTGAGATAACTGGTATGTGAATGTACCGTAGGAGTCATGGAGCACAGCCTTGAGTTAACTGGTATGTGAATGTACCATAGGGGTCATGGAGCACAGCCTTGGGTTAACTGGTGTGTGAATGTACTATAGGGGTCATGGAGCACAGCCTTGAGCTAACTGATATGTGAATGTACCAGATTGGTCATGGAACACAGCATTGAGTTAACTGATATGTGAATGTACCAGATTGGTCATGGAGCACAGCCTTGAGTTAACTGGTATGTGAATGTACCAGATTGGTCATGGAGCACAGCCTTGAGTTAACTGATATGTGAATGTACCAGATTGATCATGGAGCACAGCATTGAGTTAACTGGTATGTGAATGTACCAAATTGGTCATGGAGCACAGCATTGAGTTAACTGATATGTGAATGTACCATAGGGGTCATGGAGCACAGCATTGAGTTAACTGATATGTGAATGTACCAGATTGGTTATGGAGCACAGCCTTGAGTTAACTGATATGTGAATGTACCATAGGGGTCATGGAGCACAGCATTGAGTTAACTGATATGTGAATGTACCAGATTGGTCATGGAGCACAGCCTTGAGTTAACTGATATGTGAATGTATCAGATTGGTCATGGAGCACAGCCTTGAGTTAACTGATATGTGAATGTACCAGATTGGTCATGGAGCACAGCCTTGAGTTAACTGATATGTGAATGTACCAGTTGGTCAAGGAGCACAGCCTTGAGTTAACTGATATGTGAATGTATCAGATTGGTCATGGAGCACAGCCTTGAGTTAACTGATATGTGAATGTACCAGATTGGTCATGGAGCACAGCCTTGAGTTAACTGATATGTGAATGTACCAGATGGTCAAGGATCACAGCCTTGAGTTAACTGATATGTGAATGTACCAGATTGGTCATGGAGCACAGCCTTGAGTTAACTGATATGTGAATGTACCATAGGGGTCATGGAGCACAGCCTTGAGTTAACTGATATGTGAATGTACCATAGGGGTCATGGAGCACAGCCTTGAGTTAACTGATATGTGAATGTACGAGTTGGTCAAGGAGCACAGCCTTGAGTTAACTGATATGTGAATGTACCAGATTGGTCATGGAGCACAGCCTTGAGTTAACTGATATGTGAATGTACCAGATTGGTCAAGGAGCACAGCCTTGAGTTAACTGATATGTGAATGTACCAGATTGGTCATGGAGCCTTGAGTTAACTGATATGTGAATGTACCAGATTGGTCATGGAGCACAGCATTGAGTTAACTGATATGTGAATGTACCAGATTGGTCATGGAGCACAGCCTTGAGTTAACTGATATGTGAATGTACCAGATTGGTCATGGAGTACAGCCTTGAGTTAACTGACATGTGAATGTACCAGATTGGTCATGGAGCACAGCATTGAGTTAACTGATATGTGAATGTACCAGATTGGTCATGGAGCACAGCATTGAGTTAACTGATATGTGAATGTACCAGATTGGTCATGGAGCACAGCATTGAGTTAACTGATATGTGAATGTACCAGATTGGTCATGGAGCCCAGCCTTGAGTTAACTGGTATGTGAATGTACCATAGGGGTCATGGAGCACAGCCTTGAGTTAACTGGTATGTGAATGTACCAGATTGGTCAAGGAGCACAGCCTTGAGTTAACTGATATGTGAATGTACCAGATTGGTCATGGAGCACAGCATTGAGTTAACTGGTATGTGAATGTACCAGATTGGTCATGGAGCACAGCCTTGAGTTAACTGATATGTGAATGTACCAGATTGGTCATGGAGCACAGCATTGAGTTAACTGGTATGTGAATGTACCAGATTGGTCATGGAGCACAGCCTTGAGTCAACTGGTATGTGAATGTACCATAGGGGTCATGGAGCACAGCCTTGAGTTAACTGGTATGTGAATGTACCATAGGGGTCGTGGAGCACAGCCTTGAGTTAACTGATATGTGAATGTACCATAGGGGTCATGGAGCACAGCCTTGAGTTAACTAGTATGTGAATGTACCATAGGGGTTATGGAGCACAGCCTTGAGTTAACTGATATGTGAATGTACCAGATTGGTCATGGAGCACAGCCTTGAGTTAACTGATGTGTGAATGTACCATAGGGGTCATAAAGCACAGCCTTGAGTTAACTGATATGTGAATGTACCATAGGGGTCATGGAGCACAGCCTTGAGTTAACTGATATGTGAATGTACCAGATTGGTCATGGAGCACAGCCTTGAGTTAACTGATATGTGAATGTACCAGATTGGTCATGGAGCACAGCCTTGAGTTAACTGATATGTGAATGTACCAGATTGGTCATGGAGCACAGCCTTGAATTAACTGATATGTGAATGTACCAGATTGGTCATGGAGCACAGCATTGAGTTAACTGATATGTGAATGTACCATAGGGGTCATGGAGCACAGCCTTGAGTCAACTGGTATGTGAATGTACCATAGGGATCATGGAGCACAGCCTTGAGTTAACTGGTATGTGAATGTACCATAGGGGTCATGGAGCACAGCCTTGAGTTAACTGATATGTGAATGTACCAGATTGGTCATGGAGCACAGCATTGAGTTAACTGATATGTGAATGTACCAGATTGGTCATGGAGCACAGCCTTGACTTAACTGATATGTGAATGTACCAGATTGATCATGGAGCACAGCACTGAGTTAACTGATATGTGAATGTACCAGATTGGTCATGGAGCACAGCCTTGAGTTAACTGGTATGTGAATGTACCAGATTGGTCATGGAGCACAGCCTTGAGTTAACTGATATGTGAATGTACCAGATTGGTCATGGAGCCCAGCCTTGAGTTAACTGGTATGTGAATGTACCATAGGGGTCATGGAGCACAGCCTTGAGTTAACTGGTATGTGAATGTACCAGATTGGTCATGGAGCACAACCTTGAGTTAACTGATATGTGAATGTACCAGATTGGTCATGGAGCAAAGCCTTGAGTTAACTGATTTGTGAATGTACCAGATTGGTCATGGAGCACAGCATTGAGTTAACTGATATGTGAATGTACCAGATTGGTCATGGAGCCCAGCCTTGAGTTAACTGGTATGTGAATGTACCATAGGGGTCATGGAGCACAGCCTTGAGTTAACTGGTATGTGAATGTACCAGATTGGTCATGGAGCACAACCTTGAGTTAACTGATATGTGAATGTACCAGATTGGTCATGGAGCAAAGCCTTGAGTTAACTGATTTGTGAATGTACCTGATTGGTCATGGAGCACAGCATTGAGTTAACTGGTATGTGAATGTACCAGATTGGTCATGGAGCACAGCCTTGAGCTAACTGATATGTGAATGTACCAGATTGGTCATGGAGCACAGCATTGAGTTAACTGGTATGTGAATGTACCAGATTGGTCATGGAGCACAGCCTTGAGTTAACTGATATGTGAATGTACCAGATTGGTCATGGAGCACAGCCTTGAGTTAACTGATATGTGAATGTTCCAGATTGGTCATGGAGCACAGCCTTGAATTAACTGATATGTGAATGTACCAGATTGGTCATGGAGCACAGCATTGAGTTAACTGATATGTGAATGTACCATAGGGGTCATGGAGCACAGCCTTGAGTCAACTGGTATGTGAATGTACCATAGGGATCATGGAGCACAGCCTTGAGTTAACTGGTATGTGAATGTACCATAGGGGTCATGGAGCACAGCCTTGAGTTAACTGATATGTGAATGTACCATAGGGGTCATGGAGCACAGCATTGAGTTAACTGATATGTGAATGTACCAGATTGGTCATGGAGCACAGCATTGAGTTAACTGATATGTGAATGTACCAGATTGGTCATGGAGCACAGCCTTGAGTTAACTGATATGTGAATGTACCAGATTGGTCATGGAGCACAGCCTTGAGTTAACTGATATGTGAATGTACCAGATTGGTCATGGAGCACAGCCTTGAGTTAACTGATATGTGAATGTACCAGATTGGTCATGGAGCACAGCCTTGAATTAACTGATATGTGAATGTACCAGATTGGTCATGGAGCACAGCATTGAGTTAACTTATATGTGAATGTACCATAGGGGTCATGGAGCACAGCCTTGAGTCAACTGGTATGTGAATGTACCATAGGGGTCATGGAGCACAGCCTTGAGTTAACTGGTATGTGAATGTACCATAGGGGTCATGGAGCACAGCCTTGAGTTAACTGATATGTGAATGTACCATAGGGGTCATGGAGCACAGCCTTGAGATAACTAGTATGTGAATGTACCGTAGGGGTCATGGAGCACAGCCTTGAGTTAACTGATATGTGAATGTACCATAGGGGTCATGGAGCACAGCCTTGAGATAACTAGTATGTGAATGTACCATAGGGGTCATGGAGCACAGCCTTGAGATAACTGGTATGTGAATGTACCATAGAGGTCATGGAGCACAGCCTTGAGTTAACTGATATGTGAATGTACCAGATTGGTCATGGAGCACAGCCTTGAGTTAACTGATATGTGAATGTACCATAGGTGTCATAGAGCACAGCCTTGAGTTAACTGATATGTGAATGTACCATAGGGGTCATGGAGCACAGCCTTGAGTTAACTGATACGTGAATGTACCATAGGGGTCATAGAGCACAGCCTTGAGTTAACTAGTATGTGAATGTACCATAGGGGTCATAGAGCACAGCCTTGAGTTAACTGGTATGTGAACGTACCATAGGGGTCATGGAGCAGAGCCTTAAGACAGCCTTCTGGAGTGGCCAGGAACATTGTTGATAAGGAATGGTGCTGGTTTTCTGGGCAGTTCATCTGGAAATAGTACAACACAAAAACATTAATAGCATAGCATCATGTTTGTTAAAAAATAAACCAAATATTACAGATTTGGTCATCAAAGTGAGATGAGATGAGAACAATGCATATTGTTGGCTATTATTGTTGTTAAAATGACACAATAAAAAGCAATTTCAATTAATGGTGTCATGTTAAATGAACACTGCTTGATAGGCCAAATTATATAAAGATACACATGTTCATATGATAAGTGGCTGTCATGTTTCCCATTATTCTCATCCAGAAGTGTGGCTTCTCATTAAAATTAATGATGTTTTCTATGTAGGCAGTTATAAGAAGGCAACATTTAACTTTAAAGTTAGAATTAATTGATATGGCCAGTGACATGTATTAATTATAAATTGTTTTTTATGAATTTGATAAGAATTTGATACAACTGAACAGAAGTATTCCTAATATTTATCGCAAATTTTAGATTATAAAGACAAGTTGAATCACTCATCTGAGGACACAGGCTATTAGCAGGTTCATATCTGGCATCAAGGTATTAAAATGATTAAATTTAGAAATCTTTGGTGAAGATTAGACCATTAGTGTGGCCACGGGGCTGATAGCATTTTCTAGAATTTTATCAAGTGACCTCCTGAAACCATGTGACCCACTTCAAAACATATCTAAAATTTTATCCAGGCAAACATTCTGGCCAAGTTTGCTGAAGATTGGGCCACCAATGTGTCATCTAAGCATTCTCACAAGTTTTTTTCTAAAATTGTACCTAGCAGCCTAGTTTTTGACCCCACATGACCTTGTTACAAACTCAAGATTTCTTGAGGCAAACAGTCTAGCCATGTTTAGTGAATAATGGACCATAAGGGTGATCTCTAGTATATTCACAAGTTTTTTCTGGGATTTGACCTAGTGATTTACATTTTGACCCCACGTGACCTAATAATGAACCCATCTAAGATTTCATGCAGACAAACATTGTGACCAAGTTTGGTGAAGATTGGACCATAAATGTGGTCTCTAGTGTGTTCACAAAGTTTTTTCCACAATTTGACCAAGTGACCTACTTTTTGATGTCATGTGACCCAGTTCTAAAATTTCATGCAGACAAACATACTGATCAAGATTGGTGAAGAATGGGCTACAAATGTGGCCTCTAGTGTGTTCACAACCTTTTTCTAAGACTTGACCTAATGACTTACTTACCTACGTTACCCTATAACGAATTAATCCAAGATTTCATGCAGACAAACATTGTGACCAAGTTTGATGAAGATTGGGTTAAAAATGTTGGGATTTCTATTTTTATGTGCAATGCCAAATCTCAATTTTTTACTTTTATAAATAACAGGAATTAAAAACTTTTAAAATTTTAAAATAAATTGCAATGTTCATACAACTTTGTCATATTGTCATATAACTCCATTACTTATAAACTTTTAGGTTATTTATTTAATTATCAGCAAAAATACACACTAAACAGTGAACAGTTAGTTACTTTAGTGACAATGGCGTGGCTGTCATATGGTGTCTTGTCTGTACATTCGTCCAGACTGATAAACATCAAGAAGGCTGTCAATCCGCTGCAGCCGGCCACAAACCCTGCCTCCAAAACTTTTAACCACCTCAGCTTGATATACCTGCACATGGTAAGGGAATACAATCAACCATATTTTACATACATTTTATTCAAAAGGTTATGATTATCATTTAACATGTAAGTATTCCTCATTTTCGAAATGAAAGAAATGTATTAGTTATCTCCCTTGGGGGAAGGTACTAAATTCTTATCTCAATCAATGATTCCATTTAATGTGCATGCTTCAGTGTTAAATGTTTTTCAAAAGTTTAAATGTGGAAAAAATCTTAAAATCCTAAGTTTTCAGCAGTAACAATATACCTAATACCTACCCACATGGGAGGTAAGAATGTAGTTTTTTTTAATCATCAGAGTAATGTCCCTTTATATTCGAAAAGAGGGAATACATACAGCATAGGATTGGAAGACAATGCAGGATAACTGGGTACTTAAAATTTTCACCTTTTGTCTTCACTACAATGCAACCTATTTAAGCTAGCCAAGAGATTAGTATTTGCTGCCTTTGCTTGCGAAAAATTCTGTTAACATTTGATGGAGTAAAAAGAACCATTATTATGTCATAGGCTGAGCAGTTTCTTGAAACATCCTTAGCTGAATGTGAGCACAAGAGCTATACATGAAGGACTTTTGAAAGCATTGTCTTTACCTGCTGTCAAATCTGTAAGCTGAAGCAGTGGAGTGAACATTCACCATTAACAACTTTGTTTTTATTAGCTTATTCCTTTTATGTGGACAAATATATTCTAGCCAACAACTACTAAATGTTTTTTCCTCCTTATTTATTTCACTTAAATTTGGTAAATCTGGAAAATAAATCCTACAAAACAATTCTACATTTTTGAAAAACATAAAATAAAACCAAAGACTGTGTTTTCAGTGATGGCTTGACATTCATGTGGATGGAGAGCAGCTTATGACTTAAACATCATCATGACAAGTATTTCAGATTCCACAACCCCATCACCTCACCATTATTATTTATAAGCAGTACAAAGTCATAGATATGTGTTAACAATCCACAAGCAAAGGTTCAAGACATATTGCTAGAGACTGCAGAAAATAGTGCAGATCCTAATCAGCCATATCCCAGCTGACAATCTGCCTCTTTACTGTTGTCAAGCTGTATCACTTTGTGCCAAGAAGGTGTGGTCTTAATCCTTATTGCTCGTTTACACTTGCACAAGAATACAGAGAACCAAGCATCTTCAATTATTAATTTCAATTGAAAACTTAGCAAGCTTGAGTCTGTGGTTGTAATGAATTAAAGAACTTACTTTTTCCTGAAGACTGTCAGCTTATAATTGAGCACAACAAATAAAGCACCTATAAGGCCCCCTGTAACGAGAATGAGACAAAAATGACATCAATATGAGAAGGTCCCTTATAGGCAACCTCTAACGAGAATGTTACAAACATGACATCAATATGAGAAGGCCCCTTATAGGCACCCTGTAATGAGAGTGAGACAAACATGACATCAATATGGGAAGGCATCTATAAGGCCCCCTGTAACGAGAATGTTACAAACATGACATCAATATGAGAAGGCCCCTTATAGGCACCCTGTAATGAGAATGTTACAAACATGACATCAATATGAGAAGGCTCCTTATAGGCACCCTGTTATGAGAATATTACAAATATGACATCAATATGAGAAGGCCCCTTATAGGCACCCTGTAACGAGAATGTGACAAACATGACATCAATATGGGAAGGCTCCTTATAGGCACCCTGTAACGAGAATGTGACAAACATGACATCAATATGAGAAGGCTCCTTATAGGCACCCTGTATTGAGAATGTTACAAACATGACATCAATCTGGGAAGGCACCTAATAGGCAACCTGTTATGAGAATGAGACAAACATGACATCAATATGAGAAGGCCCCTTATAGGCACCCTGTAACGAGAATGTTACAAACATGACATCAATATGAGAAGGCTCCTTATAGGCACCCTGTAACGAGAATGTGACAAACATGACATCAATCTGGGAAGGCTCCTTATAGGCACCCTGTATTGAGAATGTTACAAACATGACATCAATCTGGGAAGGCACCTTATAGGCACCCTGTAACGAGAATGTGACAAACATGACATCAATATGAGAAGGCACCTTATAGGCAACCTGTTATGAGAATGAGACAAACATGACATCAATATGAGAAGGCCCCTTATAGGCACCCTGTAACGAGAATGTTACAAACATGACATCAATATGAGAAGGCTCCTTATAGGCACCCTGTAACGAGAATGAGACAAACATGACATCAATATGAGAAGGCCCCTTATAGGCACCCTGTAACGAGAATGTTACAAACATGACATCAATATGAAAAGGCACCTTATAGGCACCCAGTAACGAGAATGTGACAAACATGACATCAATATGAGAAGGCTCCTTATAGGCACCCTGTAACGAGAATGTGACAAACATGACATCAATATGAGAAGGCTCCTTATAGGCACCCTGTAACGAGAATGTGACAAACATGACATCAATATGAGAAGGCTCATTATAGGCACCCTGTAACGAGAATGTGACAAACATGACATCAATATGAGAAGGCTCCTTATAGGCACCCTGTAACGAGAATGTGACAAACATGACATCAATATGAGAAGGCTCCTTATAGGCACCCTGTAACGAGAATGTGACAAACATGACATCAATATGAGAAGGCTCCTTATAGGCACCCTGTAACGAGAATGTTACAAACATGACATCAATATGAAAAGGCACCTTATAGGCACCCAGTAACGAGAATGTGACAAACATGACATCAATATGAGAAGGCTCCTTATAGGCACCCTGTAATGAGAATGAGACAAACATGACATCAATCTGGGAAGGCACCTTATAGGCACCCTGTAACGAGAATGTGACAAACATGACATCAATCTGGGAAGGCCCCTTATAGGCACCCTGTAACGAGAATGTGACAAACATGACATCAATATGAGAAGGCACCTTATAGGCACCCTGTAACGAGAATGTTACAAACATGACATCAATATGAAAAGGCACCTTATAGGCACCCAGTAACGAGAATGTGACAAACATGACATCAATATGAGAAGGCTCCTTATAGGCACCCTGTAACGAGAATGTGACAAACATGACATCAATATGGGAAGGCACCTATAAGGCCCCCTGTAACGAGAATGTGACAAACATGACATCAATCTGGGAAGGCACCTTATAGGCACACTGTAATGAGAATGTGACAATCATGACATCAATATGAGAAGGCCCCTTATAGGCACACTGTAATGAGAATGTGACAATCATGACATCAATCTGGGAAGGCACCTTATAGGCACCCTGTAATGAGAATGTGACAATCATGACATCAATATGAGAAGGCCCCTTATAGGCACACTGTAATGAGAATGTGACAAACATGACATCAATATGAGAAGGCCCCTAATAGGCACCCTGTAATGAGAATGAGACAAACATGACATCAATATGAGAAGGCCCCTTATAGGCACCCTGTAATGAGAATGTTTCAAACATGACATCAGTCTGGGAAGGAACCTTATAGACACCCTGTAACGAGAATGTGACAATCATGACATCAGTATGGGAAGGCACCTTATAGGCACCCTGTAATGAGAATGTGACAATCATGACATCAATATGGGAAGGCTCCTTATAGGCACCCTGTAACGAGAATGTGACAATCATGACATCAGTATGGGAAGGCACCTAATAGGCACCCTGTAACGAGAATGTGACAAACATGACATCAGTATGAGAAGGCTCCTTATAGGCACCCTGTAACGAGAATGTGACAAACATGACATCAATATGGGAAGGCACCTAATAGGCACCCTGTAACGAGAATGTTACAAACATGACATCAGTATGAGAAGGCTCCTTATAGGCACCCTGTAACGAGAATGTGACAAACATGACATCAATATGGGAAGGCACCTTATAGGCAACCTGTAACGAGAATGTGACAATCATGACATCAATATGAGAAGGCACCTAATAGGCACCCTGTAATGAGAATGTTACAAACATGATATCAATCTGGGAAGGCACCTAATAGGCACCCTGTAACGAGAATGAGACAAACATGACATCAATATGGGAAGGCACCTAATAGGCACCCTGTAACGAGAATGAGACAAACATGACATCAATATGGGAAGGCACCTAATAGGCACCCTGTAACGAGAATGTGACAAACATGACATCAATATGGGAAGGCACCTAATAGGCACCCTGTAACGAGAATGAGACAAACATGACATCAATATGGGAAGGCACCTAATAGGCACCCTGTAATGAGGATGTTACAAACATGACATCAATATGAGAAGGCCCCTTATAGGCACCCTGTAACGAGAATGTGACAAACATGACATCAATATGGAAAGGCACCTAATAGGCAACCTGTAATGAGGATGTTACAAACATGACATCAATATGAGAAGGCCCCTTATAGGCACCCTGTAACGAGAATGTGACAAACATGACATCAATATGGGAAGGCTCCTTATAGGCACCCTGTAACGAGAATGTTACAAACATGACATCAATATGAGAAGGCTCCTTATAGGCACCCTGTAACGAGAATGTGACAAACATGACATCAATATGAGAAGGCTCCTTATAGGCACCCTGTAACGAGAATGTGACAAACATGACATCAATATGGGAAGGCTCCTTATAGGCACCCTGTAACGAGAATGTGACAAACATGACATCAATATGAGAAGGCTCCTTATAGGCACCCTGTAACGAGAATGTGACAAATATGACATCAATATGAGAAGGCCCCTTATAGGCACCCTGTAACGAGAATGTGACAAACATGACATCAATATGGGAAGGCTCCTTATAGGCACCCTGTAACGAGAATGTGACAAACATGACATCAATCTGAGAAGGCTCCTTATAGGCACCCTGTAACGAGAATGTGACAAACATGACATCAATATGAGAAGGCTCCTTATAGGCACCCTGTAACGAGAATGAGACAAACATGACATCAATATGGGAAGGCACCTTATAGGCACCCTGTAACGAGAATGTGACAAACATGACATCAATCTGAGAAGGCTCCTTATAGGCACCCTGTAACGAGAATGTGACAAACATGACATCAATATGAGAAGGCTCCTTATAGGCACCCTGTAATGAGAATGTGACAAACATTACATCAATCTGGGAAGGCACCTATAAGGCACCCTGTAACGAGAATGTTACAAACATGACATCAGTATGAGAAGGCTCCTTATAGGCACCCTGTAATGAGAATGTGACAAACATGACATCAATATGGGAAGGCACCTTATAGGCACCCTGTAACGAGAATGAGACAAACATGACATCAATATGGGAAGGCACCTTATAGGCACCCTGTAACGAGAATGTGACAAACATGACATCAATATGGGAAGGCACCTTATAGGCACCCTGTAACGAGAATGTGACAAACATGACATCAATATGAAAAGGCTCCTTATAGGCACCCTGTAATGAGAATGTGACAAACATGACATCAATATGGGAAGGCACCTTATAGGCACCCTGTAACGAGAATGTGACAAACATGACATCAATATGGGAAGGCACCTTATAGGCACCCTGTAATGAGAATGTGACAAACATGACATCAATATGAGAAGGCTCCTTATAGGCACCCTGTAATGAGAATGTGACAAACATGACATCAATATGAGAAGGCTCCTTATAGGCACCCTGTAATGAGAATGAGACAAACATGACATCAATATGAGAAGGCCCCTTATAGGCACCCTGTAATGAGAATGTGACAAACATGACATCAATATGGGAAGGCACCTTATAGGCACCCTGTAACGAGAATGTTACAAACATGACATCAATATGGGAAGGCACCTTATAGGCACCCTGTAATGAGAATGTTACAAACATGATATCAATCTGGGAAGGCACCTAATAGGCACCCTGTTATGAGAATGAGACAAACATGACATCAATATGAGAAGGCTCCTTATAGGCACCCTGTAATGAGAATGTTACAAACATGACATCAATATGAGAAGGCTCCTTATAGGCATCCTGTAATGAGAATGTTACAAACATGACATCAATATGAGAAGGCCCCTTATAGGCACCCTGTAATGAGAATGAGACAAACATGACATCAATATGGGAAGGCACCTAATAGGCACCCTGTAACGAGAATGTTACAAACATGACATCAATATGAGAAGGCTCCTTATAGGCACCCTGTAATGAGGATGTTACAAACATGACATCAATATGAGAAGGCACCTTATAGGCACCCTGTAATGAGAATGTTACAAACATGACATCAATATGAGAAGGCTCCTTATAGGCACCCTGTAATGAGAATGTTACAAACATGACATCAATATGAGAAGGCCCCTTATAGGCACCCTGTAATGAGAATGTTACAAACATGACATCAATATGAGAAGGCTCCTTATAGGCACCCTGTAATGAGAATGTTACAAACATGATATCAATCTGGGAAGGCACCTTATAGGCACCCTTTTATGAGAATGAGACAAACATGACATCAATATGAGAAGGCCCCTTATAGGCACCCTGTAATGAGAATGTTACAAACATGACATCAATATGAGAAGGCCCCTTATAGGCACCCTGTAATGAGAATGAGACAAACATGACATTAATATGGGAAGGCACCTATAAGGCACCCTGTAACGAGAATGTTACAAACATGATATCAATATGAGAAGGCTCCTTATAGGCACCCTGTAATGAGAATGTTACAAACATGACATCAATATGGGAAGGCACCTAATAGGCACCCTGTTATGAGAATATTACAAACATGACATCAATATGAGAAGGCCCCTTATAGGCACCCTGTAATGAGAATGAGACAAACATGACATCAATATGGGAAGGCACCTAATAGGCACCCTGTAATGAGAATGTTACAAACATGACATCAGTATGAGAAGGCTCCTTATAGGCACCCTGTAATGAGAATGTTACAAACATGACATCAATATGAGAAGGCTCCTTATAGGCCCCCTGTAATGAGAATGAGACAAACATGACATCAATATAAGAAGACCCCTTATAGGCACCCTGTAATAAGAATGTTACAAACATGACATCAATATGAGAAGGCCCCTTATAGGCACCCTGTAACGAGAATGTTACAAACATGACATCAATATGAGAAGGCACCTAATAGGCACCCTGTAATGAGAATGTTACAAACATGACATCAATCTGGGAAGGCACCTAATAGGCACCCTGTAATGAGAATGAGACAATCATGACATCAATATGAGAAGGCACCTAATAGGCACCCTGTAACGAGACATCAGTCTTGGACTTATTATGCAAAAACTCTGCTTGAAAAAACAGCAACATTTAATGCCTTACTTTGTTATGATTTACAGAACAAAATTTACTGATGTTCATTGTGATAAGATCAACTGGTTGCACACATTTCTTTCAATATGACACCTTAAACTAAAACAGAAAACAAACTCAAAATGTATGTCATAGTCTTGACATAAAAAAATATAATGTATATACTGAAAAAAAAAAAGTTTGACTAAATTCTGAGTTTGTGACATGATTGAATTAAAGGTAACAATGAAAAAGGAGAGTCTATGCAACATTAAATCACCTTTGCTTTATAAAATATCTACTTGTACCACTTATAGATCAAAGATGTGCTAACAGTTGCAGCTGGTTGGATTACCTAGTTTTGGTTTTAAAATATACGGCACTAACACAAGTATGATTATATTGGCCATTATTTGATATAGAAGACTCCATACAAGTCTGTAAAAGAGGCACTCCATAGCTCAGCTGGAAGACCTCAATAATCAGGACTAGAAAGTGTTGAGAAGGACAAACCTCTGACTAACCTCTTGGCTTTGAGCAAAAGCCACTGACCATAATTAATGTCTGTGCAGCTTGTATTATGGAACAAAGCCAATTGTGTTGCATAAGCCGCTGTCTTTACTTACCTACAACTGCCATCACTAGAAACACAGGGATTTCTATCAGGTCAAACGTTAAATTCTGAAACAAAGAACATGCTATATATTAACTTAATGACATTGTAACTTCAAATCCACACATTGTTTAAAAAGCAAAAGAAAGTTTAAAATGAACCATATACCGGTAAGTTATTTTTCATTAAACATCACACACACTTTGCTGCCTGTATGACACATTAAGGACAGGCAAAGGTAATAATTAAGCATTTACAGCCTATGTCAGGAGGAGTATAGGAGAAGGCATTCAGACAGTTATCATCTGTTCTAATCTCATATGTAGCTCTGGTTAAGATGGCAAGGTCTATGCAGCTTGTGTAACTTGCTTACTGACATATGGTTGATGATTGATCGCAAATGAGATGAGAGCATGAATTGTCAATGGAGAGAGGAGAGACATGAATGTTTACAGCAATGTGTGGAATTTCTTTTAACAGACCCACTTCTAAGCAGTTAACTGAGAAGAAGGTTCAGAGATATGTTTCAACCACATATATAGAATACCCAAAAATTGTTTGGTAAAAGATGTAACAAATCTAATTGTGGAGAGACCAAGACTGTCTGAGAGATTCAAAAACAAGGTTAGTGACTGTCTCTGCAGACATGAAGGCTCTTGCCCTCAGTCCTGATGATGTCAAGCACAGAGATATCAGAAGACCGAGAGCTGTCTTCGATAAAGCCATGGCTAAGCCAGGACAAACTAGACTGCAGTCCTAATGCTGACAATGATGTTGATAACAAACATCTAAAGATAGGTGTTTATAAATCATACTGAGAAAAATAATTTAGAAAATAAAGCAATGCATAAGAAATATAGTCTGACATAAGAAAAAGCCAAAATGTTCACCAGCTTAATATTAAGTTTTGTAAACTGCAGTTTGATAAGATATGGATATAGCATTGAGAGATAGTACAAGGTATTGAACAAGACCTGTCAAATGACAGCTTGTTTGACTATTCAGTGTTTGACTAAAGTGCAATATCATATGATGTAAGCTTGAGATTACAAGCATATATAACTTTAACAGTAATGAAAATGTACCACCATTTTGTATTTCAAACAAGAGTCATGTTTTTCAAATAATCGAACCTTGATCTATCAAACTTGGTTATGTCGTAGGTATGCAGATTCATTGTGCAGGCGACTGGAATAGCTCTCCTAATACATAGGAAAATGAAGCTAAAAACTGCTAGAATTGAACAAAAAAGAACAGAAATTGTCATTTCTGATTACGCATCAAAACTAGAGTTCTTAAAAAAGTGACTGTATTACCAATAGGTGTGATGCAGTAAAAAATAAAACATATGACCTTAGGCTATCTACTTCCTTTTCAAAAGCATTACCTGTTGCCTAATTGTAGACCACAACAAAGTATTATCCATTATCTTACAGTAGACCATAACAAGGTACAACCTTTTACCTAACAGTGACAATAACAGAATATTACCTAACACCAGGTTCCAGTTATTGTCACTGTTAGATAAAAGGTTGTACCTTGTGGTCAATAATTTGGTCATAGGTAATACCTAGTTACCTGGTATTACCAATTACCTAAAACAAGTAGAAGAACATAAATAGGTTTTAGCTATGACCAAATTGTTGACCATACATATGTATAATCTATTGCCTTATAATAGACCAAAACTGGATACTACATATAACCTAATAGTTGACTGTGTCTAGGTATTGCAGTTTACCTTATAATATACATGTGAGCTCTCCTGCATTTGAAGGGAGACTCCGGCTTTTAAGGTTCATAATTGTTTGAAAATTTGAAAGGGTGTTTTAAACATTTTCAGAGATCTACCTATTTGGAAGACGATAACTTATGTCTTTATTTATATGAAAATAACACACCTCCCGATTTGCAAGTGAAAATCTCCCACTCTGGCCTCAGAAAAAATGTATGTAATAGTAGACCAAAACAGGTGTAACTTATGACCTAACAGTTGACTATAACCATGTATTACACAATACCTAATAGTAACTGGCACTTACAGGGAAGACATTGAACCTAACGAGACCAGGGGCAGATAACTGGTTTGGGGTGCCATGGAAAGCACTGAGCAAGAAGTTGGTGAAGAAACAGGCCACCATTGCTGAAAAAAACTGTAAAGGACATATTATAATACAACCTTCCATAAACATGATATAATTATCTTGTATTGAACAACCTTTTACGTTTTATTTTTCATGTAAAGGCCATTAACAGGTTTTTATGATCTGGTAAATGACATCTTCTAACACAACCAGCTATAAATATAATTTAATTCTCTTTACAAATTAGCAAAAAGGTATTTGACTAAACCAAAATATTAACAAATAGGTCATAACAGAATTCCTTAAGACTTAATCAATCAAGAAAGCTACAGTAATTGGAAATGAGAAGCTTATTAGTGTACCATTACCAATAGAGAATATAAGATGATTAGAGCAAAAATGACAATTAATTCAAGTGTTTACAGTTTATTAGCAAATGTTCCACTCTATGCTGGGATAAATCAGCTAAAATGTCTATGATATTACTCACAGTGTGCTAGAAACAGTCAGAAGCATACAAATATGTCAACAATAATTGTCAGATAAGCACTAATTGTAAGGAAATCTAAGTCAAAGCTGAATATTTTTTATTAACAATTTGTTTGGTCAAAGGTTTATATACAAACTTTCAGTTTTCAGTTAACAATGTCTATCTATATTAGACAGAGAACTGCCTTTTCTATGATAGCATGCAATAATGTTTCTTTTTGTTTTGCTTTTAGAAGTACATCGCAGCAACCAGTTATGATCATTGTAGTGACATCCAGCTATTCTGGTGAAGGAAGATCCCTGACAAATGTCGGTAGAACCAGCACAACACAGTTCAGCGGGAAGAACTTCCCACCTTAAATCCTTTGCCCCACAACGGGACTCGTGGTAAAAAGCTAAGCAGTCAGAGTAGTTTTAAGTTTACACCCAGTGTAAATTAGTTGTTTTAATAAAACAGATTGCTTTTGCCACATGCTAACATTCAATAAGTTTAATCCTAATACCGGGTAACCGTGTTGTTATTTTAAATATGACGTACATCTGGATTTGGCCCTTAAGTCATCCTTGTGACTTTCTGTTCACATTTTGCTAAAAAAACAAACTTACATGACAATTATCATCAACATTATGAATGTGTGTTAAGCAAATATCTTAAAAAACAACAAAAAACAAGCCAGTTGAACAATGTAATTTTTTTTATCCTGAAACCTCCTGCCCACTTTCATTCCTCCGAGGGTAAAAAACAACAAAACTGGTAGTGGTAACTGACCACTGATGCAGTTTTGCACACCTGTACTAATGTCATGTGCCTAATCTTTGTACATCAGTTGAGGTTTTGCACTTCATATGAAAACTTTCTTGACATATTTGTAGGTCTTTGTGTGTATAGATATCAGGTTTGTTGTTACTTTCTTTTAGCAAATGTTGAATAAGGTCCTTAAGGTTAATGGTGATTTTGATTAAAATGTCTGATTTTAAGGATGCTTCATAAAAGGACCCTTGGAACCATCCCTGTACTTACCACTCTCCAGGTGAGTTCCTGACTCCAGAAGCTGGCTGCCTCTTCCACCGAAAATAGGGTTCCCCCCACAGGAGCTCCAAAGGCAGCAGATACCCCTGAGGCAGCCCCACCAGACACAAAGTCACGTATCTCATGGTCGTTTCTAAACCCAGCATAGATCTGGAAAAGTTAATAAAAGATTATAGAACATCTTATTGTTATTCAGAGAAGATCTGTGAATACCAACACACAGGTAGCTCTAAATATAAACTAAAGAAAACTAAATATAACTACAGATTTGGATTCTAGGTTCTACTTTCAACATTCATATGTTATCAGTCACTCCCAATTTGGACATATAGAGACATATTTTATTTCATTGAAATATTCTTTTTAATTGAAATTCAAACATTTATTTTCACATTGAGGAAATAAAATCTTGAACAGTTTTTTGTGTTTTGAAACCGGTTACACAATTTTGGTTACTGTAATAAATTATGCCAATACAGGTGGAGGAAGACCCCAGACATATGTCAATCTATGCACAGCAGATCCATTGGAAAGCCTCCTCAAATGAAAGTTGTCGCCCTACCAAGTCTCAAACCTGCATGGAGAGGGGCCAAGAAAAGCAGTCAACAGTTAGCAAGTTAGCAACCACACACACAGATTTTTTTTCCCAAAGTTCTATTATTTATTTATAGAAAATATTCATTTATTTATTATAATTATAATAATTATTTTCTACTTTCAACAAACAAAAATAACATAACAACTAGCATGAATGACAAATGCTTGTAGAAAATGTTAATGTGTATGTATGTCAGTATGAGTGAAATGTGTGAATGTTTGTAAAGGTAATTATAACAAATAAAAGAATTGAAAGGGAAAAAAATGAAATCATTATGTATTTTAGGTGCATGATGGTAGATGGTGCATGTATGTTGATATCACTGTGTACTTTCATTTAAGCAGAAGTGTAAATTCAAACATTATTGTAATCATCAAGGTATGATTGTACCAATGTATGCTGGAGAAAACAATCGAAGATATAGTAAGTGACTACCCATTAGGCTTTAGTTGCCCCATAAAGATTTGTATATGTAGTGTCAGGGTTTAAGGACAAAGTAACATTTCAGAAACCGTACTGGCGATCTATAAGCATAGTCCTTCTACTCTAGGTCTTTCACTCTTTATAAACAGTTATTTATAAATCTGTCCTTGTGATTGTAGAACAAACTTGAGTTGTCTGATATAAGTGTTGTTTATTTAAATCTGCTCACAGAATGGAATGAAATGACAGAAAAGGATGATCATTTGGCCTTCGTATAGACCTTCGTAAGGTTGATACTATTTTTTAGATAAAGACTGACCTTCAGTTTTGTTAGATGCTGCACTTCAAGTTAATATTCTTGTACATAGAAATGAGCTACAACAAAATTATAAGCACACAAGATGATATAAACACTCCTCAATTAGCAAGTATGGACATGTAATTAATGTGTGGCCTAGTTGCTATTGAATTATCCTTGGGGAAATGTCACAAGGCTATCATATCCTTTCCTTGGCATTTACAAAATTCTATATGTTCCTCATCAATTATGAGCTGTTTTTTCGGCTCAGAGAAACCTTTATCAATCTATGCATTTCAAAGAAAGCAACAAATAAAAATCATTGAAATGTTCAGTAGCTGGGGTGATGTTACTAAAGGTGTTCCATTCTAGGGCAGTTATTTTTTAATGTTTTCATAAACTATATCTTCTATTTTATTAAAAATCATACTCTCTATAACTATGTTGATGACAACACCTTAACATTCAAACTTTACTGTCTACATTACAATCTGAAAGTAAAACACTAACTGCCTGGTAACCCTGTAAATGGTGCCAAAATAAACCCAAATAAATTCCAGACTATAGCTGTAGGAAAAAAACCCATAGTATGTCTCCAACTTCCTTTATTGATAACACCCCAACAGACTGCAATGATTAAAATTTCTTGGTGCTGATATTGATTTTAAATTGTTGTTTGACGTTCATACAAAAAAAACATGATGGCCCTTAATTGCTTACCTGAGGACAGAGGCTTTTAGTAGTCTTATATCTGGCATCAAGTATTTAAAAGTTATTTACTTTAAAAATCTTTGGTGAAGATTGGACCATTAGTGTGTCCACTGGGTTGATAACATTTTCTAGAATTTTACCTAGTAACCTACTGATTCCACAAGACCCACTTCAAAACATATGTAAGATTTCATACTGGCAAACATTCTGGCCAAGTTGATTGAAGATTGGACTATCAATGTGGCCTCTAAGTGATTTCACAAAGTTTTTCTAAAATGTTAACAAGTGACCTACCTTTGACCCCACGTGACCCAATAATATACTCATCCAAGATTTCATGCAGACAAACAATCGGATCAAGTTGAAGATTGCGATATGAATGTAGCCTCAAGTGTGTTCACATGATTTTTCTAAGTTTTGACCTAGTTACCTCTTTTTTGACCCCATGTGACCCAATAACGAACTCATCCAAAAATTTCAAGATTTCATGCAGACAAACATTCTGAACAAGTTTGATGAAGATTGGCTCACAAATGTGATCTCTAGGGTGTTTACAAGCTTTTTCTAAGATTTGACCTCGTGACCTACTTTTTGATCCCATGTGATCCAGTTACAAACTCATCCAAGATTTCATGCAGACAAACATTCTGACCAAGTTTGGCGAAGATTGGGCCACAAATGTGATCTCTAGTGTGTTCACAAGTTTTTCCTAAAAATTGACCTAGTAACCTATTTTTTGACCCTTGGTGGCCCAATAATGTACTCATCCAAGATTTCACGCAGACAAATACATTGTGCTCAGGTGAGCTAAAAAAGCAGTCATGCAATTGAATATCCTAAATAAAACTAATTTGCATCATTTCAATAGACTTACATTTTTGAATACATTATACTTTTAAATTTTAATTTTTGCTCCTTAGCATGGTATTTTTGTTCAGTATTAAATACTAAGAAAATAGAAAAGATACAAGAAAGTGCATTAAGATTTGTGTACTATGATTACAAAATGTCATGAAGAACTGTTGCTAAAGAAAAACTTCCAACTCTTTATATTCGCAGATAGCGATCAATTGCTATAAAAACTTATAAAAGTCTAAACAACTTCCTTTCTTACAAGATATGGTAATAAAGAAAGATGCTAAATACAATTTTAGATATTCCAATATTCTACAGGTTCCAAGTGTAAAAACAACAACCTATGGACAAAGATCATTTAAGTTTCCTACACCAGTCCTGTGGAGTTCACTTACAGAAACTGCTAGACAGTGCACAGATACTTTTAAAACTCAGATTTCTTTTCGGGATGGTAAAGATTGGAAATGTTCCTTTTGTCTTCATAATTAGGCCTTAAGAGTTGTGGAAAATAGTTAAAAGATGTTAAGTCTAAATTATCTTTATAATGCCTGAACGTTAGTTGTAAAAGCTCATTTGAGCTTATGTCAATTGCCTACTCAAAATAAATGTAGATCTATCTATCTTATATGTCAAGAAAGTTTTGATATGCAGTGAAAAGACAAACAGCATGTGCAGAATTGTAAAATGTCCAGATTTGACACATGACATGTCAGGGGGCATGGTTTAACTGGGGCCATTGATTAATCAACTATTACCACACCAGTTGAAAATTCCTTGCAGTAAGTAGAGAAGGTAACACCTCTTTTTTGAAATATAGAAACAAAAAATACATCAGCAAAACTGCATAAGTGATTGGTATATGATAAACTAGTAATCAAAGTATTCCTTGACATTTCTTCTGTGAAAATAACATGCAAACTTACTTATAAAAGTGACATAGATATTAACAAGGGAGACAACAACGACATTCCAGGCTTTCAGAAAATGTACTTGTTATCTTTCCTAAAACCAATTATTTGCTATTAAAGTAACATTAGATATGCAAAGAGACAAGTAAACAAAACAGATAATGTTGGAAGAAAATATTCCCATTAATTAGCTTAATAACACAAGGAGAAAAGATTTGACTTTTAGAAGCAAAACAAAAACTTGATTGTGTAAGCAATAAAACATTAAGACTAGAACTCCGCAATTCGGATGTGTCACCTGACGAAAATTTTGTTAGTTGACATAAAAAATGTTAATTAGTTTTTTGTTGTACAGATATTAGCAATGTATCTGCACAAAATTCACATATAAAATAACCTTTTAATTGTCTCATTGCAAAAAACATGCACAACAAGTTATGCCCTTTGCAAGAAATGCACTAAAAATCAATCAAATGGGAATAACTAAAAAACGGAAGAAGGTAGAGTTACCCTTCTTATGCACTGTACTTTGAGTCATTGCCAGAAATATGTATAACAAGTTTGGAGTCATTTGGACCTACGGTGACAAAGTTAGGCTCTGGACAAAACTTGCTCTAAAAAAATCAATCAAAGGAGAATAATTAAAAAACGGAACAAGGTAAAGTTACGGTTCTTGTGCCCTGCACTTCAAGTCATTGCCAGAAACATGCATACCAAGTTTGGAATCATTTGGACCTATGGTGACAATGTAAGGCTCCGGACAAGAAATGCTCTATAAAAACAATCAAAGGGAAATAACTAAAAACAGAAGAAGGTAGAGTTACCATTCTTGTGCATTGCACTTTGAGTCATTGCCAGAAACATGCACACCAGGTTTGGAGTCATTTGGACCTACAGTGACAAAGTTACACTCCGGACAAGAAATGCTCTATAACAATCAATAAAAGGGGAATAATTCAAAAACGGAACAAGGTAGGGATACAGTTCTTGGGTGCTGCACTTTGAATCATTGCCAGAAACATGCATACCAAGTTTGGAGTCATTTGGACCTACTGTGACAAAGTTAGGCTCCGGACAAGAAATGCTCTATAAAATCAATCAAAGGGGAATAACTAAAAAACGAAGAAAGTAGAGTTACCGTTCTTGTGCACTGCACTTAGAGTCATTGCCAGAAACATGCATACCAAGTTTGGAGTCATTCGGACCTACGGTGACAAAGTTACACTCCGGACAAGAAATGCTCTATAAAAATTAATTAAAGGGGAATAATTCAAAAACGGAACAAGGTAGAGATACAGTTCTTGGGTGCACTGAACTTCGAGTCATTGCCAGAAACATGCATACCTATTTTGGAGTCATTTGGACCTATGGTGACAAAGTTAGGCTCCGGACAAGGAAATCCGGATGCCGACAAAGTAATCCCTATATGTCGCCTTTTCAGGCGACACAAAAAATGTGTCATCTTAATTTTAATTGTGTAATAATGCCTGAAAATGAATACATCAACTATTATGTACTTAGTTATTACACCATACACATTCCCTTCACAGCCAGATTCCTCTCATATCACCTTATCAATTCAATGTGGCACCAGTAACCAAAAGGCTAGTGTCCCCAGCTTAAAAAAAGCCCCTGTTCTTAATAATATGGGTAACCAGTCTAAATGAATATGTTTCTTAGCCAGATACAGGATTTCTAACACCACTCTTACATTGCAAACCCTTTCATACTTACAGATACTCGCTTCTTTTTGCAGACTCGAACCCGTCCCTTTCCGAGGGCTGCTGCTATGATGCTGCCTGCATGCGCCATCGGGCCTTCCTGTCAAACATGAAGTCTTACTATAAGTACATCTATAATGACTAGGAAATAGCATGTGCCATCGGGCCTTCCTGTCAAACATGAAGTCTTACTATAAGTACATCTCTAATGACTAGGAAATAGCATGCGCCATCGGGCCTTCCTGTCAAACATGAAGTCTTACTATAAGTACATCTATAATGACTAGGAAATAGCATGTGCCATCGGGCCTTCCTGTCAAACATGAAGTCTTACTATAAGTACATCTCTAATGACTAAGAAAGGATACATTGTACACATAGAAACTGGTATCTAAATGCTGTGACTCTAAACACATTCCTTTTGAGTTGAAAGTTAGCCATCATCAAACACTATTTAATAAGCTGATTCATCAGATTTACCACACAAGTTAGAAATGACAAATAAGAAAAATATCTTAATCACATTTCTGTAGGGTTTAAAATTACTATTAAAAAAATGCTGAGCTTATATCTAAGATCGTCATCAATGGCAACAAGGAACAAGTTTACTGTGCTTAATCAAGTAGAACATCATCTTCATTACTGTCATTATTATTAGCATTATCAAAGACTATTATCAATAAACACATCATCAGATTTATAACATAGGCAAGCACCAATGCTAGAACTAAGGAAATATTTTGGCAATTATCTTTAAACTTGTGTAACCTGGGTTTCAGGCAATCAATGTTTTTATTATAAATCATAGTTTCACAATAACAAGATCAAAATCAAAAGACAAGAAGAGGAAAACAGAAAAAATCAGTACCAGCAACTTTTAAAATCAAGCCTATATGATAACATAGTATGTATCGTATGTATGCAGGAAATAAGAGAAATTAAGAAAACATTTAAAAACTCTGAGAAACAGTAACAAAAGTCAATGGCAGATAATTTTCAAAAAAGGAGGCCATTATTATGTTCTAGTATGGTCAGAATGCATGGTAACATTAGTTCCCAGTCTAGTATTCTCTGAATGCATGGTAACATCAGTTCCAAGTCTAGTATGGTCAGAATGCATGGTAACATCAGTTCCCAGTCTAGTATGGTCAGAATGCATGGTAAAATCAGTTCCCAGTCTAGTATGGTCAGAATGCATGGTTACATCAGTTCCGAGTCTAGTATGGTCAGAATGCATGGTAAAATCAGTTCCCAGTCTAGTATGGTCAGAATGCATGGTTACATCAGTTCCGAGTCTAGTATGGTCTGAATGGATGGTAACATTAGTTCCCAGTCTAGTATTGTATGAATGCATGGTAACATCAGTTCCGAGTCTAGTATGGTCTGAATGGATGGTAACATCAGTTCCCAGTCTAGTATGGTCTGAATGCATGGTAACATCAGTTCCCAGTCTAGTATGGTCTGAATGCATAGTAACATCAATTCCCAGTCTAGTATGGTCAGAATGCATGGTAACATCAGTTCCTAGTCTAGTATGGTCTGAATGCATGGTAACATCAGTTCCCAGTCTAGTATGGTCAGAATGCATGGTAACATCAGTTCCCAGTCTAGTATGGTCAGGATGAATAGTAACATCAGTTCCCTGTCTAGTATGGTCTGAATGCATGGTAACATCAGTTCCCAGTCTAGTATGGTCAGAATGCATGGTAACATCAGTTCCCAGTCTAGTATGGTCTGAATGCATAGTAACATCAGTTCCCAGTCTAGTATGGTCAGAATGCATGGTAATATCAGTTCCCAGTCTAGTATGGTCTGAATGCATGGTTACATCAGTTCCCAGTCTAGTATGGTCTGAATGCATGGTAGCATCAGTTCCAAGTCTAGTATGGTCAGAATGCATAGTAACATCAGTTCCCAGTCTAGTATGGTCAGAATGCATGGTAGCATCAGTTTCCAGGCTAGTATGGTCAGAATGCATAGTAACATCAGTTCCTAGTCTAGTATGGTCAGAATGCATAGTAACATCAGTTTCCAGTCTAGTATGGTCAGAATGCATGTTAACATCAGTTCCCAGTCTAGTATGGTCAGAATGCATGGTAACATCAGTTCCCAGTCTAGTATGGTCTGAATGCATGGTTACATCAGTTCCCAGTCTAGTATGGTCTGAATGCATGGTAGCATCAGTTCCAAGTCTAGTATGGTCAGAATGCATAGTAACATCAGTTCCCAGTCTAGTATGGTCAGAATGCATGGTAGCATCAGTTTCCAGGCTAGTATGGTCAGAATGCATAGTAACATCAGTTCCTAGTCTAGTATGGTCAGAATGCATAGTAACATCAGTTTCCAGTCTAGTATGGTCAGAATGCATGGTAGCATCAGTTCCCAGTCTAGTATGGTCAGAAGGCATAGTAACATCAGTTTCCAGTCTAGTATGGTCAGAATGCATGGTAGCATCAGTTTCCAGGCTAGTATGGTCAGAATGCATGGTAACATCAGTTCCCAGTCTAGTATGGTCAGAATGCATAGTAACATCAGTTCCCAGTCTTAGTATGGTCAGAATGCATGGTAACGTCAGTTCCCAGTCTAGTATGGTCAGAATGCAATATGGTAACATCAGTTCCCAGTCTAGTATGGTCTGAATGCATGGTAACATCAGTTCCCAGTCTAGTATGGTCAGAATGCATGGTAACATCTGTTCCCAGTCTAGTATGGTCAGAATGCATGGTAACATCAGTTCCCAGTCTAGTATGGTCTGAATGCATGGTAACATCAGTTCCCAGTCTAGTATGGTCAGAATGCATGGTAACATCGGTTCCCAGTCTAGTATGGTCAGAATGCATGGTAACATCAGTTCCCAGTCTAGTATGGTCTGAATGCATGGTAACATCAGTTTCCATTCTAGTATGGTCTGAATGCATGGTTACATCAGTTCCGAGTCTAGTATGGTCAGAATGCATGGTAACATCAGTTCCCAGGCTCGTATGGTCAGAATGCATGGTAACATCAGTTTCCATTCTAGTATGGTGAGAATGCATGGTAACATCAGTTCCTAGTCTAGTATGGTCAGAATGCATGGTAACATCAGTTCCCAGTCTAGTATGGTCAGAATGCATGGTAACATCAGTTCCTAGTCTAGTATGGTCTGAATGCATGGTAACATCAGTTTCCATTCTAGTATGGTCAGAATGCATGGTAGCATCAGTTCCCAGGCTCGTATGGTCAGAATGCATGGTTACATCAGTTCCAAGATAATGTGGGGTTCGCAAATAACAAGGAAACATGTCCAGATTTTATGTCAACATCTGTTCTTGGTGGAAGGGAAGTAAGTTTATAACAAGAAAATCATCAGCATATCCAGATTGCCTTTCCAGAAAAAGATCTCAATAAACAAGAATTTCAATTATAATTAATGTGCTATACAAAACAAAATGTTTAAGAAACTGTGAATAATTCATTTTTGAACAGTAACCATAATAAAGAATTGCATAGATTATAGGAAAAGTAAGTTCTAACATTAAGAAAACGTTCAACTCTTTCAAAGTATGCTGAAAAAGATCAGAGGTTATATTGTCCAGTTGCTACAAGTCAGCACCCTGTAGCGTACCTTTCCACAGGTGAGTCCGCCAAGGATAGAGAGAACCACACCCCCAACCTTTGCTATGAAGCACTCCAGGGTCAGCAGACCTGGTACCTTGACTCCGTTCAGGTATGCCTTGATGTATGGCACACCACTCCCTTGGGCCAGGGGCTAAAATCACAACAAGTTATGTTCAGAGCTGTTGAACAACAGCAGGTTAAACAAATAAATAAAACTGATCTACAGAATCCTAACTCTCAACAACATTGTACAAGGTCCACAAAACTCTTTTTTCTTAATTAGCAGAAAAAGGATACACATTCATTAAAGCTTTTCCACATAGACGTTAGGAGTCTATTCAATTAACTTGGACCACTTTACACCCACACTATAATAAATAAACTGTTAATATTAACCATTGGTGGAGAATACTCTAAAATATCTGGGTAGAACCACCAGCAACAGGTCTATGAGGGGAGTTCATTTAAATTTGTCATTATGATTCTTTAAACTGTGTTATGGGGCGTAGCATACACGGTTTACTTTAACCCTTCAGAGTATTCACCCTTAACAGAAATACATTTTTCTAGCCTTGAAATCCACTTTGTGAAGGCAGAAAGTAAGCTTCTTTGGGCACACCCTGTAAGCACTAGAAAATTGCACTACCTAACGCACTTTGAGACTCATATCAACATCAAGAAAGAGTTTTCTTCAATAAGGGAAACAAACAAAAAATCACAGGGACTAAGGTCTGGTGAATAAAGGGTGTGGGGAAGTTGTACCACTTTTTCCTTTTCTAGGAACTCCTGAACCAGCACACACTTCTGAGTAGCTGCATTGTCATGAATAAGGCAAAGGTCTGCCTGCAAGTCCAGTGGAAGTACTATGTTTTTTGTAAAAACCTTTTCACCTTTTACAGCACAAAGTTCTTATAAAATCTACCAGTAACTGTTCGTCTCTTTGGATCTGGTATTTGAACAATAGGTCCATCAGAATTAAGAAATATTGCAGACAAAACTTTCCTCACGCTTTCCATTCATTTAACAATGACTGATCTGTTTAGGTCCTTTTGTAACCACTGCTTATTATTGACCCGTCTCTGGGGTAAAAATAATACTCTCAAGTTTCATTACCTGTAATCAGTTCGGAAATTCTGCAATGTCACAATTTTTGTACTTCTTTAAGATATATTTGGCAAGTTTTACAATTGTGTCTTTTTGTTCTTCAGTCAAGAGGTGCAGGACCCAACAAGCACAAAACTTTTTAAGTTTTAACTCCTGAGTAAAATTTTATGAACTGACCTGAATGATATACCAACACTATCAACAGGTTCTTTTAACTCTAAGTCTGGCATCTTGTTTGATTAGATTTTCCACCGCAGCAACATTAGCTTTGGTAGCAGCAGTCCTGGGTTGACCTGGATGGGTGGTGTCTTTTAAGTCAGTTCTACCACCTTTACATGTTTTGTGCCACCTAAAAACTGACCTTTTAGACAACACAAGGGCCCCATGCATCTGACACAATTCATCATATATCTGTGAAGCTGATATGTTCAGACTAACACGACCTTTAATATAAGCCCTTATTTCAAAGCTCGACACAGTATTCATTGTACATGCAGTAATACAGTTAGTATAAATTACTACACCTATTTAGATTTTCAGTAACTATCTAAAGACTGCACAAAATTTTACAAAATTTTGAGCCATTATTCTTAAATCCTTACCCATGAAATAGCCACAATTTCCACATGATTCCTAATACAATACAGTATGGAAGTGCATCAGTGACACAATTAAATGAATAACCCTCGTACTGAAAGACCCTCCTAAATTACAGTTGTGAGTCAACACCAGCTGGTGCCAAGAGCCTATGACACTATCCACTATGCCAGGAGTGCCCCAGGCTCCTGCCATAAAAAATCTTAGTAATAAATGAAAATGAAAGGGTCATATCCTACGAAAGAAATATATGCACATACATGTAATGCCAGTAAGTATAGGTTTCCTTAAATTTTGAATAACGGGGATCTGCTTAACTTATTATGAAGACTAGATGCCAAAGGGCTACATGTCACCTTAAAACTTAACAAAAAAACAAGAATTTAAACACTGAATTGAGTACTTCCACTCTGGCATCAGGATAATTTAGCTGTGTTGTATTATGTCAGGTGCTGACTACTATTATGTATGGCTACTATTAAGTGATTGAAGCACTTAATCCTTAATCAAGAAAGAAAGTAAATGTTGCCTATATATTTTAGTGGAGTAAAGTCATAACACATTTACCTGCACATAAACCACAAGGGCAGAGCCCAAACAAGTGATGGCGAAATTAATGCCCATCCATATCAAGGCAGGTTGGTACAGGCAGCCAGAGTTGGCACACCGCTCTAAATCTAACACTGGTCAAGGAACACAAAGTGTACAGTGTATGGTATACAATATACATGTTTAACCTGTAAAAACAACTATCAATCACCTTTCTCACAAAGGTCATGAAATATACAACTGAAAATATAACAGACTATATCTTTCTCAATGTTACACAATTTAAGAAATATGGTTGAAAATTACATACGGAGTTATAAAACAAAAACGAAACAACTACATTTTTTCTAGATATGACAGTTTTAAAATGTACACAAATGAACATGGCCACATGTTTCTAAATTTGATGTTAATTTTAAGACATACTCAGGTTAAGGAACCCACAGTGTAAAATGCATAATGTACTTCCAGAACATGTATATGAAGTTGACAGGTGTTCATTAGTTGACAGATGGTGAAAAGTGTAAAATGCATAATGTACTTCAAGAACATGTATATGAAGTTGACAGGTGTTCATTAGTTGACAGATGGTGAAAAGTGTAAAATGCATAATGTACTTCCAGAACATGTATATGAAGTTGACAGGTGTTCATTAGTTGACAGATGGTGAACAGTGTAAAATGCATAATGTACTTCCAGAACATATATCTGAAGTTGACAGGTGTTCATTTGTTGACAGATGGTGAAAAGTGTAAAATGCATAATGTACATCAAGAACATGTATCTGAAGTTGACAGGTGTTCATTTGTTGACTGATAGTGAACAGTGTAAAATGAAATCATTTCTAACAAGGCAATGTTGACATACTTGGTTTATTATTTCAAGCAATATAAGATGTACTGAATTCAAAACAAAAAGCAAGTCAGTTAAAACAATTTATACAAAAATGATAAGGTGACGGGGAGTTCCATTTGATGTATTACATGACATTTTGTTATGCCCCATGTGATCTGTGACATAATTTTGCTACATTTTGAACACAAATGACATATGCATACTTTTGTCAAGTACCACAAGGTAGCATGGACTTGCTGAACACTTTTTACCACATCAAACCATCATAGACTAATCTGCAACTAGAATTACCCATTTCTTTATAAAAAACAAACATCACTGTTTTGTTTTATGGATGAATATGAGGGCTGTTCTGAAGGTTTGTGAAAACCAGAAGATTTTAAGATTTTGATTATAAACTGTCCCATATTGATAATATCCTTAAACATATTGTTCTTTAACTTGATAATAATAATGCTGTAAAAAGTATCAGACAAGATGTTTGACATTAGTAATATCAGAGAAGTCAAGTTAAATTGTACTATGGCAGCCCTAATATAGTGGTACATAAACAATCTTTGACAGGTTTAGCGATGATTTATCTTAAGACAGGTGTCAATGTTCACACTATAAAAATACTTGACTGCCATGGTAATTCTAGGATTGCAGTTCCCTTTCAACAACCTTTCTCAATCTGACATTTTGTAAAGTGATAAACAATGTAAGTCTATTCAAACAACTACATCTTTCAAAATCGTACAGTTGAAAGGAACACACAGTATTAAATGTATTATTCTAAAATAAATACATCTTTCCTGTTGTAAAAAATATTAACCTGTGTACAAACTCCATAAGTGTACATGTAAGCTTGGGATATCTCAGCCTAGGTTAGATTTTCTCGCAGGAACCAAGCTTGACAACAGCCTCCTTGAACATCTGGTCCCTCGGGTCTAGGTGATATACTTCTAATGCTACATAAACTAACCAGTGCTGGAGTGTGTTCCTTCTATTCATGATTGTTTTTGTCACAAACTGACACATTTGATCATGTACAACTTTAGAATTATCCTCCATACAAGAATTCTTAGCTTCAACTGAAAATGGGAGTATAAATGTTCATTTTGAAAACACCAATGATGGTCAATAAACACTTTTGAATATAACACATGTAAAGAGACAGAAGGCATTCATATAAAATTTTGACAAAGCATATTATACCAACATTTTGATGTCATCATAAATTAAAACACACACGCACGCACGCACACACACACACAAAAACTGCAGACATTGTTTTAAGTATGCATAAAAAAAGGTTCTGGTATATTTTGTTTCCAAGTGCTAAATGAAAAAAAAATACCTTAGGGCCACTCATTTAGAATGACAATTATTTAGCCACTTTTTATGCATATATATAATTTTATACATTTTAAGCTATAAGGTACATACAGCATCTGATTGTAGATTGCAGTGAGGCTCAAAATTCTGACCTCTGGAGGAAAGTTGCTTATAAAATGTCATTATATCCATACCCCAAGACAGGGACAGAATGGGACAACAAAGATAAATAAATAAGTTTATTTCTTCCAATGGATATACATAAGATTCAGAAATGTTAGACTTAACTAGTGATCTCTTGGTTACCTTATTTTCTCACTAATAAGATGGGGATTTTCCCTTTAAATTTCATGTTCAAGGTGTGGGTCTAGCGACCTGGCAAAAAGTTTTCAAGTTGTTTAAGGGCGAAAACATACCACATAAACTTGTTAGCGGTTATGCAATGACCCGACGTGCTGTCATTATCGACCGCCGATAATTTACCTTAATTGAACTTTGAATTCTGTCCGTCAACGATTAACTGTCTCACATTCATTTCCCTTTGTTCTGCATGATACACGGCTTATTATCTGTCAGTAAACACTGAAACAAACTTTCAACTTCTGTCTTCCAAATACACCAACCTGTAATTTACTCGTGCAGACTTGCCTCATTACACAGGTCAAGTGAATGACTCTGACATAAGCTGTTGTCCAGGTGATATCGATCGGAGCAGTTTGACAGCGAGAGAGTGAATGATGGGTTTTCATAAGCAGCTGTCGATTACATTTCTCCATGAAATTATTGATTGGCAGCATGTACACAAGGACAGTGCACTGGCCCCTGATATATCGTGTACTGTCCTACCAGACTTGGTGACGTAGATCAAAGAAATTAATGTCATGCCGCCACGCGCTACAGGATAGCAGTGCAGCTGAGACTAGATATATCCCGCAATGTGTGAAAATTATAGTCACTGTTTACCAATTAACCCTTTTGTTGAAGACAGCATGACTGGTCGAAGCTCCTGTTCATTTTTTCGCCTCGTCTTATAAGTGGGTCAAAGCAGAAACCGGCAATTTCACAGGTGAAGTAGGGGGGTCATCTTATAAGCGAATAGTCTTATAAGTGAGTAAGTACGGTACATGCTTTACAAGATGTTTAATATTAATGAACATCATAGCAGGAGAATTAAAGTAAACACTATTTCAGCATAAACAACCATTTCGTTCTTTTACATATGGCATTAAATTATATACCCCTTTGAAGAAATTGAATGGTTTATATAATGAATCAGACAAACTGATACTTGAAATCTTATTTCAAAGTACACCACAATTTTTATCTTTAATCAGAGGTTGCCAGAATAATAAGTTGTTTCTCTGTAAAGTCTAATGCTTTCTGTGTTTGTTTTATAACATATATTGCATAAAAATGTATGTTTTAACTGTCAGCCAAGCAAGACACTAACCTCAAATAGAACTTTACTTTTTACATCCTGGAAAGTACAACCACTCCATTAACATAAAGCATACTCAGCCTTAAATGTGCTTCCAGCAGGCAAAGGGATAACTACAAATGTTACTGGGTAAAACATGCCTTTCTGTATTATTATGGGCTTAATGTATTCTAAGTGCAAAGAAATCTATCTTCCCTCAAATTTAACTGAATAACAAAAGCATAATGGTGTGTTTTGTTTCTGCATAGGAAAAGGCTTAAGATAAAAGATGAATAAATAAAGAAATTACAGTCACGTCTCTAGTATTATTAAAGAATATAAAAATGTGAGAATAATGTGTTTGTGTATAAAAGAGACCTTGCCTTTTGCAAATAAAATATTTTTTTACCAATATTTGATAAAAACATCACATAGATGTAAGATCTCAATGTATAACTTAACAACAAAGGACAGTTGCATTAAAAGATGTTTGTGTTTGAGAAAACATAGCATTTCAGATGTGTTTATAATTAAACAAAGCAATAGAAAGGATAAATTTGTGTTAAAACTTCAGAGGAACAGACATATTTAAAAAATGAATATACATTACCCAAACAGCCATTGTCTTTTTAATATTACTGAAACAAGTCAGCTGAAAAAAAAATAGTGTTTGCTTGAAAGAACTTTGCTTATAATCTTATAAAAAAGTGATAAATGCAAAAAGGCATTAAAGTAAAAAGCGTAGATGAAAAAACAAGAGGGCAATGATGGCCCTATATTGCTAACCTGAGTAGACATTTAGTAAGAGTAAACTAGGAATATCAATAATGCTTAAACTGACTAGAATAATTGTGAATTCTTTGAACACTCTTGATAGAGGGCTACCTGAGTAACATGTTAGCCAAATATTAAGGCTCTAGCTAGCTCACATAGTTTCTCACAAAAGGACTTTTTGTATAGCCATATAGCAAATATGGCCACCTCTCTAATGGCCATGTTGTTGTTTTACAGAACAACGTTCTCCAAATTATCTTGATTAGGGTCATACATCAAGGCTCTAATAGTTTCTGACCAGAAGATTTTTAAACTTTTCCTATATAAATTATAAATGGAAAAAATAGCGATGCCCCTGGTGGCCATGTTTTCTGACGGATCAAAATTCCTTGAAAATTTTTTTGTTCCCTTTGCCTGCTGAAGCTTCTGAGGAAGTTTAGTTCAATTAAGGCCAGCAGTTCCAGAGGGAAGTTAACGTAAGTGTAACTGAGAGTCAAATGGAGGGCGATCACAATAGCTCAAGCTGAGCTCTGCTTAGCTGAGTTAAAAATTGGAAAGGCAAGAATAAAACGTAATTGCCATGTTTTTGTTTTGTGTCACAAGATATCTGTATGTCAAGGTAGAAGTGAATTCCCTGCATAGTGAACAAGTTTATACATCCACTTGATAGTGAACAAATTAATATATCTACAGCATAGTGAACAAGTTTATACATCCACTGCATAGTGAACAAGTTTATACATTCACTGGATAGTGAACAAGTTTATACATCCACTGCATAGTGAACAAGTTTATACATTCACTGCATGGTGAACAAGTTTATACATCCACTGCATAGTGAACAAGGAAGTAAACCCACAGCATAGTGAACAAGTGAATCCATTTCATTTGAACAAGATAGTTGATCCATTGCATGGTGAACAAATTGTGCTCTTGTTTTTGCACCCAGGACTTTTTCATATTCTAGCAATGGTGAAATCACTGTAATATCAATATAAAAATATACTCTAGGACCAAGGATACGTTTCTGTATGAGAGAGAACTTAGCATGACTGATGAACTCCACGACGATGTGCACAACTCCTGCCAGCACTGCAGTCATAATGCCCGTGAAGAACACTATCAACCAGCGATTGATCAAATGGATCGTCAACTGTCGCTAAAACAGAAATTACACAGAATGGTTAGTTTTACACAGAACTATTACAGGGAGTAACTCTTGGAACGTTGATAACAGAACTCAAGCCATCCAACCTTGGTTTCAGTCACTGCTAAAACAAACATATATAAAAGTTCAAAGTGATAAAAAGAAGTGAGTACATATTAATTGGGAATATTAAGAATATGCCAAAAATGCATTTTTAAAGTTTTTGTATAACACTTCTAATGAGTCATGTTGTACTGTATAGCTGTTATGCAAAAGAAAACAAAACACAATAGTTCAGCACAGTCCCACTGATAAGATCAACCATAAATAAACCCAAAATTGATTTAATGAGACATTGTTAATTCTTTACAGAGCACAATCAGAATTGCCATTGAATAAAATTCATCAAAAAATATTTAACATTAAAGCTCACCATTTTACATCAATAGAGCAATTAGGTTGTATACTCAATAATGTGCCAACATACTTTCATTCCATAAACAGTTCACATCTCATGAGGATATAAATAAATAATAAGGTCACAGACATCGACTGTAGAGACAGATCAAAGGGCTGATACTGTCTATTATAATTTAGGTCTTGAATAAAACATACAACAGAATGTATTAACATTTACTTTAGCTTATATTTGTATCTACATAGCTTAATCAAATTCCAATAAAAAAATATCAAATGCATATTGCACTTTGACGGTAACTTCAAAAGGCGTCTAATTATGCGCCACTACATTTATATTTATATTGCTAGAATGTTTAAATATTACAATAACACAATTATGGCCATTAAAGAGACTGGTGTGGGTGAGAGCAAATCCGAGACATATTTGGTAGAGTAAATAGTGCACCACAAGTCACAAAATGTGTTATAAGACCTGCCCATACGCTGCGGGTCTCTAAGAGGAGTTCTAAGGTGGTGACTTGACAATGGACTCCCACCTGTAGTGTTTTTACAATGACTCCATAAATCTCAAGCTTCTGACATTGCACCACAAATCAGCTGGAAGACCTGCCCATACGCTGCGGGCCTCTAAGAGGAGTTTTAAGGTGGTGACTTGACAATGGACTCCCATCTGTAGTGTTTTTACAATGACTCCATAAATCTCAAGCTTCTGACATTGCACCACAAGTCAGCTGGAAGACCTGCCCATACGCTGGGGGCCTCTAAAAGGAGTTCTAAGGAGGTGACAAAGACAAAAGGCTCCCACCTGTATCATTTTTACAATGACTCCATAAATCTCAAGCTTCTGACATTGCACCACAAGTCAGCTGGAAGACCTGCCCATACTCTGTGGGCCTCTATGAGGAGTTTCAAGGAAGTGACAAAGACAATAGGCTCCCACCTGTATCGTTTTTACAATGACGCCATAAATCTCAAGCTTCTGACATTGCACCAATGGTTAGTAATATATTGTGCAAAAACATTCGGAGCAGGATGACATGAAGGGCGTCAGTGGTTCTACACAGACACTTTTCTTATAATAAAAGCTAGAATACTCTTGTTATGTTTTGGTGAAAAGCTTTGCAGTGATATATCTATTGTCACTAAAGGGATGTCCGGTTATTGTTGATTGAGACAAAATCCCACTCATAAGTCTGGGTAGAACCACCAGGTCAGAAGACCTTCCCACTTGAAAGTGTTTCCAAGACCTCGAACCCATCTGGTGATAATGGATACATACTGTGCTGTTAAATACTTACTCTTAAAGTATCTGAAATATTTTACACTTTATAAATACTTTGTTAAGAACTCAATTTTGAGAATTATTAGAGGAGTTCTAAGGTGGTGACTTGACAATGGACTCCCACCTGTAGTGTTTTTACAATGACTCCATAAATCTCAAGCTTCTGACATTGCACCACAAATCAGCTGGAAGACCTGCCCATACGCTGCGGGCCTCTAAGAGGAGTTTTAAGGTGGTGACTTGACAATGGACTCCCATCTGTAGTGTTTTTACAATGACTCCATAAATCTCAAGCTTCTGACATTGCACCACAAGTCAGCTGGAAGACCTGCCCATACGCTGGGGGCCTCTAAAAGGAGTTCTAAGGAGGTGACAAAGACAAAAGGCTCCCACCTGTATCATTTTTACAATGACTCCATAAATCTCAAGCTTCTGACATTGCACCACAAGTCAGCTGGAAGACCTGCCCATACTCTGTGGGCCTCTATGAGGAGTTTCAAGGAAGTGACAAAGACAATAGGCTCCCACCTGTATCGTTTTTACAATGACGCCATAAATCTCAAGCTTCTGACATTGCACCAATGGTTAGTAATATATTGTGCAAAAACATTCGGAGCAGGATGACATGAAGGGCGTCAGTGGTTCTACACAGACACTTTTCTTATAATAAAAGCTAGAATACTCTTGTTATGTTTTGGTGAAAAGCTTTGCAGTGATATATCTATTGTCACTAAAGGGATGTCCGGTTATTGTTGATTGAGACAAAATCCCACTCATAAGTCTGGGTAGAACCACCAGGTCAGAAGACCTTCCCACTTGAAAGTGTTTCCAAGACCTCGAACCCATCTGGTGATAATGGATACATACTGTGCTGTTAAATACTTACTCTTAAAGTATCTGAAATATTTTACACTTTATAAATACTTTGTTAAGAACTCAATTTTGAGAATTATTTAAGCTCTGAGCTTAAACCTAAGAGCAACTAAAGCTCTAGGCTTTAGTCTGAGAGTTGTTTAAAATTAAAGCTTGTGAGTGGTTTAAGCTCTAAGTTCAAGGACAAGAGCTGTTTAGCTGTTAAGCTCAAGTCAAAAAGTGGATTAAGAGTAAATGTATGAGAAAGGTTTAAGCTCTGAATAACAGCATGACAACATGAGAACGACTGATCCCATTCAGACAAAGTTATCATTTACTGACCCAAATCTGACAGATCAGATCTCAACAATGGTCTTCAACAAAAAAACGTAAGCACTTTATATACTGCTAACAAGGATGCAGTAGAAAGGTGTTGGGGATTGCCAGAAAAGCTACATTTAGTAAAAGATTTAGAACTTACAAAAACTAACAAACAGTAAAAAGTTTTTTTAAAGGCTTTCTGTATAATAATAAATATTCAAATTAAGGTAAGATAACAATACATAAAAGAACAAACAATAGTAATAATAGAAAAATATTCCAGCCATGATGAATATCTTTTCCATAAAATTTAATGAGTAACTCCAGATATATTAGTTTCCACGTCTCCATACATTTCCTGATGCTACTGATGTGAAAATTATTGAAACCATTAGGAGATTTTCTTAATTTGCCATCTTTAAAGAAAAAAAAAGTGATCTGGCAGAGCATGAGAAAAGCTCCAGAATGTATCAACAATGTAACAACCTTTGAATGGATGTTTAGTCTCTATCCGGATACAGTTTATTTGTCCTCATACATCTTGTTTACCATTAAGTTCTGAAGTAAACCTAAGATACCATAAAGTGTGTAATTAGATAAACAAATTAGATTTGGTTGAGTGAATTAAAGGCAATTAATACTTTTTCAATTAACAACTTCACTAAAAAAACACATAAGTTCCTTGATAATATCTATAATGGCCACTCAGACTGAAATGTATGCAGTGAAAAAGAATCAAGACAGTATTAAAAATTATGTATTGTATTCCTTGTATTCCATAAATGCTAAATTTCACAATCTCTTCAAACATTTGGGTATTTTACTTAAGTCCATGAACTTTTGTAATTTCATTAGTGATTACAGCTTTTTAAATATGTTTTTTAAATAGTTACACAAATGCAACACATCAAAACAAAACCTAATAAGCTACTAAATTAAATACTGAGTAAGCAACACAAATCACTACAACAACAATGCTTAGGCCGTATTCATTCTGCTGGAAATACAGGAACATTCTTGGTTAAGCACTAAAGATTAGTAAAAAATGAATGTGCATTTCGAAAACCTGTATAAAATGGAATAAGTAGTTACAAAAATAAAGATGAAGCCCAAATAAGAATTAACAGCAAAACACCACATAAAAATAGGTCTGAATTTTATTTTGTGCAGAACATATGAAACAGCATTTAAGAGAAACTGACTCCACCTTAAAATAAAGTTTGATAATTAGAACCGTTCTCTTGAAAACAAATCTAGATTGAAAACTTTTCTTATAAGATTGTTACATTTATGGATGGAACTAAATTGGTTTTCATTTGTAGTTACTTTTGTTGATAAAATTGAAATGTCTGTATTATCAAGTTACATTAACGGTTAAGGAAATAAAAGGGGGTTTACAAAAGCAAAAGCAAAAACAGCTTTGAATTAACAATGAATCTACCAGTACGAAGACAGCTCTCAGATTGCAAGGAAGCCAGACAATCAAAAGTTAAGCCCAAATTGACCAGGCTTAAGCATAAAATGTAGGTCCTGATTGGCAAGCTACCACTGTGTGAGATCTAATTAGAATCGACAACAATTGCTGCTGTGCCTCTAACAGTGTCTTGTTATATTTGCATGTAGTTGTTAGCAATAAATACAATGTAATACAATTTGGTAAGGCAAATTAATAGAGGTAGCATTCTAATGGTTCTGTGTTCCAAACGGACTTGCTACATTGGTGCTGACCTGACAAAACCTGGCTATATTACACCTGGCCACTCTTACAATAGCAAGTTACCTGAAGTTTGTGGAGATTCTGTACTGAAGAACATGCACAGAGGAGGGAGAAACATAGCACTTGATATTGGTGTAGGGTACTGGTTGAAATAGATTGTCAATAACTTGGCACAAGCTGAAGCACTTTTTGTAGCAGTAACAGTGACAATGTTTGAATACCTTCCTAAATCAAACATAACCTTCAACAGTTTACATTTGGTACAATAAGCTTTAGCCATTCTATATTCCTAATTTAACTGGCTAACAAACATGTAAAATCCATAGATATTGAGAATATTTGGCAGCAAGCTGTACAGCTTCTGATGACTAGTCTACAATCAGCAGGAAATAATGTAAATCTAACATTTTTCTGGTTCTGATCAATTTGTGTTCAGGAGATGCATGTAGAGAGTATGTTCCCTTCTCTTGTCTATCTCAGTTTGTAGGAAGTGCATGTGCAGAATACATTCCCTTCTTAATCATGTATATCTCAGTTTGTAGGAAGTGCATGTGCCGAATACATTCCCTTCTTAATCTTGTCTATCTCAGTTTGTAGGAAGTGCATGTGCAGAATACATTCCCTTCTTAATCATGTATATCTCAGTTTGTAGGAAGTGCATGTGCCAAATACATTCCCTTCTTAATCATGTATATCTCAGTTTGTAGGAAGTGCATGTGCAGAATACATTCCCTTCTTAATCATGTATATCTCAGTTTGTAGGAAGTGCATGTGCAGAATACATTCCCTTCTTAATCATGTATATCTCAGTTTGTAGGAAGTGCATGTGCCAAATACATTCCCTTCTTAATCTTGTCTATCTCAGTTTGTAGGACGTACATGTGCAGAATACATTCCCTTCTTAATCATGTCTTATATCTCAGTTTGTAGGAAGTGCATGTGCAGAATACATTCCCTTCTTAATCATGTATATCTCAGTTTGTAGGAAGTGCATGTGCAGAATACATTCCCTTCCTAATCATGTATATCTCAGTTTGTAGGAAGTGCATGTGCAGAATACATTCCCTTTTTAATCATGTATATCTCAGTTTGTAGGAAGTGCATGTGCAGAATACATTCCCTTCTTAATCATGTCTATCTCAGTTTGTAGGAAGTGCATGTGCAGAATACATTCCCTTCTTAATCATGTCTATCTCAGTTTGTAGGAAGTGCATGTGCAGAATACATTCCCTTCCTAATCATGTATATCTTAAACTTTAATAAACTTTACAATCTTTTGCCGAGAGTGTTTGTAACATGTAGTAGTGTACTAAACTTGTACAAATAACCCCAACTTATTTAGATTCACAATCCAAAAAGTATTTTTTAAATCTCAATTATTCCCTTAAAATCAGCTGGTACATGTATGTCCATTACCATTATTTACACATAAAGAATACTTAATCAGAAGCTTTTAGCTTTTTGTCTTTTGTCAAATGTAGATGGTAGTATATAGTATTGAAAATCATAAATTGGCATCCAACTCTTAAACTGTCCAATATGCTCCCTGTCACAATGACAGTACTGCATTTGTCTGTATAAGATACTGCATATACTATGATGTTACACGGTTATTCTGTCGACTATGCATGTTTTTATACAATGTTGCATATCACTATAGTTTTCACCATCTGTTCATATTTGTTACTCATTTGAATACATTGCACCCTTCACACAATATTGATATTATCATTTTGTACAATGTTTTTTATTACAAAACCTTATATATAATATAAAGCATAAAGGTTTAAAGGCATTTTGAAAGATGTGATTAGAAGTCATAATTCTAATGAACCTGAAATACTGCTATATCTACATAAATTTCATAAAAATATATAATGGTATATATATATATATATATATATATATATATATATATATATATATATATATATATATATATATATATATATTAAAGGCTTCTACCATTACAACATTCTAACACTGATGTGCCAATGTCATGCCACCAGACACAAATGAACAGATAAAGAACAGACAGACAGATGGATGGATGGACAAATAGATGGATGGACAGATGGATGGATGATTACCCTGACAGAGTTGAATCAGTTAAAGCAGCATCTCAGAGTGTTAGAACAGTAGGTTGCAAAAGTAGCGCCTCCTTATGTCCTTTGGCTGCATAAAACTTTGATCACTTGTCAGAAACAAGATGCAGTGTCATAATGGGCTCTGATCATTTTGAAGGAAGCCAATATAACCTTCACGGTTCTTAGCCAAACAATCAGTTGTACAAATTGTTACCAAAACAGATATAGCTATACCTACAAGTAGGGGTTAATGATTGTTTTAGGCCTTGTTATAACTAAACTTATTGCAATGAATTTCCAGTAAATCAAATGACACTGTTATTTAAATTATATTTTTTTACAAAGCAAACATTGCAATTACTTCTGATCAGTTTCTAAAAATAATTAGCCTGCCAAAGGACCCAAGCTGTGAGAAAGGAATGCAGTAAAAGCTGGTACAAACCCAGGGTTGTTTTTCACTGAACTTCATAGGAATATAACAGTAACCAAAACAAATTCTTACACAATTTGTCTCCAGATTTTAAAGTATATTACATTTTGTCAAATAAATCACTTTCATGAGTAAAAAAAGTCAAATGCACCAAAACTGAGCACAGAATATTTTCAGGAGACTGGTACTTATACATGTCTGACATCCATGTAGATTTTATAGTGAGAACTGGATTAAAAAAGCTTTAAAAATTGGTTTGTAAGGAAATTATTCAGAAAAGAAATTCTTAAATATTAAAGTTAAGTAAAAAAACAGCCCTGTTGAGAAGGGCCAGGAGGGATAACTCTGGATGTATTACCCGCATCTTCTGCAAACAACAAGAAACAAAACATCATCAACACAGCAGCAACTGCTGTTGCTGGGCCTGGAAGCTGCATGTTAACCCTGTACTTCACAAGACTGTCAGACATCAATTTAAAAAATTATTTAATAAATAAAAAAGTACTCTAAATCTTACTAAAATGGTTGAACTTTTTTAAGCTTAAAAACATCAACTTTTTAAACACTGAATCTTCCAACAGAGAAGATCATGGTCTTAATTCAGCCAAGGTGTCTGATTAGGACTTGATCTTTGTTGTCATGCAGTAAACATGAAGTAAAGGGTTTCTATGTCGTTATAATTAACAAAAACAATGGCACTGAAAACAATCTGACTGATACATTTTTAATATATATTGAAAGCAACATCATACATTTTCATATAACAACATAACATCATATACAAGTAATGTAACTTCATATTTTATAGATTAAAACAACATCAATGAAGTAAGTTTGAAAAACATATCGCTGAAATTGTTATCATTAAATACAAACACATATGGAGATAGTTTTTAAAGCTGTTGAAATTAGTTTAACATTTAAATGTCTTACTGACTTGATCAGTCTTGTCTGTAAGTTTGTCTCTCTTGTATGTATGTTTGTCAATACAACTATACACAATATATTTAAAACTTGTATACAAAGTGAAAGACAGCTCCAGGGCTCAAATTTAAGCATTTTGTCCACTTGCAATTTTTTGCAAGTGCATATATTTTTAAGTTACGTGATCCGATTCATGAAACATTTTTGGTTACAAGTTACCTGCTTATTGCATTGCAAATCTTCAGAGCAATATGATAAAGCTTAATGCATACTCAAAAACATATATCCAAATACTTTCTTGTTTAATTCTTAACTTGCAATATTTAGCAAGTTAATTTATTTTGAGGTTGCTATTGGACAAAACTAATTCACATTTAGCGAATATGTGAGCTTAAATTTGAGCCTTAAGCTTAGTAAAATACATTGTTAATATAAAAACAAACAAAGTAAGAAAAACCAACAGTGCACTGTAGATCTGCTGACAGACTTTCCTATTCATTTTTTATTTTTTATCTGACGTTCAGATAAGTATGATCATAAAAACTGTCAATCTAAATGTCAAAAAACAGAGTTTAAAATTGATTAAAAATTAATAATTAAAAAAAACAAAAAAACACTTTTTAGCAGAGTCAGGACATTTTTTTTAATATAGTAAAAACAGGCAAAGGTGAAAACACAACAAAGAAGTTGTTTGAAAGGATGGGCAAAATATAATTAGCAAGACAAGAGTGATGACAAACAGTGACATCAAAATATCAATAAGCAAATGTTGAAGGAGAATATGACATACAGACAACCATAAACATCATAGAATACCCACAGACAGTAATTTACCCATTTTTTTATTCGATAAATTTTTAAAAAAAGGCCATCATTCAGGTAAAACTTGTAAACAGGTGTGAACAATTTGCAAAGCAAGATGTAGCAATTACCAAATGTACAAAGATTGATCAAAATCCAACTAACAATAGCCAAGACCTAACATTGACAACTCTCATCTACAGACAGACCAACAATAGCCAAGACCTAGCATGGACAACTCTCATCTACAGACAGACCAACAATAGCTAAGATCTAGCATGGACAACTCTCATCTATAGACAGACCAACAATTGCAAAGACCCAGCATAGACAACTCTCATCTACAGACAGACCAACAATAGCCAAGACCTAACATGGACAACTCTTATCTACAGACAGACCAACAATAGCCAAGACCTATCATGGACAACTCTCATTTACAGACAGACCAACAATAACCAAGACCTAACATGGACAACTCTCGTCTACAGACAGACCAGCAATAGCCAAGACCTAACATGGACAACTCTCATCTACAGACAGACCAACAATAGCCAAGACCTAGCATGGACAACTCTCATCTACAGACAGACCAACATTAGCTAAGACCTAGCATGGACAACTCTCATCTACAGAAAGACCAACAACAGCTAAAACCTAGCATGGACAACTCCCATCTACAGACAGACCAACAATAGCCAAGACCTAGCATGGACAACTCTCAACTACAGACAGACCAACAATAGCAAAGACCTAGCATGGACAACTCTAGTCTACAGACAGACCAACAATAGCTAAGACCTAGCATGGACAACTCTCATCTACAGACAGACCAACAATAGCAAAGACCTAGCATGGACAACTCTAGTCTACAGACAGACCAACAATAGCTAAGACCTAGCATGGACAACTCTCATCTACAGACAGACCAACAATAGCTAAGACCTAACATGGACAACTCTCATCTACAGACAGACCAACAATAGCCAAGACCTAGCATGGACAACTCTCATCTACAGACACACCAACAATAGCTAAGACCTAGCATGGACAACTCTTATCTACAGACAGACCAACAATAGCCAAGACCTAACATGGACAACTCTCATCTACAGACAGACCAACAATAGCCAAGATCTAACATGGACAACTCTCATCTACAGACACACCAACATCAGCCAAGACCTAGCATGGACAACTCTCATCTACAGACAGACCAACAATAGCCAAGACCTAGCATGGACAACTCTCATCTACAGACACACCAACAATAGCCAAGACCTAGCATGGACAACTCTTGTCTACAGACAGACCAACAATAGCTAAGACCTAGCATGGACAACTCTCATCTACAGACAGACCAACAATAGCCAAGACCTAGCATGGACAACTCTCATCTATAGACAGACCAACAATAGCAAAGACCTAGCATGGACAACTCTCATCTACAGACAGACCAACAATAGCTAAGACCTAGCATGGACAACTCTCGTCTACAGACAGACCAACAATAGCTAAGACCTAGCATAAACAACTCTCATCTACAGACAGACCAACAATAGCCAAGACCTAGCATGGACAACTCTCATCTACAGACAGACCAACAATAGCAAAGACCTAGCATGGACAACTCTCATCTACAGACAGACCAACAATAGCTAAGACCTAGCATGGACAACTCTAGTCTACAGACAGACCAACAATAGCCAAGACCTAGCATGGACAACTCTCATTTACAGACAGACCAACAATAGCCAAGACCTAGCATGGACAACTCTCATCTACAGACAGACCAACAATAGTCTAAAACTAGCTTGGACAACTCTCATCTACAGACAGACCAACAATAGCCAAGTCCTAGCATGGACAACTCTCATCTACAGACAGACCAACAATAGCCAAGACCTAGCATGGACAACTCTCATCTATAGACAGACCAACAATAGCTAAGACCTAGCATGGACAACTCTCATCTACAGACAGACCAACAATAGCCAAGACCTAACATGGACAACTCTCATCTTCAGACAGACCAACAATAGCTAAGACCTAGCATGGACAACTCTCATCTACAGACAGACCAACAATAGTCTAAAACTAGCTTGGACAACTCTCATCTACAGACAGACCAACAATAGCCAAGTCCTAGCATGGACAACTCTCATCTACAGACAGACCAACAATAGCCAAGACCTAGCATGGACAACTCTCATCTACAGACAGACCAACAATAGTCTAAAACTAGCTTGGACAACTCTCATCTACAGACAGACCAACAATAGCCAAGTCCTAGCATGAACAACTCTAGTCTACAGACAGACCAACAATAGCCAAGACCTAGCATGGACAACTCTAGTCTACAGACAGACCAACAATAGCCAAGACCTAGCATGGGCAACTCTCATCTACAGACAGACCAACAATTGCAAAGACCCAGCATGGACAACTCTCATCTATTGACAGACCAACAATAGCCAAGACCTAGCATGGACAACTCTAGTCTACAGACAGACCAACAATAGCTAAGACCTAACATGGACAACTCTCATCTATATACAGACCAACAATAGCTAAGACCTAGCATGGACAACTCTCATCTATATACAGACCAACAATAGCCAAGACCTAACATGGACAACTCTCATCTACAGACAGACCAACAATAGCCAAGAACTACATGTAGCATGGACAACTCTCATCTGCAGACAGACCAACAATAGCCAAGAACTACATGTAGCATGGACAACTCTCATCTGCAGACAGACCAACAATAGCCAAGAACTACATGTAGCATGGACAACTCTCATCTGCAGACAGACCAACAATAGCCAAGACCTAGCATGGGCAACTCTCATCTACAGACAGACCAACAATTGCAAAGACCCAGCATGGACAACTCTCATCTATTGACAGACCAACAATAGCCAAGACCTAGCATGGACAACTCTAGTCTACAGACAGACCAACAATAGCTAAGACCTAACATGGACAACTCTCATCTATATACAGACCAACAATAGCTAAGACCTAGCATGGACAACTCTCATCTATATACAGACCAACAATAGCCAAGACCTAACATGGACAACTCTCATCTACAGACAGACCAACAATAGCCAAGAACTACATGTAGCATGGACAACTCTCATCTGCAGACAGACCAACAATAGCCAAGAACTACATGTAGCATGGACAACTCTCATCTGCAGACAGACCAACAATAGCCAAGAACTACATGTAGCATGGACAACTCTCATCTGCAGACAGACCAACAGACCAATGGACGGGACTCTAATTCCCATTTACTTTGTTTATTACACATATGATTTCAGAGCATCATTAATTGTTAAAATAAATTGCCAAATAAATAATTTGACTTTATATGTTGCAACAGCTTACAATAACAAAATAAATTAAAATAAATATTAAAAAAGTTTTTTGTTGTTCCATTTCAATACTTTTGATAGATTTTTTAATAAAAACTTTGGTATATAGCAGATCAATATATTATCTTTCAAATAAGCCTAAGAAATATAATAATGTTATTGAGTTTGTTGTCACAGAAATAAGCTTGTTTTGCAAACTGCTGTTTTTAAATAAAGTCAAACACACCCATCATTCTCCTAGTCTTCATGTTTTAGACACATCAATTTATGTTAATTCTACTACTGTTAGAATCTCATTGAGATTATCTCAAGGAAGATTGAAACCTTTAATATCTTTTCTTAAAAATTAAACCAAATTGAAATCCTCTCATTAATGTAAAAACATGAAACAATGTCACAAAAATTACAAGATAATGCATGAAAACAATGTACAATACTTGAATCCTGTACAATACTTCGAATATACCCTTGTCATAAAACAGTTAGACAGTTAAATAATCATGGATCAGGGCTGACATTATAGCCCCTTTATGTACACTGCCCATGAAAACAAACAAATCAAGTTCCAAATATTTAACATGTTGCATGTATCTATCTATGCTAGGCATAAAACTACAGAAATCAATCTTAAGCACAGCAAACAAAATCTCTTTTTACCCAGTATCTATTTATTTTTAACTGTAAATGTAAGTCAAGCGCTAATTAATATACCTACCCCTTGCTTCTCTACCATAAACCCCCATCTTATATCAATCAAGTAAAGGGCAGTTTAAGGAAGTATAATAGTAATAGCATCAGACATTTGAGCAACTTGACGATAGATTATAACCATCCTTATTGAAATTTTAGGAGCAAATGATGCCCCAATGAAAAGGCTTGTTGTACAATTTTATCAAAATTAATGCAAAGCTGTGGAAGTGGTAGGTGTATCAACCTTTACAAACTGAAAAAGTGTTCAAGGAGCTTATAAAGCCTGCAATGTAATTCTAACCATCACTTAAAAGTATGTGCACCAGGATAATTGATAATTGTAAAAAAAATGTGTCCATGGATGGACAGCCAGGCAAATGGACAGTCAGATGGACAACCCAATTCCAGTATCTCCTAAAAACTTTGCAGTGAGGGTATTATGGGCAGATTACAGTCAGCATTAATGCAGTTAAAGCGTCAAGCCTTTGTACCAATTATGCAAACAACAAACTTTTCCCAGTCATTTTGTAGCTTTATGTGCAATTAAACTATATACATGTACAGTGTATCTCAATGCCTGTGGGTCATAATTAGATGTCAGAAAACTGTAAATGTCCCTTACAATGCACAAAAGTGTTTTTTTGCAAGAGGGTTCTTTACAAGTGCCAGGAGAGTCACGCGAGGGTAATAAGCTCCTTCTGTACGGATGTGGATGCTGGACGCTGACAAAAAACCTTGAAAGAAGACTTGAAGCAGCAGAAATGTGGTATATCAGAAGAATTATGAGAATAACATGGACTGAAAAGAAGTCAAACGAAGAAGTAATGGAAATGGCCGGGTACAAAAGATCCCTACTCAGAACCATCAGAAAAAGACAACTTCAATTTTTTGGGCACATTAACAGAGCTGATGGAATAGAAAAGCAAATACTGTGTGGAAAGATTTGTTGTACCAAAAGCAGAGGCAGACAACGCACAACATTCACAGACTGCCTGAATAGCTACCAAACGAGGAAAGAATCCCCAAACAAGGAACTCATCAGGAGGACTGACAACAGAGAATGGAAGGCCATGATCGCCGACGTCTGCAACAGATCTGGCACATGAAGAAGATGCCACTAACTTGTAATCAATGCAACCTATCAAAAAAATTTTTTAGTAATGTTAACAGTGGCATGGATACATTTGAATACATTTTTTATCAAATAAAGGTGAGTAAACTAGCCCCAATGTAACCCATAGTGTGGCCCTAAGAGGTACATTACCTAGTGCCAAGGTAACACATGGTGTGGTCTTAAGAAATACATTAACTAGTACCATGGTAACCCATGGTATGGCCTTGAGACATACAGTAAATAGTGTCATGGTAACCCATGGTGTAGCCTTAGACATACAGTAACTAGTGCCATGGTAACTCATGGTGTGGCCTCAAGAGATACATTAACTAGTGCCACAGTAACCCATGGTGTGTCCTTTAGAGGTACATTAGTGCCATGGTAACCCGTGGTGTGGCCTTAAGAGGTGCATTTGCTAGTGCCATGTTAACCCATGGTTTGGCCTTAAGAAATACACTAACAATTGCCATGGTAACCCATGGTGTGGCTTTAAGAGATACATTACCTAGTGCCATGGTAACCCATGGTGTGGCCTTAAGAGATACATTACCTAGTGCCATGGTAACCCATGGTGTGGCCTTAACAGATACAGTAACTAGTGCCATGGTACCCCATGGTGTGGCCTTAAGAGATACATTAACTAGTGCCATGGTAACCCATGGTGTGGCCTTAAGAGATACAGTAACTAGTGCCATGGTACCCCATGGTGTGGCCTTAAGAGATACATTAACTAGTGCCATGGTAACCCATGATGTGGCCTTAAGAGATACATTAACTAGTGCCACAATATCCCATGGTTTGGCCTTAAGAGATACATTAACAAGTGCCATTGTAACCCATGGTTCGGCCTTAAGAGATACATTAACTAGTGCCATTGTAACCCATGGTGTGGCCTTAAGAGATACATTAACTAGTGCCATGGTAACCCATGGTTTGGCCTTAAGAGATACATTAACTTGTGCCATTGTAACCCATGGTGTGGCCTTAAGAGATACAGTAACTAGTGCCACAGTAACCCATGGTGTGGCCTTAAGAGATACAGTAACTAGTGCCATGGTAACCCATGGTGTGGCCTTAAGAGATATTGTAACTAGTGCCATGGTAACCCGTGGTGTGGCCTTAAGAGATACAGTAACTTGTGCCATGGTAACCCATGGTGTGGCCTTAAGAGATACAGTAACTAGTGCCATGGTAACCCATGGTGTGGCCTTAAGAGATATTGTAACTAGTGCCATGGTAACCTATTGTGTGGCCTTAAGAGATACATTAACTAGTGCCACAGTAACCCATGGTGTGGCCTTAAGAGATACATTTACTAGTGCCATGGTAACCCATGATGTGGCCTTAAGAGATACATTAACATGTACAAATAAGAGGTGAAATGATGTCATTAAATTCCATCTCCTTTTGAAAACATCAAACAGGCAATGACAGATACAAGTCCTTAATCATGAAGACTTAACAATAAGTTTTTGTTAGAAAAAATGAGTTATTAGTATTTTGTTTAAAGAGTCCATTATATACTATCAATTAAGGACATGTTTCAAGAAAAGGTATCACATTAATCAAAACTTTAAAAAAGATTTCCATGAGAGGTGGATTGATATTAAGGGTAAAGACTTATAATAGTGATGAGTGCTGTTTCCTAGGTCCAAGTTCATGTGTTGGTCTAATGGAAACTGTAAATGTTTGTTTGAAATTCTGTAGTCTAGTAGTTAGACCATTGTGTTCCTGACCAGAGGGCCCTAGAATAAAACTACTTCAAATAAACCATGACAAGTTAGAATGGCAAAGCTATTTACTTGCATTTTTCCCAAGTAGTCATCAAGAAACTCAACTACACACTATCTAGGTCCTTGAAATAGGGTAGTTATGATGCTATGATGTTTATATGGCCTTAAGTACATGACAAGGATTTTATTTGACCAAATTAAATGTAAATAGTTTACATACATCAATGTTATAGATAAGCTTAGCATTCAGTACTGTCACTTTACTTTAAACAAAGGTCTATATATACACCGCTGAACTTTACATAGACATCCAATCCATTTAACTGACCTGTCCTGTTCAATTAATGACCTTATGAGAGCTTTAACAATATTCAAATCAACCACATCTTAGGAACCATTGTAAGACAAACAAGTCATTATACAGAACATATAAGCATCAATGAAAATGTGTACAGAGAGATAAGCACAGCTGTTTAAATCACACGTAACAAATCTGGATGTGCAAAGACTAAAACCAGTACAGAGAGGACACAGATGGTTAAGAAAGTCCATCTCACTTGACAAGGAGGCCCTGATGATGCAAATTACTGACAGAGAGATGGCTAATTGAGGACAACCTGTACTGAGGCCTCAACAACAATAATAATGAGATAACAGTGAGAAACAGAAAAGGTAGGAAGGCCAAGTGACCATCATTAAAATGTTAGTAAAAAAAATAACTCAACAACATTAATTATGGAAAGGAAAATCAGTTTTAAATTCACATTTAATATGATATTTGTCCAAGCAAAGAAGTAAAATGATGATGATAAGGACTGCAATGAAAATCAGATTGATAGTAAATGTCAATAATCAGTCAGTTTTAACAGCTTAGCAGTGCATTGTATATTATTAGACAGTATAAATCTATGATTAAATTTCACATTTCAAATTATTTTCATTTTTTCTTAAACAAATATTTTAACTATAGTAAATACCAAGTTGTAACAACAGTTTTCCCATTTTCACACAAAATGGTAGAACACAGACTTATTTGTTTATTTATATATAATCTGTATATTAGAAGCATTTATATTCAGATGTATTTTAAAGAAGTATTTTAAAGTATGAAACCATTATGTGATTCGCAAGGTTTATTTATATGTTGTAAAATATGACGTAGTATGTACAGGTCTGAAATAAACAACCTTCATTATTAAACTTAAATTCAACATAAGAAAATTGCAAAACAAGACTTATTGGTATTCATACTTACTCAGAAAGAAAAAATTGGCTGGTTTCAATAAAACATTTATCAGCATCCAATTCATCCAACATTTCTTTTGTGAAAAAGTGAAACAATTCTAAAACCCTAATAACACACTCAAGTACATATAAAATGTTGACCTAAGAGTTATGTGCAACACACAAACATGCTTAAAGTTGGATACACTTGTTTCTCAAGTCATGTGGTATATGGTTTAAACTTTGACTCTCAGTTCTACAAATGTTCTCTGATCCGATTAGACATTTATGATATGGTCAAACTTGAGAATAATGTTGAGACTGTCTTTTATAACCTGGAGCCAACAGCGATCGAATCAGACTCAAGCTCCAAGTTTTAAACCACACTGACGAAACTTACCTTGATATTGGGTGTCTCCTTTTTCTGCCAGTGTAGCTCGTTTTCAATGGTGTCATAGTTTAAACTCTGTAAAGAAAAAAAAAAGTCACACACAAAAAAGAAATAAAAAAATGGTGTACATTTTATTATCCTCAAATGTAAAATAATAACTCTATTCTGAATATATAATTACTATCCTTCATTCTGACATTTTTCATTACTTTGAACACCGATTCCAAATATTAGGTAAAACTTTTAATTATCATCTCTATCATCTTTTAAATGCATATGTTGGAATGTTTCAGACTGAATTTTCTATTGTGGCTGAATATTGTTAATAACCATCCTTGTCATGTAAGTTCCTTGTATCCTTTCTCTGTTAAAAGCAATAATGAGATAAGATGTTGAAGGTGATCATCAAGGTCCATTACAGACAGTTCTCATCACCACTTACCTCCCACTTGGAGACGATCCGTTTCCTGAATCTTGTCTTTTCTCCATAGTCCTTTATCTTTCGTGAAATATCCTACAAGACAAGCCAACACAAACAATTTAGGTCATTTATGTTCGAGCAAAGATAGTTTCTTTCCTTTTAAAAGAAAAGACATGAGACATAACATTAGGGATAACATGATGAATATTAGCTATCTATCTTTTTTAAAAAATCATCAACAAGATCCTGGTCAACAGCTGTATCCTAATCATTCTCCACATCTTCATCCTCCTCACCATAATTGTCATCACCAGCAGCTATCTCATCACCATAAATTATTGCTAGACTCATTAGTCTAATAAAGTCCTTCATTTTTTTTACTTAAAATTTTAAGATATGTGGGTTTAGAACATTTTCAGTTATTGATTGGAAAGCACAATCATAATTAAGATCGCTGTGATCTTTATGTCATCCCATTTAATATCATTGTTACTCTGACCAAGGATGGCAAATTCTAAAATTCACAGGGTTCATGCTTTGACCAAGCCCTAACAAAATTTAGATTTGTAGGTTTATGAGTTCTCTTAAAGTCACTTGGGTTACTGTGACCCTGACCTTTGATTTTTCACTATCATAAAACAGGGGTCATTATAGACATGCTTTGCATTAAAGGTTCATAAGATTGTCTTTGGGCACTAAGAATTACTGGAAACATTGTGATCATTTTCTGCCAATGAAAATGGCATTATTATCTAAAAAAAGAAAAAATTACCAACATTGGTGTGATTTCATCACTATTATATGAAGTGATCATTCCACAGATAGACCAACATCTGCTAATGGATATGCCCATTCTTTTTTAATGAGGGCAACAAAAGGTGTAAATAACAATGATGATTTACCCTCCATTTGTTTGATAAAAGTGCTGTGATACTATTGGTCAACGTATCAGTGGGCGTGGATGGTGTGCCATTTGATTGGAGGAACTCAGTATTTTCATCGATTGTGTCAAACGTCTGCGCACGAGAGCCTCGCTTGTGGTCCGCATCATTTACTCTTGTCACTGTAAACTGATAAACAAACAAGAGGGATAATAATGCAGCTAAACTATTATCATAATAATATATTGTTTTATAGAATATGGAAAATCCTTACATCTTGGCTTGCTAAGTACAAATAGGTCAGGATTAATCAAATATCATCGAAAAAAGACACAATGTAGAGACCAATTGTATGACCAAAAGATAAATAACTCTTTCCTTGAATTTTTGCCCAAAGGTCTTTATCAAAGTAATGGACAAATCAGAGCACTACATATCTGTACTGCTCCAATAAACATAACAAAACAATAGTACATTAATTTATATTGTTTTGTTCTGTTTATTGGTTCATAATTTTTATAAAACCCTTTGGACAAACATTATATATTAAACAAAAGTTATTTATCCATACTGACTCAAACTGAGAATACTGTCTGATCAGGATCTACACTGCATATTAGTGCAGTTTCTTTGAATGTATCATGTTACTTGTGCAAAATGTTGTTAGCAAGTAGCTGAGAATTTAGTACGGGTTATGAATGGGAAATTTTCATTCATAAGTACTAGTATGTAGCTGTTAGACAGTTCTTTCAAGCAGGCTTAGAAATAACTGCTATTGAGATTCATTATGTTTACATATCTGCCATAAGCATGCTGCATTTGTTTTGAACACATACTAAATTGTTGGTTATTTGCTGACAATAATTTACTCATATATAACAAATCTTGTTTGATCAAACAGCTCCCAGCAAAAGACGACCAATCTGGGTCTATGCCATGTACCTAACCCTGATAAATGTGTGCAGTTTTATGAAGTAACTAAAGACGGCATAGAAAATATATGGTCAGCCTGGAAAACAGTTATTATTTGTATTATGTATAAACTGTTGGCAAGAGATCTCTATTAATGAGAAATTACAAAAAAGCCTCAAATCATCAAGAGAGGTGGTAAATATCAGCATTAATAAAACATATTTACAAAGCCAAAAAGTATTTACAATGTAAAAATACTATTAGTACAATAAGCCATTAACCTCTAATTAAAAACTGCTTAATTCTGTCAAATAAAAATAGCTTTTTAAGCAAAGATAAAGCGGCAATACTGTGAACTTATTAAACATTACTTATGTTTGTTCAACACAAATACTGCAGTCTTTTTTTGATCCTGTTGTATTGAGTTTCTTCGAACCTTGGCCAGGATTCTGTTTGTGTTTCTATTATAATTATAGCCCTTAGTCTGCCTTGGTTGTCAGTAACATATAAACGTTCTTATATACTTATACTAGCAAAGTAACAAGACAATATGCTCAAGATTGAGCAACAAGCAGTAAAGATCCAAACAAAATTGCAAGGCAGAACAGTGTGATCCAGACCTTCACTATTTGACTGGAATTGAGCTGTTCATGATTAACAGGTTAACAATTTGAGACAAACAGAGGAAAGCAGCAATGTACACTTTCTGGCTAAGTCAAACAGTTCTGATTTAGAACTCATGTTACTCCACTGACCCTTAAAATGACCCTTAGAACATAGTTTGGAGTCTTGGTAGGGGCAGAAAACTTAATGTACAGAGGTCTTCCTGGTATAAGTGAGTGGTTCTACCCAGATATTTGTCTGGGATTGTCCTCTACCAATAGCTGGCACCAATAGCTGGCCATTGTACCCAGATATTTTTCTGGGATTGTCCTCTACCAATAGCTGGCACCAATAGCTGGCCATTGTACTCAGATATTTGTCTGGGATTGTCCTCTACCAATAGCTGGCACCAATAGCTGGCCATTGTACCCAGATATTTGTCTGGGATTGTCCTCTACCAATAGCTGGCACCAATAGCTGGCCATTGTACCCAGATATTTGTCTAGGATTGTCCTCTACCAATAGCTGGCCATTGTACCCAGATATTTGTCTGGGATTGTCCTCTACAAATAGCTGGCCATTGTACCAAGATATTTGTCTGGGATGACTGGGATTGTCCTCTACCAATAGCTGGCCATTGTACCCAGATATTTGTCTGGGATGACTGGGATTGTCCTCTACCAATAGCTGGCCATTGTACCCAGATATTTGTCTAGGATTGTCCTCTACCAATAGCTGGCCATTGTACCCAGATATTTGTCTGGGATGACTGGCATTGTCCTCTACCAATAGCTGGCCATTGTACCCAGATATTTGTCTGGGATTGTCCTCTACTTATAGCTAGCCATTGTACCCAGATATTTGTCTGGGATTGTCCTCTACCAATAGCTGGCCATTGTACCCAGATATTTGTCTGGGATTGTCCTCTACCAATAGCTGGCCATTGTACCCAGATATTTGTCTAGGATTGTCCTCTACCAATAGCTGGCCATTGTACCCAGATATTTGTCTGGGATGACTGGGATTGTCCTCTACCAATAGCTGGCCATTGTACCCAGATATTTGTCTGGGATTGTCCTCTACCAATAGCTGGCCATTGTACCCAGATATTTGTCTAGCATTGTCCTCTACCAATAGCTGGCCATTGTACCCAGATATTTGTCTAGCATTGTCCTCTACCAATAGCTGGCCATTGCTATTAAGACCATAATTATTTTCTTGTATTTCAAAAAGAAGTCATCTAACAATGATCAATGGCTGGCCAGGACTAGAGATAAAAAATATTTACACTCAGCCAGCTGAGCACACATGAATCAGGCTAAAGCAACAAGTGTTGACCACTGGAACAAGATCTATACTATTTGATTCTGGGTCTCTATCAGTGTTGACCACTGAAACAAGATCTATACTATTTGATCCTGGGTCTCTATCAGTGTTGACCACTGGAACAAGATCTATACTATTTGATTCTGGGTCTCTATCAGTGTTGACCACTGGAACAAGATCTATACTATTTGATCCTGGGTCTCTATCAGTGTTGACCACTGGAACAAGATCTATACTATTTGATTCTGGGTCTCTATCAGTGTTGACCACTGGAACAAGATCTATACTATTTGATCCTGGGTCTTTATCAGTGTTGACCACTGGAACAAGATCTATACTATTTGATTCTGGGTCTCTATCAGTGTTGACCACTGGAACAAGATCTATACTTTTTGATTCTTTGTCTCTATCGATGTTGACCATTGGAACAAGATCTATACTATTTGATCCTGGGTCTCTATCAGTGTTGACCACTAGAACAAGATCTATACTATTTGATTTTGGGTCTCTATCAGTGTTGACCACTGGAACAAGATCTATACTTTTTGATTCTCGGTCTCTATCAGTGTTGACCACTGGAACAAGATCTATACTATTTGATCCTGGGTCTCTATCAGTGTTGACCACTGGAACAAGATCTATACTTTTTGATTCTGGGTCTCTATCAGTGTTGACCACTGGAACAAGATCTATACTTTTTTATTCTGGGTCTCTATTAGTGTTGACCACTGGAACAAGATCTATACTATTTGATTCTGGGTCTCTATCAGTGTTGACCACTGGAACAAGATCTATACTATTTGATTCTGGGTCTCCATCAGCACATCTTGCTAAGTGTAAGAGACTGTTGACTGTGACAGTTGTTCAAAAGTTTTAAACCAAATTTAGATTTGATCATATTCTTAAACCGTAAGACAGCTCTGTACACCTATTACATTGTTTGTTGAATTCGAGGTCACACCAACAATCCTGCCTTCACTGTGCATTATAGCATGGCATGATACCAAACCCAGTCTCATTATCCTAACATGGTCATGGAATCAGTCATGAAACTACCTATTATAATTGCTTGAGCATATAAGTTTGTCGCAGACTGAATGCTCTCCCCTATTGCACTGCCAAGGCCATGAAACACCTCTATCATACAGTAAAGTTCTTGAATTTTAGTCATACATTTAAGCAGACTTGTAAATTTTGAAGGTTAATTGTAAAATTCACACATCTGGTTTGTATAAGACATCAGATGCTAATTTCCTAGGGCTGTATATTTGTAGAGGTTAAAAAAGTATTCATTAGAGAAAATTACAAGTTATTAGAGGTTTAATTAGAACTAAATGTTATAAGCCATTACATTCTACAGTTAATATCTTTCTAGCAAGGATAAACATTTAGAAAACATTGATCTTAATTTGGTTATTATGGTAATTAAACAAGTAAATGTAACAGACCACTTGCATTTGGCATATTCACTCAAAGCTACACAAATATGATCTGACATATCCACTCAAAGCTACACAAATATGATCTGACATATCCACTCAAAGCTACACAAATATGATCCGGCATATCCACTCAAAGCTACACAAATATGATCTGGTATATCCGCTCAAAGCTGCACAAATATGACATAACATATTAACTCAAAGCTACACAAATATGATCTGAGATATCCACTCAAAGCTACACAAATATGATCTAGCATATTCATTCAAAGCTACACAAATATAATCTGGCATATCCACTCAAAGCTACACAAATATGACATAACATATCCACTCAAAGCTACACAAATATGATCTGGTATATCCACTCAAAGCTACACAAATATGATCTGACATATCCACTCAAAGCTACACAAATATGATCTGGCATATCCACTCAAAGCTACACAAATATGACATAACATATCCACTCAAAGCTACACAAATATGATCTGGCATATCCACTCAAAGCTACACAAATATGACATAACATATTCACTCAAAGCTTCACAAATATGATCTGACATATCCACTCAAAGCTACACAAATATGATCTGACATATTCACTCAAAGCTACACAAATAAGTTCTGACATGTCCACTCAAAGCTAGTACACAAATATGATGACATTTAACGTAGATACTAGTCCTCTTTATATATCATAAAGCTACATAAGGCAATACATATGTATAGAGCATAGCAATCATTCAATCAGCAAAGTAATTAAAAAATCAGTGAGTAATTAAGATTGAATTTCAAAAATAAGACCTTACATCACTAGCAGACACTGTAACTGTAGCTGTACTTACCTGGGTTTAAGGTAACAAACTTTAACATCATAATTAAAAAAGGATACAAAATAAAGTTAGAAAACAAAGATAAACCAGTTCTTTAAAATACAGTTACAAAACATTATGTGTACAATAAAACCTTAAAACAAAAGCCATATAATTCACAACAAAAATATAAGACAGAATAATACTTTTTTAGATGATTCGCCACATTCCATTGAAATTGGGTTCAAATGTGGTTTCTTTGACATTTTTCCCCTATTTCCACTTTGAAACTGCAAAAGCTAAAGCTTAATATCCGTCCCAAAAGTGAAGCTCAATTTCTTGAACAAATTCACCACACCCTAACGATATGGATTTCCCTTCTCAGCTCCCCTTTGTTTATTCTACAAACTAATCCGTCTAGTCTTACAAATGGTATTGATGTTTTAATACACCCCTACAATATAACTTTAAATGTGCCTTTTCATATTACTCAAGTGTCAGATCATCCTAATTTCCAAACTTCAATTTTTAATTCCAATGCGTTTATCCCCTTCTCCAGTTTTGGTCCAGCACAACATTAACTGTTATAAATCCCAATGTGTGTTTTTAAATAAGAAAATAAATCTGTATCACACTTGTGTGATATATAAACTCACTAGAAACTGACAAACACTTTACTGTAAACAACAGCTTAACAGTCTACAGCTTTTCCTAGTTTTATCCCTGGAGAACAAAAGAGACTGAATTTAACATGTTCACATTAAAACACAAGATTTCATATAAATGATATTTGAAGGTTAATGTTATTCTAATAGAATTTAATGGAGAACAATTTAGTTAGCATTTTAAAATTTTGTGCAATTGTTAAAAAGTAACTTGTACTCTACATCTCACTAAAAACCAAAAAGTTCATTATATCATGCTGTTATTTTAAACTAATTGTTACAGACTGAATCCCTGACCAAAATAAACTTATATTTCACCTAGATTTAAAACAGCATTTTTTAAACCACAGAGCCAAGGTAAATTTTTAGCAAGATAAATTGTCAGAACAAAAATACGCACAACCAATATTTCTTTTTTATAGTTCACTTTTATTATTAAAATGATTTTCATTAAAAATTGCACTTGCACAATTTACTATGCATCACACTTAGCAAAAATGCAAAGAATTTCCCTACTTCACTCAGTTTTAACACCCTTTTAACAATGTCAACCTTGTATTGAGAGTACAAAAATCAGGTATTCCAGTAAATTCTAGAATATTCTGAAACAAGATAATTATAGAAATCCAATATCTCAAACTAAATCGTGCAAATTTAAGGATTCACAACAAATATTTATCACAAGTGAAAAGTTCTACATTGGTAGAAGACGACATCCAACTTTAAATACTTCCACTGTCGTGAGTTATGAAGCCTATGAATGTTCTTCCCTAGATAACAGTTGACAGACAGATTTGTTTTGTCCTCTAGGGAAGAGGATACATGGAAGTGGGCTTATCCATGTCTTGGTTTAAGGAGTGTGTTCCCAAAGATGGGTAGAAAACTAGGACAAAGACCAATCTAGGACAGTCAATCAGTGCAGACTAACTAAAAATCCTAAACTTAGGGTCAACAACTGCCAGTCAAGTAAACTGGACACACTTCCAGTGGAACAATGGTTTTCTAGTGGAACAATGTTGGAGACAGTGCACTGCAGTAGAGTCTGCTTGTGTTGTGATGAAAGCTATTAGTCTTAACCCAGTTTAGGTAGAATGTCACTTTGAGGTCAAGTCGTAACCCAGTTCGGGTGGATTGTCACTTTGATGTCAAGTCATAACCCAGTTTGGGTAGAATGTCACTTTGAAGTCAAGTCATAACCCAGTTTGGGTGGAATGTCACTTTGATGTCAAGTCATAACCCAGTTTGGGTAGAATGTCACTTTGAAGTCAAGTCATAACCCAGTTTGGGTGGAATGTCACTGTGAGGTCAAGTCTTAACCCAGTTTGGGTGGAATATCACTGTGAGGTCAAGTCTTAACCCAGTTTGGGTAGAATGTCACTGTAAGGTCAAGTCGTAACCCAGTTTGGGTAGAATGTTACTGTAAGGTCAAGTCTTAACCCAGTTTGGGTGAAATGTTACTTTGATGTCAAGTCTTAACCCAGTTTGGGTGGAATGTCACTGTAAGGTCAAGTCTTAACCCTGTTTGGGTGGAATGTCACTGTAAGGTCAAGTCTTAACCCAGTTTGGGTAGAATGTCACTGTAAGGTCAAGTCTTAACCCAGTTTGGGTAGAATGTTACTGTAAGGTCAAGTCTTAACCCAGTTTGGGTGGAATGTCACTGTAAGGTCAAGTCTTAACCCTGTTTGGGTGGAATGTTACTGTAAGGTCAAGTCTTAACCCAGTTTGGGTAGAATGTCACTGTAAGGTCAAGTCTTAACCCAGTTTGGGTGGAATGTCACTGTAAGGTCAAGTCTTAACCCTGTTTGGGTGGAATGTCACTGTAAGGTCAAGTCTTAACCCAGTTTGGGTAGAATGTCACTGTAAGGTCAAGTCTTAACCCAGTTTGGGTAGAATGTTACTGTAAGGTCAAGTCTTAACCCAGTTTGGGTAGAATGTCACTGTAAGGTCAAGTCTTAACCCAGTTTGGGTGGAATGTCACTGTAAGGTCAAGTCTTAACCCTGTTTGGGTGGAATGTCACTGTAAGGTCAAGTCTTAACCCAGTTTGGGTAGAATGTCACTGTAAGGTCAAGTCTTAACCCAGTTTGGGTAGAATGTCACTGTAAGGTCAAGTCTTAACCCAGTTCGGGTGGAATGTCACTGTAAGGTCAAGTCTTAACCCAGTTCGGGTGGAATGTCACTGTAAGGTCAAGTCTTAACCCAGTTTGGGTGGAATGTCACTTTGCAGTCAAGACGCAAACAGTAAATCAATTAAGTAATTTTAAAAAAAATTCATGGTGTAAATAGTGGTACTAACTGATTGCAATTAAAACTCCTTACACCAACTAGAATAAGATTTTCATTGCAGATTAAATTGTTTTAAGTTTTCATTCTTTGCACACAATGTGCATGCAGCTGCATATCCTGCATACAGGCAGCTATGCGCCTGACAGTATAGATCCTCGACATAGGACAGACATGCTTCAATAAAATAGGCTTCACAATAAACAAAAAAATCTTCTCAAGATTTTTCTACTTATTCTTTCCAACTTCTTACATCAGTTATGGTTTAGACCCCTTTGTAACAGCATGCAGAAACTGTGTGCAATCATAAATAATGACCAGAATTTATGACACTAAAGGTTCCAGACAATAAATACCTCAAACCAAATGCCTGCTGCTGATTACTTCAGACAATGCATTAGTTACCAATTACTTTTTCAAAAAGTTTCCTGTCAACAAAATTGGGTCTCTTTGGCAGATTGTAAATTAAAACAATCTACAATTGATTCCACTTATTTGCATATATGATTACCGGACATATTAAAGAATATACATGAAACCAAAAATCAATATATGAGTACTATTTTAATGAGCAGAGTTTGTTATCAGTTCCCAAAAATTTGATTTTTTATTTAAAACTTTCAGCCACTGTGTTTTCCTTAAAAAAAAATCACTTATAACCTATTTATATTTCTCATAATAAGATAATTTCTCAGCATGTAATTATTTACCTCCAAATAAGTGTATCCTCTGTTTTAAAACAGATTCTTCTTTTTAAAGGGTTGCAATTTTCTTCTTGTGACAGCAACAAATCACCTTTTTATACATGATATTGTAAAGTGCTCTTTCAGATGGTAATTTTTTTAACGAATCGGAAGGAAAATAAATTATGCAAGTGTTTTCTTTTTGTCTTTTTCATTTCAATAACCAATGCACTTGGGTGAAAACATTGTATGCCTTAGTACCGCACTATTTTGCCAAAGGAGAGTATTGCTCTATGAACACTAATCAATAAGAGTTATTGATTGTAATTTAATGCATGACGTCATTCACAGTTGACACATTTTAACCGTCACAAAAAACCTGTGAAAGTCTGTGAAAGAAAATGTGTCATTGGCAGTAGACCATGACAGAGTAAGCCAAACAGGCTGCTGATCATGCAGCTGACACACATAATGACCTTGTTTGCTTTTCCCTTGAAAATGGAAGAAAGTTGCCCCAAACAAAAACTTATTCGCGAGTTTCAGCAGACAGATGAGCAGCAGTGCATTATGCTTATAACCGAAGTTGGGCTAACACCTTATTACATTTCACTATCAATATTTAACCAGCCGCAATAGCTCAGGTGGTAGAGCGTCGGCTTGTGGATCGAGAGGTCGTGGGTTCAAACCCCGGCCGGGTCAAACCAAAGACTTTAAAGTTGGTAGTAGTGGCTTCCCTCCTAACGCTTGGGGCTAAGGGGACAGCATTACGCCTGACTTGTCAGTGTCAGTATAATGGACCCACCAGGTTCAGTCCCTGGGCACCTCATAAGTGCCCCTGTGCTATAATGATAGAAATGTTGCTGCACAATATCAGCAAAAATGCCGGCTTATCCCAATCACTATCAATATTTAATGAAGGTTAAGAAGAAACAGTTTGGTGTTTAAATATTTTATTCAATAAAATGGAATATGCATATATCTGTTATTTGATTAAGTGGAATCAACTGCTTTAACTTTCATTTATATGTTATGTACAAATAATAAGGTGCTATCTGAATAAATATTGAAAGCAATAAAATTTAAATCAAAGTGAAAGAATAGCTATGGCTTGGACTTGATAATACCATCTCCAAAAGACATACCAATATCTATATCTCACCTCTCAACTATGCATTTTATAAAATAAGTAGTAGTGGGTATATAGAACAAACACCTAAATCTGTCTACTCTCTATACATCTCCTTTTTTCAACCTTCCAATGGCCTTTCAACGTAAGCCCGCTGCTCTTATCACCATCTATTTATCAACCATGAAGGTGCATCAACCTGGTATTGAAAAGCTACACAGGAATTTCTTAGTAAGCATGTTTTGTGCAAAAATATATTGGCACTTAAGTGACTGCCTGTTATTGGATACTGTATGAAAGTTTGCTTATTTAGTCAATTGGAAGTTGAAGAAAGTTAAAGGTGAAGGGTATGTTTTGGGTATCTGGGTATATTTGCTGATATTTTCTTTACTGCTTTTTAAAAAAATTGTTCACATTACACGTAACTCAACCTGATATTTGCAAAATGACAGCAGAAAACCATTGGATTCATTTAATTCAAAACTTTAAAGAAATAAAAATTACAAAAAGTTGAGTCCTAAGAGGATAATTAAAAGGTATATAACATATATGCATACAAAACTGAAAGCTTATTAAATGCATACAGGAACTATAAAGCTGATCAGGGATTCCAGCCACCTTGGGGGGATTAATGGACAAGATAATAGCAACAACATTTTGTATGTTAAAAAACCTTTCTGTCTGCAAGTCCAATAACAACAATGTCTCTATATGGTATGCTGTAATGAAACTTACATTGCTTAGCAGACAGCTTCTCATTATTTAGGAACCAATCTTTAAAAGTCATGCAACATGGTAGTTATTTTAAACAGTGATACTTGACAAAGCCTATTTGGACTCAAAATAACAAATACTTTCTTGACAAATGGCTGGATTCATGCTTAAAAATACTTTCGTGACCTGCTGCTGAACTCACGGTAACAAATACTTTCTTGACAAATGGCTGGCTTCATGCTTAAAAATACTTTCGTGACCTGCTGCTGAACTCACGGTAACAAATACTTTCTTGACAAATGGCTGGATTCATGCTTAAAAATACTTTCGTGACCTGCTGCTGAACTCACGGTAACAAATACTTTCTTGACAAATGGCTGGCTTCATGCTTAAAAATACTTTCGTGACCTGCTGCTGAACTCACGGTAACAAATACTTTCTTGACAAGTGGCTGGATTCATGCTTAAAAATACTTTCGTGACCTGCTGCTGAACTCACGGTAACAATTACCTTCTTGACAAGTGGCTGGATTCATGCTTAAAAATACTTTCGTGACCTGCTGCTGAACTCACGGTAACAAATACTTTCTTGACAAATGGCTGGATTCATGCTTAAAAATACTTTCGTGACCTGCTGCTGAACTCACGGTACTTTCTTGACAAATGGCTGGATTCATGCTTAAAAATACTTTCGTTACCTGCTGCTGAACTCACGGTAATAAATACTTTCTTGACAAATGGCTGGATTCATGCTTAAAAATACTTTCGTGACCTGCTGCTGAACTCAACAAATACTTTCTTGACAAATGGCTGGATTCATGCTTAAAAATACTTCGTGACCTGCTGCTGAACTCACGGTAACAAATACCTTCTTGACAAGTGGCTGGATTCATGCTTAAAAATACTTTCGTGACCTGCTGCTGAACTCACGGTAACAAATACTTTCTTGACAAATGGCTGGATTCATGCTTAAAAATACTTTCGTTACCTGCTGCTGAACTCACGGTAATAAATACTTTCTTGACAAATGGCTGGATTCATGCTTAAAAATACTTTCGTGACCTGCTGCTGAACTCAACAAATACTTTCTTGACAAGTGGCTGGATTCATGCTTACAAATACTTTCGTGACATGCTGCTGAACTCATGGTAACAAATACTTTCTTGACAAGCAGTAGATTCACAGTTATGATATCTTCTTGACAAACGACTGGACTCATGTTACAAATACTTTCTTGACAAGCAGCTGGGCATAAACTTTCAACCAATGTAACACCTTCAATTTGGGAATATCAGTATTGAAAAGGGATAAAAGGTAATTAGCATCAGCTGAGATTTAAACTACAGACCTCCCTGTACTAAGTAGGATATCTATCAATCTATCTATAAATTTTGTGAAGAGACTATTAGGTCATGTCCCTGAATCCAGCCAGCAATGCCTTTGTTGTTGTTGTTGTTGTTGTTTTTTTGTCAGATTTGTAAGACACTCTACTCTGCTCAGCTGGTCTGAGCTGGTATTATGATACCCACCAACAGTTGACATGTGTTTTAATTATAAGACTTTAGCCCAACAGGAAACATTGCTAATCATTCCTGGTTTCTTCTCGGCTTCTCTCTCAGGAATAATGCTATATGTAGAAAGGCATGAAGGATAATATTTGCCCATCCTTTAAGCATTAAAGAAACTGTCCTGTCATCTTTTTACAGCAGTTTCTATAAACGCTTTGTTTTGTAATTTTGTTAAGGTAAGTTCAAGAAACAAAATGAAGGAATTGATTTGCAGCCATATTTTCTAGTTACAAACTATCATTGAGGAGTGTTTTGATCCAGTTACTTTCCTCCAACTCTACCTTCATATGTCAAGGTCACCTTTGTGTAGGCCATACATAAATGTCTTTTTATACAACCTCAGTTTGATAAAGTAGAAGAAGGATTTTTTTGATTTTCAGTTACTGCAATTTGGAAGGAAGATCCTTAGATAAGAAGCTTTACATTTCAGTGTTGTTAAGACATTCACATTGCGATGCATCATCTGTCCAGCTATAATTGTTGTCATCACAACAAATCTAGAATGTGGTGCATGTCAAAGCACTGTCTCTAATTTTGATGAAATTGTGTCTCTGGGAAGCAAGTGCTTTTAACTACATGCAGAGCAATTATTAATGTTGTTTTCTAATTCCCTTAAAGTGAATCTTTATTGTTACTTTCATTTTAAGTGTCAATATTTTTATTGTGCAAGATTATGTAGCTGGGCAAAATAATTTTGCCCCATGATAAAAAAGCATTAAAATGGTATGTTACACCATGTTAATTTTAACCCAAAAAATTATTCCAAACATATACCTCATATCCAGTCAAAAAAACAACAATGATAATAAAATCTATATTACAGAATTGTTCTTACAAGAATTCCTCATTGAATGAAATGGACTTTTACTTGCACTATAACTCTGCTGACCACTCTATAACGACAAGATTTATATTTCAGTTGTTGATGTTCCTCTGATGTAAGTCATTATGTAAGTATAATCAAGGCCATTAGCTGCTAAACAGTGGCCTTTAGAATATTCATACACAGTGCTAACAGATTTAACTGTCTAGGGCTAAACTTTTAGCAATTACTCAGGTTTCCTATGAATATTGTAAATATATTCATAAGCCCACAAGACAACTCAAAAATCGCAATAAGAATATATAAGACAAATCCTATCAGCATTGCAACATATACAAAAATTGAAAAGACACAGGACCAAGGTATTCACATGCACGCCGAATGTTAAAGTAAAAACAAATCCGTGATGAGTCATTTAACAATAAGAGCAAATCCGACAGTTACCGCTTAATAATATGATAAAGAAGTCTGAACAACTGTGTTCAACATATGAACTCTGAGAAGGCCTTAGAGATGGCACCTAGTAAAAAGCTTATGCCATCTTTTGTGGCCTCTTTGGCATGCATTTCTAAAATACATTTTTTTTTCACCAATAAAAACATACAGCAACATTTAGTTTATACAATGAATGCATATTTATATTAATATATATGAGTGTGCTTAATTTAAAAGTTTAAATCATAAGTACAAGTTAGCAACTTAATTAACCACTATGGCCATAGACAACTGAAAAAACACTTAAAATTTAAAAATGACAGCTAAAGCTTAGTAAATTTTTCAATAATAAATTTGTGCCTTCTGTATAAACAGCTGATTTAATAAACAATGCTTATTAAAGGGAGGTAACTATGCAGATATGCCAAAACTGTGTTTAATCACAATAAAGTGCAAAAAATGGTTAACTATTTACTGCCTTAACAGAACATAATGCAACTTTCTGTCCAACAATGACATAACATGTTACTACCCAACAATATATCAACAATGTGCAGGGAAAACTAACATTGAGAGAACACCTGTCACTGTTGATCACTAAGTTACAGCGGCAGTAAGGTGTTTTCTTTTATTCCTGACAGACCAAAGTGTACTGAGGTGGCTGACTTATAATACAGTCAAATTGGATTACAATGAATGTCCACCAGACCAACCAAACTGTTCATTTAATTGAAGAATTTGTGAAATTATCATTTTTCTGAGAGGCACTACCATATAAGGGTATCGGCCATCATTGTGTTTATTGGGTTTATCGTCCTGCCAACAATAAGTCAGTTTTCTGGAGACGGTTCGTCATTGTGTTGTAAATCAATCATTGACATAATGTTGTGAATATATTAGTATTATAATTTAGTTAAAAAAAAGAGAAAAGAATGGGATGATAAATGTATGAATATTTATTATTAGATGTTGGAGAATTGTCTTAGACTCAAAGGTTTTGCAGCCCTGATATTATTAAAACGTTCAATGTCTGTCAGAAATTTATCAGAGCATTATTTGGCAACATGAAACTAGCACTTATGTATTTTCACTGATTTCCATTAATGGTAAATCATCAAAAAATCTGAGTCCACCATTTCAGTGTGTGTGTTCATATAAGAAAAAACAACCTCCAAGATTTGCTGATGCCAATTCCGAAAATTAACGAGTGCCAGCCTAATGATGTCATGTTTTAAGTGACTGGCCACATTAAATCATTATCTGAATTTTGACCAATTACTCAATATCTTGATTGAATGCTATTTTAATATTAAAGTATCTGATTAACATATATAAAGTTTGATGTCATGCCCATGGGATCCTGAAAATGGCTTTAAACTTGAACTCCATGTTTTCTTACCTTTACCCCAATACTTTAATAACAAGGTATTAGACTCTTTCTACACCAAAAAAGAAGGGTGATAACAGACAGTGTCCCTTTAAGTGTATGAACCATAAGTTTGGTGCTACAGAATCTGACAGTGATACAGGATGACAGTGGTACAGGACCTTTCTAATAGATTGTTTGAAATTTTCAAAGTTAGAAACTTTGTAATGAATCATGTATGTGTCCTGTTACTTTCTGAGGCTTAGGGAAATAAGTATCTGAGAAATTGAGAAGACAAGCTTTCATAGGAACTAGTAAACATCTAACCAACTGTGATGGACAGGACAAGCAGTTAAAATACCTATCACAAATACTTTCACCAGACTGGATGTTGGATATCTATTGGGACTTGTAGGTCTTTTATTTAACAATGTGTAGGAAGTGTTAAGTCATCAATAACAAGGAGAATCTACTGCAGAAAACTTCAGCTCAATTCAAGGTACCTGAACCCTTTATTGGGAACTGTTAGACCAGATCATGTAAAATTAAATATATGTACAGTATAATAGCAGAAATAAATATTGTATATACTTCCAACAGAAATAATCATTATTCATTGTATATTTCATCTTACAGGTAAATGAAAAATAAGAAAAGAAGTTTCAATTAAAAATGCCAAATTGTTTATATGGTCATTTAAAAATGGCTAAGCTTTAATCTTCATTTAAACATGCTAATGGTTTAAATATTAAAAACATATCAATTTAAATTACACAAAGAATTAGACTTAAAAGAAGCTTTGAATAACATACATTAAAATAAACTAAATCTTTATATTGTTCTTTGTTTTTTAATAATTTTCTTTTTGAAATGTCAAACACAATTCTTTAAAAGAATTTTACTGTTGAATCAGAATGCAGTCTCAATAAAAATGTTTCTTGTTGTGTGTTTGTGAAAAGTAACAAAACTTTAAAGTAAACATTTATTAATATTTCTTTAGAAAGCAGTACACTTATAATTTTGTCACAGTTTTGCAACAGGCCAGTTTGGAACTCCACACTATTGTATATTCAGACAGAAAAGATCTTGTTTATATAACTAAAGAAAGACCCATTACCTTATTGTACGTACAGACATAAAAGATCTTGTTTATACAGCTGAAGAAACTATCTGGTCCTGCTTGGTTTGATAAGTTATTAAAATTAAATATTATTAATTTTTATTTACTCTCCAAACATAAAACATATCATATTGTTACCATTCACAAAGAGATTGAATCATGTGACTGCAAGTTATAAGTTAGCAAATACTAGCTGAAAACACACACTGGCAGTAAGAAAAGAACATGTCAAAGACCAAACACACACGTTCCAAGTGAGCATTTATAGTGACAATAAAACAATTGGAGATGTAGATACAGTTGTAAAATTGTTTAAATAAAGACATATGATGTCTTATATGAATTTTAACAATCATTTTACAACTAAGTTTAAGGTAAAAGTGTCAAAGAAACATATTGACAAAACATTACGAAAAAGTGTTTTAAGTTATTGGAAACCATGTTGTGTATGCTAAGATTGTTAAATCACAATTGTATAATTATATACAAAAATTCCATGTAAAGCGTGAAAAAACAAAACGAAAATAAAAATTTGGTTTCCTGGCATAGTGACTTTTTGTATTTTTCAAACAAGATGTATTATGATTGCATTATCTGCAAATCTAAAGAAAAAATACTATGCTGATTTCTTTTCGAGTGAAAAATGACAATTTGGAAAAAAAAGAAAAAAAATCTCCACTGTCTTTCACTGAGTGACAAGAATCATGTGTACATGTGTGTTAAAATCTGTGAACACAGTGACACAGTGAGATGGCACAGTTGTATTTATGGTTGTTTCAATGTTTGTATTGCAGACTGAATTGATCAAGTCTGGGACAAGATCAATGGATATTATGTTTGCCAGAGCAGCTACTGCCAAATGTAGTTATGTTTTGTGTCTGCTACAGCAGTCTGCATGTGGTGGTCACAACATGACCTAACAACATTGCAACAACATCAAACAACAGTAAACACACACTTACTTACATTGACATATACATTTACAATTGAAATTACAAATGAATGGTGGGTTTTCTCATTTTTGGAAAAGCAACAGGTATTTTTGGAAAAAATAATGACTTCATCAGTAAATGTAAAGTTCAGGTAATTAAAAGTTTTATCTATTTTTCTAGTACCAAATATTTCGAAGAAATTTAAACAACCTTTTATTGGACTCAGGGGCTTTTATTGATTCAAATGTTATTGATGTATATTTTTTTATTTTATTTACAAAAATATGAAGAAATAATCTAAAATACCACATTTAATTTAAAGTTATATTGTATTGATACATCAATATATTCCTGATATTAATCAAAAATAGAATCAATGATCCCTACTAGACTCCCAAAGATAAACATAATTTTTATACGATTGGAATTTAATACAACTGAAAACAAGCCCTGTGTAATTTTTAAACCAACACTGTTTAACATTTACAATGATGCTGTTTATAGATTGAATTTATTTGATTTGTTTGTGCCATAATTAGTGTGTAGCAAGCCTAGTCACACATCAACAACAACAGAAAGCTGTCACCATACCACATGCTTCCGCTTCTTGGTAAAGACGTCAGATGAACCAATCTGATTGGATCGTACTGGTAGAAACTGACCAATCAGAGGAGAGAGTGTTCCAATGTTACAAATATTTTCTCACAGATGAATAATTAAAGGCTTTGTTAATGTGATATTTACACTCAGATCAACCTATAGTCTTGGTAACTACAATTTCATGTGCTACATTTAGTAATAAATATTTCTTATTCTGAAATTATTTGTTTATTTCCTTATACAAAGTTAATTAATCATATTGCTTGAGAAAAATCAGCTCAGACAAAAGTGGAGATCTTAATCTTATAGCTGGCTGCTGTGGCTTTATTTGCCTGAGTTGATCACTCTGTATGCAGCCAATACAGAGCATGATGTCTATTCTAGGAGAGCCATGTATAAGTACATGTGACCTATTTATTCAACTATCCTAATGGATTAGAGACAAAATAATGATGCTGTTATACATTGATATAACAAAGTTCCCTTAAATGCCAAAACATTGATCATTCATTAATTTCAGAAGGACTATTTTTGTTGCCCTGGCAACAGTTACTATTCAGAAACATAACTAATTATATTGAGTACATAACAGAACTGAAGCTTAACTGTTATTACTTAACTATAAATAAACTTACAATTTTAGCATTAAAAAAGTAATAACTTGATCAGCATAAGTGATAAGTGCATTATAACAGTGACATTTGGCCATTATAACAGTGACATTTGGCCATTATAACAGTGACATTTGGCCATTATAACAGTGACATTTGGCCATTATAACAGTGACGGTTAATTATTATTACAGTGACATTTGACCATTATAACAGTGACATTTGGCCATTATAACAGTGACATTTGATTATTATAACAGTGACATTTGACCATTATAACAGTCCAATTTGTCACCATTAAAACAAACATTTGACCAATATAACAGTGACATTTGACCATTATAATAGTGGTCACTGGAACATTACAACAGTGACATTTGACCATTATAACAGTGACATTTGGCCATTATAACAGTGACATTTGATTATTATAACAGTGACATTTGACCATTATAACAGTCCAATTTGTCACCATTAAAACAGACATTTGACCAATATAACAGTGACATTTGACCATTACAATAGTGGTCACTGGAACATTACAACAGTGACATTTGACCATTAAAGCAGTGACATTTTAACACTTTAAACAGACATTTGACCATTATGACAGACAATTGACCATTATAACAGTCAAATTTGACCATTATAGCAGTGACATTTAAACATTATAACAGTCACATTTGACCATTATAACAGTGACATTTGACCATTATAACAGTCACATTTGACCATTATAACAGTCACATTTGACCATTATAACAGTGATATTTGACCTTATAACAGTGACATTTGACCATTATAACAGTCACATTTGACCATTATAACAGTCACATTTGACCATTATAACAGTGACATTTGACCATTATAACAGTCACATTTGACCATTATAACAGTGACATTTGACCATTATAACAGTGACATTTGACCATTATAACAGTCACATTTGACCATTATAACAGTCACATTTGACCATTATAACAGTCACATTTGACCATTATAACAGTGACATTTGACCATTATAACAGTGACATTTGGCCATAATAACAGTCACATTTGACTACTGCAACATTTGACCATTATAACAGTCACATTTGACCATTATAACAGTCACATTTGACCATTATAACAGTGACATTTGACCATTATAACAGTGACATTTGGCCATTATAACAGTCACATTTGACTACTGCAACATTTGACCATTATAACAGTCACATTTGACCATTATAACAGTGACATTTAAACATTATAACAGACACTTGACCATTATTACAGTGATATTTGACCATTATAACAGTGGTCAATGGAACATTATAACATTGACATTTTGCCATTATAACAGTGACATTTGGCCATAATAACAATGACATTTGGCCATTATAACATTGAAATTTTTGAACATTATAACAGTCACATTCAACCATTACAACAGTCACATTCGACCAATATAAAAGCCATCTGACCATTGTAGTAGCAGTACATATGACCATTATAACAGACATTTGACCTTAACAGACATTTGAGCATTATAACAGACATTTAACCATTATAACAGTGACATTTGACAACTGTAACATTTGACCATTATAACAGTGACATTTGACAACTGTAACATTTGACCATTATAACAGTGACATTTGACCACTGTAACATTTGACCATTGTAACAGTGACATTTGACCACTGTAACATTTGACCATTATAACAGTGACATTTGACCACTGTAACATTTGACCATTATAACAGTCACATTTGACCACTGTAACATTTGACCATTATAACAGTCACATTTGACCACTGTAACATTTGACCATTATAACAGTCACATTTGACCACTGTAACATTTGACTATTATAACAGTGATATTTGACCACTGTAACATTTGACCATTATAACAGTCACATTTGACCACTGTAACATTTGACCATTATAAGTCACATTTGACCAGGTCACTGTAACATTACATGTCACAACTATAAACATTATCAGTAATCATTTGACATAACCATAGTGATAACTTGAACATTGTAAGTGATAACTTGAACATTACAAGTGATAATTTGGACATTTAAAGTGATAACTTGAACATTGAAAGTGATACCTTGAACATTACAATAGTGATAACTTGAACATTCAAAGTGTAACTAGAACATTAAAAGTGATAACTTGAACATTCAAAGTGTAACTAGAACATTAAAAGTGATAACTTGAACATAACAATAGTGATAACCTAAACACTATGATAACTTGAACATTCAAAGTGATAACTTGAACATTGTAAGTGATAACTTGAACATTCAAAGTGGTAACTTGAACATTGTAAGTGATAACTTGAACATTCAAAGTGGTAACTTGAACATTGTAAGTGATAACTTGAACATTAAAAGTTATCACTTGAACATTATAATAGTGACTACTTGAACATTATGTGTTAACTTGACTATTATTAAAGTGACCATGTTAACATTATAAAAGTGACCATGTGAACATTATAAAAGTGCCCACATGAATGTTATAAAAGTGACCACATGAATGTTATAATAGTGACCACATGATTGTTATAATAGTGACTACATGAACGTTATAAAAGAGATGATTTTATAAGCATATAGTGATTACTTTAACATTATAACATAACAACTACAGCATAAGGTGACAGCCATTAACAATGAGACAATGAATTATAAAATACATAGTCAATAACAACATGGTCACAAAGTCAGCATAAACTGAGTGCCAATACCACATGTACTATTAGAAACTGTACAAACACAAATGTTGAAACTCAAGATTTTACTATTATTTAAATAACAACAACTATGGAAAGACTTTCATGTTGTATAAACATGGTGCCCTCTTCAGATGGCTAAAAGCCATATATTTTGCTATGAGAGAACCAATGCAATTAACTAGGTTACATATATAAAATGGGACTTTGGCCGAAGGATAACAGCACAGTAATTGCTTCAAAGAAAAAATATCTCAAGAAAGGGCCATAATTCAGCTATAATTAGGTGGACAGCAACCAATATCAAACTAGACCTGTATTTTGATACCAATTTTACTACAAACCAAGTATGAATTTAATCAATTAAGTCTCTTAGAAGACTTTGCAAAAGCTATTATGGAGATGCTTGAGTAGTTTTAATGAGTATGATGAATGACAAGATGTGGATGAACATCTCATATTTGTAGACTGTATACTAACATGTACGGAGTTTCTGTCATTGAGCCTCGGGAGATGAGAGCCAGACTCGTCCAACACCATCTGGTGTAGGTTCAGGGATTGTAGCTGCACTCCTTCCTTCTCTCGCAGTTTCATCTTCTTTTTTAGACTCTTAGTCTTAATACTATTATTTTGAATAAGGATTTTTTCTCTAGTAGTGTCTGTATTCACATTGTTTGAACCGCCTGCAATCACATGGTTTATCACATGGTTCCCACCTCGCTGAGCCAGACCAGGGGACCCTGAAATTTGGCTTCTTTTAATTGCCCTGACATGGTTTGTTGGACTGCTGGATGGCACATGGCCATTAACATTGAGCATAGATTGAGCATCAAATACCTGACTCCTGACACCAGTGCCAGATTCAGAATTATTACCGTCAATAATCTTTATCACAGACATATCATCTGACTCCTGTTCTGTCAGAACTTCAGAGTCCACATCTGACTCCATTATTTGAAGAGTTTTGTGCTTCCTATAAACATCAACTTTGTCATGACTAGCATTACACTTTATATTAACCTCAGAATTTATGCTATCATCTCTGCCAGTATCACAATTAACAGATGGAGAATGTTCTGGTTCACCATGTGACTCCATGCTTGCTCCCCCAGGCCTACCACCATCAGCTTTATCATGTGTTTGTCCTTTATCTAGACTGTCCAACTCAGGTGGTTTACTCTTGTCTACAACCCTCACTCTAATTTCTCCAGGGTTAACAGTTATCTGATCTTCGTGACCCAGCCTCAGCACTGGAGCCCCCTTTTCTTCATCACCATTCATCACAGCATTCTTCATAGTAGACTCTCCATTAACACCAACACTATTTATACAACCATTACAAACATCCTCTGTTCCAATGAAGTCAGATTTATCTCCATTTAACTTGCTGAAATCTGTTGAAGTCCCTCCAGTACCTATTGCATCTTTATTGTTCAAGATATCAAAATTAAGTGTTGATGCACTATTACAATCAGCATTTTTGTTCTTCAGGTTTATTTCATCTTCAAAATGGAAATCCAGCATCTGCAGTTCAATTAATTCTAAACTGTTATGATGAGGCACCTGTGGTGGATGTTTATCCATTCCACAACTAGTATCACTGGCTGAAGAACCACAAATGGTGTGCTGGGATGTTACAGAGGGTATGCTGCAACAACCATCAGGACTAACACACTCACACTGATTGGTCCTTGTGGAAACAAGGCAAGGTATACAGGAGCATCTTGCAGGAGCTTTACTGGAGGAGGCAAAGTCATGACTTTGACCTTCTTTAGTCACTGAATCAACAACAAGTTCCTCATTGAACTTTGACCCTGAATGTCTATCAACACAGTTTGTTGCCAAGTTCCCATTCTGGACTGGGAGTTCTTGCTGTTCTATATGTTTAGTAGCCATACTGGGATTGGTGTGAGACACTTCCATCTTATCTCCACAATTGTTTCTTAAATCATAAAAACCCTAAAGAGCTACAAATCACAACAGTTACATCACTATTAATTATGAAAGGTTTGCATCAGTAACAAAACTACACAAGTCTGAACCTGTTTATGGAATAGCGTAGTAAATACTGAGCTATTGTCCCTATGAAGGCACAGATGCATATTATTGTAATATATTTCACACATTATTAGCACATGAGCCCTCCAAGAGGAGGTCCTGAGGGACCCTATATCACTGATCTTCTTCGTAAATATTCCAAATAATGTGGAAAAAAGAACAAACTTGCATGTCTACCAGTTTGTTTCAAGGTAGTATTTGAGATAGGGCTTACAATTACACAAACAGTAAAAAACAAACTAGTTTGCAATATACTTCTATTTAGCTGAATGTTGTTTGGACAAGAAACTGATGAATGTTTGCTTTAATTGTTACTTTTGTAGTTCCTATTTTTGCCACAATTATATGTGGAATTATTTTGTTTGAATATTTGTTTGTAAATTAACAATATACTGAATGTATATTTCTGAAATAAATAATTGTTCTGTTCTGGTATAAAAGTAAAAAAAAACACCTCTTTATGAACAATGAGGAGGCAATTTCATTACTTAACATGCAGAGTATATAGTCTCATTGTTTATATATATTGTTAAAACAGTCAATAAGGATAATACAAGTTTCATTGCTTGCCAACTTTGGACCTTAACATTGACTTTGCAAACATACTTGAACTAAAAAATTGGGCCTTAAGCCATACTTTTCCTAACCTTTGCAGTGGTAATTGTTTATTCTGTTGCGACACATTAATAAGTGAGCACTTGTTTCTTTTCCACATATAAAAAATATCCAAGTCCTTTGGTTCAACCCTTTTACACTCCCTATCATATGATTAAGCTTTTTTCTACCCTCCCTATCATATGATTAAGCTTTTTCAACACCCCCAAATATGTGGTTAAGCTTTTTTCCAACACCTCCAATCATGTGATTAAACTTTCTCACTAGCTGTGTTGACTTACTGCCCTGATTAAATCAATACACAACTACTTATTGTTTACACTGGTAGGACCACTAAGGGTCATCTTGTCTCTTTTTATTCTTATCAGACCATATTTATCAATAAACAAAGTACAACATCAAGTTATGCAAAGGTAACATGTCATCTTTCACCAGACTCTGCAGCAAATATTGCAGACATTGATCAGACAGGTCTCAAAGGGTGTTGGCTGATCTGGATATTCTATTTTTGCCTAATCCTTATCAAAACTAGTTTAACATGTTTGATAGATTACCCAGACTTCCTGTGGTGGCTGATCTATTACAGTCCATCTCTGGATTAATGGTCCATTATGGACACCACTCCAAGGTTCCCCATGTGATACTGTGGGGGATAAAACTTCTGGACTGTGTTTAGCATAAATACGATGTGGTTTGTATAATCAACCAATATTGTTTTGTTTTATGTCTGTAAATAATATCTGAAAACCATAAGGATCCAACGTAAAATAAACTTATTAAGTGAATAAAAACCTTTGGGCAGTGGGCTAGAATATTATCAATGTATGTCTTGGATAGTTCTGCAGAAAACATGGACAACAGTCTCATGCAATCTGATGCAGCAGAATGCTGTCTTGATGTCGACTTCTAATCAACAATTTTAAAAGCTTTACAGGCATTCTTTATATCCTAATTGGCTGAAAGGAACTTGGTGCCAAGCAAGAGCCTTTACTCCTACCAGAGAAGTGTGAAAATAAACTTTGTATTCATACTTAAGTACTATAAGTATAAACAGGCTTTGAGAACATATCCTGTGCATACCATTTATAAGTAGCTGTCTGTTGTATGTTTAATTAAAGCTATCCTTTCAACCTTCAATTTCCACATGTACATACAATTAGATACAGTTCATCTGAGATGGTTTCATTGTGCAAACAGAGAATGCTCATATCTTTCATAAATTTTATACTTTGACATTGCCATTTCAATGCACTTATCTCCCCCTGAAACACACTAAATGATGCCAGTTACTCAATTCCCATCATGTATTCCACACTAAAGAACAATTAAAACCAAATATATGCAGCAGACCAATATTTGCAATATCCATGTATATTTTTACATAAAACACATTACCTATACCATCTGAAATTTTGTCATGCAAATGTGTATTTGTTCATAATTTTCTCATACATATTGTGCAGTTACAATCAAATTAAATCACTACTGGACTAGAACATGGGAATATCTGCCTTTAACTGTTTGGAAATGAGGAATACCTGCATCTAGAACCTAACAATGATACAGATTTGGCGTTTGTTAACTCATTTTGCAATCTTATTCCACCAACTAAATAGCCAACCATGTGTGTAACAATTAATCAAATTTGAACAGTTTTCGAGCTATCTTTTTATCTAATAGCTTAGGTAAAAAATCCAATTAATCTTGCTTTAAGCAAGTAATTTCCCCCTGCCCCAAAAACAAAATTGAAGTACATAAAATAGCTGTATTTCATACAATAATTTTAAGTTGTAGCTTTATTTTCTGAACATGGCATTTATACTTAAACATAACACTTAGCCTGGATATATAAGAACTGATCAGACTTAGACAAAGAGAATATACAATGGTCTCCACCCACCCAAGAACAAGATGTGACAGCAGAGACGGATAGCTATCAATCATGTGAATAGATTAGGTAATAATATTCAAAGCTTGATTTCAGCCTTATTGATATGGTTAAGGCAGTTTGGCAATTGTGTAGATCCAGATCAACCAGTTTCCTGCGAGGAATCACTGATATATGCTATTTGCTGCTGGGTCTCTAGCAACATGACTTGTATTGCATGGAGTTGTAAGCCAAAAACTTAGCAATTAATACAAGTTATTAACCACTGCAGCAGGTTATGGGAATTACTGATTTACTTTGCATATGACCATTCTGCCAACACAATATAACCACAAGTATGGCAGCATGCAGTTGTCATCTGTAGAGATGCATGACAAATATCCGACACAAAACTCCATCAACACACAAGTTGACAGGGAGATATTTTTTGCATGAAAGCCTTTTATCCTTTTCATATCTTATATTCCTTCAGACAAGCAATGAAGGGATTGGTTCATCCCACACCTGATTATTGGTTAGAAGACATACAGCAGTGACTCAGTAAACATTCTCTTTTATAAGTATTCTCTTTTCTTTTATAAGTATTCTCTTTTATAAGTAGTATTTAAAATTCATAATCAGCTGACATACCTGATGTATATTATTGCCTTAGGATCAAACTCAAAGCTGATAAACATTAATCCCTGGTATAGAAATAGACTAATAAAAAACAAACTGATATAAATTGATAAAAATCATTTCGTAAAAAAAATAGAAAAAAATTAGTGAATGCATGCTAAAAACATTTTCTTGGATATTTAAGTATTAACATTTTGCCTAACATGCAGTTGTATTTGTTTACTGGTTTGTGTATATAGGCAGAGTTCCAACTTCATTTTCTGTTTCCTTATCAAGACTGTATGAGTCCATTAATGAATCAATTAATTAATTGATTAATGAGTGTGTGGCACTGTGCCTACCTGTGATCTCCGACCATTCACAATCATTAATAATTTACACATGTTCTAATTTATTTTCTAAAGACATTCAGCAAAGGTAAAGAGCTGTTTTGGTATACTATATGTACTGCCTTCCTTTTAAGAGATTTTTATTTAAAAGAACATATTTAAGTGTTTTTCTTGTACCATAACATTAAACTAGCAAAATAGGTCACCTTCCTTCAGAAGCATACTCTTTATAATTGTTAATGACAGAGAAACTGGGTTTCATTTTTAAACACAACTCTGAGAAGATATCCACTAACATTTGCCTGTTTGTCATTCTATTTGATATTTAGTTGGTTAGACATTTACTATTGACATACTTTTTGTCTGGCTCTGATTGAACATTAAACAAAGGTCGCGCCATATCTGTAGAAGATATAAAATATACTTTTATTTTTAATAAATTCTGAAAAAAAAAAAAACAACTTTAGAAAAGTGTACATGCACCTTTGATGTAATAAATTTCTGCTATACTCAACATGGTGTATCATTATTCTTTGTCAATATGTGTATTGTTTCTTTTAATTATCATTTATGTTTTCGTTGCTGTTAAAATTAGGGTAAAACTTTTAGCATAAAAAAAGATAAATTTATGCCAAATAGAAGTATATTTTATTAAATTTTAAACTTTTACCATGAAATCAGTTTTTTAAGTGCTCAGATACTCACTGCATGGGTTTGAGTCCCATTTTTTAGTGAGAACTTTCAAGTGAGGAGGTCTTTCATCTGGTTGTTGGCAGTTCTACCCAGACATTTGTCTGGAGTCTTCACCAACCAATAATTGTCGACCATAGCCAATACGACATTAGTAGTGTCAGCACGATGTATAAACATCCAAATCTGTAAAGCATTAGTTAAACTTTTGATTAAGTGTATTGAAGGTTATATTATTTTACAATTTTATTTTTGCCAATGTCATAAAGACAGTAATCCATGCAGCTTTATTCATTGTGTATTTTAAAAAATCTAATTGTCAATACCTCATTCAGTACATGTTTGAAATTACTTATGAAAAACAATTATCAGTAAAATTTACCAAGACATTGCAAGTTAACTTCCAATTTCACTTTTTTTCCATCCATTAAAGTCACTATCAATAACTATTCCCTCTCACTTATCACTAATGTTTCAATACTATCCATTTATTGTTACCCTATCTACCATACATTGTATATCTGTGAGCCATTCAGGCATTCACCGAAGGCACCCTGTTCTTAGAGGCACAACAATAGGAGAGTGTAACCAGTCCAGCCTACAGTACCAATAGAGAGGGAGCTGATCACAAAAATCTATACACACTTCCACCATACACCCAAGAAGTAGTCCGTTCACGAATGGACCTTTAAGTTACAATCAGCCCCATGACCCACTGAAATATACTAATAGTGCGTTTTTTTCATAGCATATTTTGAAATTAATAGAAAATTGCATTTATTCCTTGAAATGTGTTTTATACTTTACATGACTCACTACTTGCTTGCATAGGCAGATCAACAGACTAAATCAGACCGTAAGTTCTAAACTGCCAAGACAATTATTTATACATATTTTAAACCCTGCATCAATCCTATAAAATGTGTATCAAACTTAGCAATTTTCCCACTTATCTAAGGGTAGTTTTAATTAAACACTTTCATCCAAACAGTAGCTGGCCCTATCAGTGCCACAGTAGTCCTACAAGCACCTCAACTACATTGGCATCATGTGACCAGCCCAAAGATCTTGTTGTCATCAAATCTGGAACAGGTTCAAAATCAACACACCCATTACAAAAACATTCCAAACACATTGTTCAGTGCCAAAATCAAAGTTTACAATCTTATTGACAGGTAATTGAAAAGAAAGTTTCCAGATACAGTCACAATCAGCTTCAATACATCAATGCAACAGATATATTCAACATGTATGTGAGGGCATGCCAATCCCACTAATGTACACAATGTCTGTGTCAAGTACTCAATCAAACTTGAAACATTAGGTTCATCTACCTTCTGTCAAACAATGCCAGACCAATCACCATTTCCCATTCATTGTTGGCTTGGAACTCCAAACATGCAGCAAGTGTAGACTGAGAAATGGAGTGGTTATGCCAGATGGCTGGTGTTCGAACTCTGTATATGTAATTTTAGATTAAAATTAAAACCAGAAGAATTTTCTTGCTATAATCTAGTTCTTACCATTAACAAGCAAATGTTTTAAAGGTGAGTTGGTGTAAAGTAGACCATTCCTAATCAATGATAAGTATAAATACAAATCAGCTGGTTTCATTGTAAGCTTATCGAATCATTTGTCAGACTCAGACTGCAGTATGGTGAACTGTCCTGAACAGAAACATGCCAGCAGGTACCTCTAAATATGCCAGCAGGTACCCCTGAACATGCCAGCAGGTAGCCCTGAACATGCCAGCAGTTACCCCTGAACATGCCAGCAGGTATCCCTACATATGCCAGCAGGAACCCCTAAACATGCCAGCAGGTACCCCTGAACATGCCAGCAGATACCAGCAGGTGCCCCTAAACATGCCAGCAGGACCCCTGAACATGCCAGCAGGAACCCCTAAACATGCCAGCAGGTACCCCTAAGTATGCCAGCAGGTACCTCTGAACATGCCAGCAGGTACCCCTAAATATGCCAGCAGGATCCCCTGAACATGTCAGCAGGTACCCCTGGCCAGCACTGTCCTCTCACGGGCAGCTTCACCCTGATGTATAGGTCAATAACCTATAAGAGATTTCTATAAATGGTCTAAAACCTTCAAGCAAAAGAACAATACATATCTCAACAAATAATGAAAATCCTAATCAAATACTCCAAGAAGGAAGCTGGTGATCTTGATCTACACATTTTGCTTAAGAACAATGAATATGCTTAAAAGGCTTGGAGTTAAAACGGAAGGTAAATAAAGAGCAACGTTCACCATGTTACATTGTGCCTTAAGTTTTTATTATTTTAATTATCATGTACAATATACTTATAAAAAATATATCACCTTATATTACAAATGTGACACTGTACAGGAGCTATTTCTGATTAGTACATGGATTATAAAATTGAGTTTAATCTCTAGCCTCCTAACTTATAAAATTGAGTTTAATCTTTTGCCTCCTTAGAGCTGAACTTAAGTTTATAACTAAAGATTAGAAGTACAATGAATACAATACCTAGAGAGACTTATAACATCTGTATTGAAGTCATTTGCAACAGGAGACATACTGGTACTTTACATTTTGCCTCCATACAGGTAAAGGTCCAAGTCAGTGTGAATTGAAGGGTTAACCTGCTTCATATTTTAAACAATATGGTCTCAATATACAACTAAATCTTTTTCTTAGATTGGCAGTTGAAGGCAACTTGATAAGTTGCTTGACATTTTGAAGCAAAGAATGCAGGCTCTGGTAAGACAGCTTGTTCCTGGTTTATAACAGTGGTTGTCTTCTCCTCATAAACTGTCTTTATATATTAATAGTCATGCTAGCTATGTTAGCAATTGTGTGGATTTTCTTCTTTTTCCAATAAAACTGAGATGAATTTCACTTAAAAAGAAAATAAAAAAAATTCCTTCATTTGTGTTTAGATTAACAGCCTTATTATCTACATTCCAAAGCATGATTTAAATCTATCCTGGCACAATGTACTATCATGACACAATGTACTATCCTGACACAATGTACTATCATGACACAATGTACTATCCTGACACAATGTACTATCATGACACAATGTACTATGAAGACTAATGACAAGTGCTAGTATACCTAGTGCATACAGATAATCATTGGTTGTGCATTATTGAACAGTATTTACAGCCTATCCTGCAGCACTATTGTCAATAATTCAGCTATTACAGAATGCCCTTTCTTGCTATCTTACTATTCAAAACTTCATGCTTTAGTAGAAAATCTATCTCTAACTTTAATTACAATCTGGAATTGTGTAAATGACGCCTTTTAAAACCCTCTATAAAAGAGAATGTTTGGGGTCAATGTAGTTTAAGCCTGATCATACTTACACTAAATAACTAGCATTCAGCTCCTGGTTATTTGCTTAGAATTTCCTGCACAGGTAAAACTATGCTATGAAAAATAAAACTAAGGAGCAAATAGTGTAGGTCCTGATCTGAAAGCTCCCGACACAGAGCTGGATGTTCTTGATCTACACTATCTGGTTCAGACTGATCAATCTGTTCATAGAAGGATAATGGTTAAAAGCCAAAGGCAATATAAAAAAATAATATTACAATTGATTTCATTTCCATGCTAATAACATTTAATGGATTTAATTATACAGATTTAGCAGCTGAAATGAGATCTAATAATCCTACGCTGCTCTACTTTTTTTTTATTTAATTTCTGCAAACAGGCAAAATCTGAGTAAAATCACTAACACGCACTTCATGTAGTGTGTTCCATAGAACATCCTTAATGAAGCAGAGCTAACTTTGATTGGGGGAAAAAATGGAAGCCATTTAGCAAAATATCCCCAAATTTTCATCTAAACATTTTACAGCGGCTTTTCATTTAAATCCTCTTCAAATGATTTACATTGTTTACGAACAATTCGGTTTGTACAAGAAAGAAGAACTTAGCAAGAACAATTTACTCCCACTTTAGGGCTCTGATGGAGAGAATGTGGTCACAGACACACATACATATCACACAACACTGTGAGAATGTGGTCATAGACAAACATACATATCACATAACTTTGTGAGAATGTGGTCACAGAGACACATACATATCACACAACTTTGTGAGAATGTGGTCACAGAGACACATACATATCACACAACTTTGTGAGAATGTGGTCACAGAGACACATACATATCACACAACTTTGTGAGAATGTGGTCACAGAGACACATACATATCACACAACTTTGTGAGAATGTGGTCACAGAGACACATACATATCACACAACTTTGTGAGAATGTGGTCACAGAGACACATACATATCACACAACTTTGTGAGAATGTGGTCACAGAGACACATACATATCACACAACTTTGTGAGAATGTGGTCACAGAGACACATACATATCACATAACTTTGTGAGAATGTGGTCACAGTCACACATACATATCACACAACTTTGTGAGAATGTGGTCACAGAGACACATACATATCACACAACTTTGTGAGAATGTGGTCACAGAGACACATACATATCACACAACTTTGTGAGAATGTGGTCACAGAGACACATACATATCACACAACTTTGTGAGAATGTGGTCACAGAGACACATACATATCACACAAGTTTGTGAGAATGTGGTCACAGAGACACATACATATCACACAAGTTTGTGAGAATGTGGTCACAGAGACACATACATATCACACAAGTTTGTGAGAATGTGGTCACAGAGACACATACATATCACACAAGTTTGTGAGAATGTGGTCACAGAGACACGTACATATCACACAACTTTGTGAGAATGTGGTCACAGAGACACGTACATATCACACAACTTTGTGAGAATGTGGTCACAGAGACACGTACATATCACACAACTTTGTGAGAATGTGGTCACAGAGACATATACATATCACACAACTTTGTGAGAATGTGGTCACAGAGACACATACATATCACACAACTTTGTGGGAATGTGGTCACAGAGACACATACATATCACACAACTTTGTGAGAATGTGGTCACAGAGACACATACATATCACACAACTTTGTGAGAATGTGGTCACAGACACACATACATATCACACAACTTTGTGAGAATGTGGTCACAGATACACATACATATCATACAACTTTGTGAGAATGTGGTCAGAGACACATACATATCACACAAGTTTGTGAGAATGTGGTCACAGAGACACATACATATCACACAACTTTGTGAGAATGTGGTCACAGATACACATACATATCATACAACTTTGTGAGAATGTGGTCACAGAGACACATACATATCACACAACTTTGTGAGAATGTAGTCACAGAGACACATACATATCACACAACTTTGTGAGAATGTGGTCACAGAGACACATACATATCACACAACTTTGTATCTAAAATGACACATGAAACAACTATCAAAGTGACTACAAACAGTTTAATGTAACTTTGAGAGTACTTAACCAGCATGTTTAGTTACCAAAGGTTTCCATGTTAAACCAGAATATTAAACCTGCAATTATAAAACATTAGAATATATATCTTGTTCGATAAATTAATGTGTATTCTGAAAGTTGACAATTACTTTGCCCTTTATCAATTTTAAACGTCTATAAACATAAATGGATTTACTAGGCTTTGAGGTCTTGTTGTATGATGTATTTTATGTTCAAAGATTGAAATATGTTTTTGTCTTGAATGAATTTTAAAGAGGGCTTCTACTGGTGTATTAAATAAATGTAGTTTGTTTTTTATTTTAATATCAATTGTCTTTATGAAAGTTGAAACATATATTCCCCAAATAAATAAGGCCTCTATATAAAAAACACAGCAACAACAACAGTAAATCTAATTATTCTTAAATACTATTGTACTGTTTACTTTCACAGCACTTTCAGCAGCTGATAAAACACATCAGAGTACAGAGTTCCAACACTTCTAAAACTTCCACTGTCCTAACACTAGCAGATAAATCAAAGGAGAACAACAGCATATCCCAATACACCCATATATAGAAGAATTGCCTTAATGACTGCATGCCTTCAACACTACCCTGTTTTAATTAAATCTGACTCAACAACAAAGGGTACAGTAATTATAATGAGTTGTTAATAGGACCAGTTAAAACTAGTTTAACCCTACCATGCTACATTGTTAATAAACAATAATGAATGCTAAATTATTTGCTCATTTCTTCGTATATTGTTAACAAAATTTAACCAAAAAAACTAATTGGGAATTTTTTTTATCAAGATTAGACAGACCCAGTGGAGGCAGTCTGCTCTATACCTAAACTTGTTGCTTAAATCTGGTCAATTTATTCTTAGCAGGCTAAGAGATAAGCTGTGCAGGCAGTATGCCAGTCAGTGGGTGAAAGTTCACTGCAGAACAGTCCTGGGTGGAACTGGATTGGTTAACTACTTTATTAGGTTTAGTCTACAACCTGCCACATTTTGTAATAACTCCAGATAAGTAAATACAATTTTGTGTTGCCATATATCCTATAATTCTTAATTAAACCCCTATCAATGCTGGGTTCTTACTGAATCATATTTTGCCAATTCTAACCAGTACCTGGTATATAGCAGGAGCAGCTATGATGTCAATTGTACAAATAAATAAGTATATATAAATGCATAGGTAACTGGATGTGATGTTACAGTATGAAAGCATGTAGTGTGAATAAAATGTGTGTGAAATATTGTAAATGGCTTAGCCATTTTTGGTTTAAATCAATACAGCATACAAAGTTCATATCAAGGATGTGAAACTAAAGCAATATTTGCTAAAAGGACTAAATGTCAGCAAGTCTATAGAATGCATTATAGTAAGATGCTTCAAAGAAAATTGAAAACTATTAAAATAAAAATGCAATAAAATCCTTTGATACAAATTCAAATAATAAAAACTTGGCAATAAAATGTCCATTTTAAAGTTGTTATACAGTTATAACACAGGAAAATAAGCTGATGAGTTGCATGACATTTCAATGTGTTGGAATTTTATTGTAACTCATACCATGATTAACAGGAAGTCTTGTTTAGTGGCAGTTAATAATTCATCAAGCCAGGAGTAACATTTTATGCCAAAAAAACAACAGGCTTAGCTCTCTCAAGTTAATTGCAAAGTCAATAAGGATATACCATGAAAAGGAATACTTGATGTGCTAAGATAGTGAATGAAAGTGATGCCTACATCCAAACAGGATCAGGCTAAGATGGATCACCTCACTTCACAACTTAACTGATTGATCAGTAGAACCTTCACCATATGACACAACTGCACTGATTTGTCAGCAGAACCTCCACCATATGACACAACTGCTCTGATTGCTCAGTAGAACCTTCACCATATGACACAACTGCACTGATTTGTCAGTAGAACCTCCACCATATGACACAACTGCTCTGATTGCTCAGTAGAACCTTCACCATATGACACAACTGCACTGATTGGTCAACAGAACCTCCACCATATGACACAACTGCACTGATTGGTCCAACATATGACAAAACTGTACTGATTGGTCAGTAGAACCTTTACCATATGACACAACTGCTCTGATTTGTCAGCAGAACCTCCACCATATGACACAACTGCTCTGATTGCTCAGTAGAACCTTCACCATATGACACAACTGCTCTGATTGGTCAGTAGAACCTTCACCATATGACACAACTGCACTGATTTGTCAGCAGAACCTCCACCATATGACACAACTGCTCTGATTGCTCAGTAGAACCTTCACCATATGACACAACTGCTCTGATTTGTCAGTAGAACCTTCACCATATGATACAACTGCACTGATTTGTCAGCAGAACCTCCACCATATGACACATCTGCTCTGATTGCTCAGTAGAACCTTCACCATATGACACAACTGCACTGATTGGTCAACAGAACCTCCACCATATGACACAACTGCTCTGATTGCTCAGTAGAACCTTCACCATATGACACAACTGCACTGATTTGTCAGCAGAACCTCCACCATATGACACAACTGCTCTGATTGCTCAGTAGAACCTTCACCATATGACACAACTGCACTGATTGGTCAACAGAACCTCCACCATATGACACAACTGCACTGATTGGTCCAACATATGACAAAACTGTACTAATTGATCAGTAGAACCTTCACCATATGACACAACTGCTCTGATTTGTCAGCAGAACCTCCACCATATGACACAACTGCTCTGATTGCTCAGTAGAACCTCCACCATATGACACAACTGCACTGATTGGTCAACAGAACCTCCACCATATGACAAAACTGCACTGATTGGTCCAACATATGACAAAACTGTACTGATTGGTCAGAAAAACCTTCACCATATGACACAACTGCTCTGATTTGTCAGCAGAACCTCCACCATATGACACAACTGCTCTGATTGCTCAGTAGAACCTCCACCATATGACAAAACTGCACTGATTGGTCCAACATATGACAAAACTGCACTGATTGGTCAATAGAACCTCCACCATATGACACAACTGCTCTGATTTGTCAGCAGAACCTCCACCATATGACACAACTGTTCTGATTGGTCAGTAGAACTTCCAACATATGACAAAACTGCAGTGATTGCTCAGTAGAACCTCCACCATGAACAACTGCTCTGATTGCTCAGTAGAACCTCCACCATATGACACAACTGCACTGATTGGTCAGTAGAACCTCCAATATATTACACAACTGCACTGATTGGTCAGTAGAACTTCCAACATATGACACAACTGCAGTGATTGGTCAGTAGGGCTTCTGCATAATTTTTATTTATTCTTAAACCGGTATGAAAATGATACAAGACATACTGCTGGAAACTCAACAGCATTAGTGAAGATTCTGATATGATATCACTATCTGCCATTGTTTGATCAATTAATGTTTAATAGCCTATAGTGTTAAGAATCTAAAATGAGATTGACAGTAAATCTAAATTTTAAACATATTTGGATTTTTCAACCTGACTTGATACACATATAGTCTGATTATTTAGCATAGCCATGATCTTCATTTTAGTACTACAGAATCACTACAGTGTTAATACAAAGGAAATTCTTCATTCATTTTTATCGTGTGAACTTCTTAACAAGCATTGCAAACCCTGCAAACAGAAACTGTTATAGAGCAATGAGAGTACAATGACATATTGCAATAAAACTATTTAGCACAATGTTGCTTTGTGAGAGTACATTGCATATAATTATCTGGGCACCATGAAATTTGCACAAAGAGTATCTGGGGCACCATGGCATAATGTGATAGGATTAATAGGCACGAAGACACATTTCTCAAGAATTATAATTGGTGTACCTTGACACACTGCAGTATGATAATTGAGCAACGTGAGATATGACATTTAGATTATTGGGCACAATGACACCTGGCAATAAAATTGTTGGGTACAATGACACCTGGCAATAAAATTGTTGGGCACAATGACACCTGGCAATAAAATTGTTGGGCACAATGACACCTGGCAATAAAACTGTTGGGTACAATGACACCTGGCAATAAAATTGTTGGGCACAATGACACCTGGCAATAAAATTGTTGGGCACAATGACACCTGGCAATAAAACTGTTGGGTACAATGACACCTGGCAATAAAATTGTTGGGCACAATGACACCTGGCCATAAAATTGTTGGGCACCATGACACCTGGCAATAAAATTGTTGGGCACAATGACACCTGGCCATAAAATTGTTGGGCACCATGACACCTGGCAATAAAATTGTTGGGTACAATGACACCTGGCAATAAAATTGTTGGGCACAATGACACCTGGCAATAAAATTGTTGGGTACAATGACACCTGGCAATAAAATTGTTGGGCACAATGACACCTGGCAATAAAATTGTTGGGCACAATGACACCTGGCAATAAAACTGTTGGGTACAATGACACCTGGCAATAAAATTGTTGGGCACAATGACACCTGGCAATAAAATTGTTGGGCACAATGACACCTGGCAATAAAATTGTTGAGCACAATGACACCTGGCAATAAAATTGTTGGGCACCATGACACATGGCAATAAAAATGTTGGGCACCATGACAAATGGCAATAAAAATGTTGGGCACCATGACAAATGGCAATAAAAATGTCGGGCACCATGACAAATGGCAATAAAATTGTTGGGCACCATGACACATGGCAATGAAATTGTTGGACACCATGACATATGGCAATAGGACTGTTGGGAACTATGACATATGACAATAAGACTGTTGGGCACCATGGCACTTAGTAATAAGACTGTTGGGCACCATCATACATGACAGCAGGTGTTGGCACTATGAAATTATGAAAATAGGACTATTGAGCCCCATGGCACATGGCAATAAGCATATTAGCTACCATAAGATATAACAATAAGTCTATTTGGCACCGTGACATAAAACACCCTGGCACTTGGTGATAAGATAATTGAGCACCATAAGATACAACAATAAGACTATTGCACACCATCATATAAAACATTCTGATACTTGGCGATACAATGACTGGGCACAATAAGATACAACAATAAGACTATTGGGCACCATGACACATAACACCCTGACACTTGGCGATAACTGAGCACCATAAGATACAACAATAAGACTATTGCACACCATCATATAAAACATTCTGATACTTGGCGATACAATGACTGGGCACTATAAGATACAACAATAAGACCATTGGGGACCATGATAAAGAACATTCCGATACTTGGTGATACGATGACTGGGCACTATAAGATACACCAATAAGACCCATGACACATTACACCCTTGCACATGGTGTTAAGATAATTGAGCACCATAAGATACAACAATAAGACTATTGGGCACCATGAAACATTGCATTGTGAATATTGGCCTTTCCTATTAGACTCTTCATGTACATCTATTGGTTTTCTGCCCAATGAGTGTTAAATGCCACGAGTTGTGTAAATACTAAATATGTTAAATGAAAAGCCTTTAAATTACATTACAGACCAACAATTACTGTTAGTGCCCCCTTGTGTGTATTGGTACAATATCAGGACAAATTGCTGCCTCTCTTAAATGGCAATGTCTAGAATTATTGGTGAAGAAAAACTCTAGGCATATATCTGGGTAGAACCACAGGCACACCTCAGGGCAACCTTAGCTTAATGACCTTCAAAATGTAAATTCTCACCTCAACGTGGAATCAAACCCAATCAGTGAGGGGCTTTGAAGTTACAAGTGTCTGACACTAGCCACCTCTATGTCCATTATAGTGTCATTTATCGGAAACTCTAAGCACATGTTGATGGCTCATATTCCAATCTGTCTTACTTACATTTTTATGCATTCATAACCATATAAAATGACCTAGACTAAGCATTATGTAATGCAGTTCCTATTCAGACAGATCCTACCATGAACTGGAGGATCTTACTAAATTCCAGGATCTATATAACACTTTAGATCTATACTCCAGAAGCAGTACACTGCACTCCACGATCTACACTTCAGCCCAGGTTCTTCACTACAATCAAGTATCTCCACTACAATACAGCCACTACACTCCAAGATTTGTACTACACTCTAGAATCAAGACTAGGATCGACATTTTACTCTGACCTATACTACACTCCAGGATCTACACTACACTGCAGAATTTACACTACACTATAGAATCAAGACAACACTCCAGGATCTACACTACACTCCAAGATTTATACTACACTCTAGAATCAAAACTACACTCCCGGATCTACACTACACTCCAGAAGTTACAGTACACTCTAGAATCAAAACATCATTCCAGGATCTACACTATCTTCAACAGATCAGCTTGAATGATACAGCTTAAGAATACCAGAAGAGGAGTAAAAGCATTTTGCAGTTACTTATTACAACTGTTTATGCTAAAGCTAACCATATAAAAAGTGTTGAATTATCATCTTTCATTGCCCGAGTAAAGTGTAATAAATAGGGATGTAGATCGAATCCTAAAATGATATTCGAATATTCGTTACATGTATTCGAATAATATTCCAAAATTGAAAAACAGATTTGCCTCAGAGTGGCACATAATAAAATAATTTGGCCTAATATGCAAAACGCGTTTTATTTATATTTTCTTTGAATGTTTACATTATTTACCTAACGTTATGCAGAATAGCAAGTAGAATTATGACCCATTCCTAGCGGTAAATTTTAAAACAACGATTTTGCTATGGAAATACATATGACAACATAATCTCTCCTCCATTAACGCATTTATATTGAAGAACAGGAAGCTGTGTTACTTTTCTTGGTCACCAATAACTTGCAAGTAAATGCGGTCAATTCAAAACATCCAATTTAGTGTGTGAACCACACGTTAGAACTTGCTTGAGGAGACAGTTTCAGAGGTCTAGGTACAGGTGATACAGGATCAACTGTGAGACAATTGGGCCAATGCGCAGGTTTTAATTAGGGGAATCGCTCAAGTAAACAACCAATTATGGATTCTGATTGGTTGGTGGTCAGACCTTTGTTAAATTGTTATTGGCTGGTAAAAAGACGATCTGTCACGTGTTAATCTGAAGCCATAAAATGTCAATTAGCGACACTTAGTTACAAATACACAAGTGACAATTACGGATTACCAGATTACCATATTGATGTTGTTACATATCAGTGATCGAGACCATCAGGTTTAAAAATACCCCTGCGCTAAAACAACAAGTTCATTTTAGCTGGAATGAAGGGTATCAATTATAGACAGACAGACAGACAATACATTTATTGCGTCTCAGTTACAACGTTGTACAACATGAGGCAAGTTATATAATTCCAATATTGATACATAGCTGTTAGTTTCCGGTCCAAAAAGAATAATGTATATGAATACAAAATGGGTTAAGAAAAGACAGACTAACGAGGAGGGAGCAGACAAATGGGGAGGAGACGATAGAAGTGACAGACAGAGTATAAAATATGTACGATAAGTTAAACATAGTAATATATAATATAATAATGACTTGAGATTATGTTGTTTATTTAGCATACATTTTTCAACGATATAATATATAAATAATTTTAAAAAATTGCATAATATACTAAATAGTTCACTTACTATAGTTTATGTTTAAAAAATAAACATGCAAAGTTGACCGTTACGTTGATAATTTGTTTTTGTTTTGACTTTTAAATAATTATGCATTAGTATCCTGTTCAAAATTATAATAGATGCCGAATGGCGACTTTAAAAGTAACACATTTATAATTTTAAACATATAATCCCATATGGAAGACTCTTAGGAAAATATGAATACATTGTATTTAACATTCATTCCAAAATTCTTTGCGAAAGACCAATGTAATTTCTCTAGCCAGATACAGAAAGGTAATATATGTAAACAGAAGAATACGCTGAGGAAAACGTTATAATATACTAATGATGTCGTGCTTTGAAAGGTTACATGCCGATGAATATATAGAATTGTTAAACTCGTGTAGGCTTATGACGTTGAGAAAATCGCAGTGACAGAAAATCGCAGATGTCGCGGTATTATTAGAATGAAATACCCTTGTGCAGTAGAGTGGTTATAAGAAAGTAAAACTTAAGTTTTGTTTTAAAAGTTATCTCGTCGTGTAATTAAAAATAAAATAAGTCCTTGTAGACTGTAATATAAAAAATGCATTGTATAATCTGTTGCATTTATTCCCAGCATTTCCCGATTTAAGATAGTAGAATCAGTCTTCAGTAACTAGATTAGGTGACTGCCACATGAACTGATATGTGTGTTTATTGTAAACTGACAACCTGTTTTCACAGCCGTGCATGTGATGTAACTGGGTCTAGGTGGCACGAGAGACAGAACAGGGTCGCGCGAGGTGACATAATACTCTTGATTGTATACTGTTAACCAGATGGCCGAAATCGTAGCCCACCCCTACCCCCTCACCGTCTAACAAGCACAATCACACATCGCCAGCGTGCTTCAGTCGTTTGGTGACAATACGGTCAACTACAGAAATACGATTTTTATTCTTCTTACTAAAATAACAAGCGTTATTAAGTGAATAAAAATTACCAATTATTCAAAGACCTTGATCTCTATTTAAATACCGCCATAATATTTGAATATTCGAATATTCGTTTACGTCCCTAGTAATAAACAATTATAACACAACTTCCAATTGTTTGTCAATTGTAAATAAAATAGGGTTAAACAATGGAAGACCATGTTCATAAAATGTATTAAATAGAATATAAACATTCCTTCGGCTTAGAGAAATATGTTACATCTGTTGATATTCTGAAATTTAGAAAAGCATTGTTACAGTTTAGAAGCTCCTCACATAACTTAATGGTTGAAACAGGTAGATATATTGGTATTGCAAGAGAGGATATAATATGTTTATATTGTGAGAGTGGCTTACAAGACGAATTTCATTTTCTTTTCATATGTCCATTGTACGAAAGTCTTCGTATTATGTATATGCCTCATTTTATTCTGGAACACTGAAATACTTTAGCATTTAGGAATTTAATGTCTAACGAAAATGATTCAATTATTTGTAACCTTGCTATGTATCTTTATTATGCTTTTGAAAAAAGACAGGATTTTTTGTTAGGAAGAATGTAAAAATCAACTGTCAACTACTCATTTAGTACTACAATAAAATAGTTTGAACAGATTAGATTAATTGTTAAAAAAGCATCAAACAACGACAGTTTTGACATTAATTCATGATTGTTTAAATATATGTTTTTTCCTTCTTGGCAAAATTATTATTTTTGCATTTTGTATATGGGCCGGTGGCCTTACATGCAATAAAATACTTGAATCTTGTATTACTCTAAGTTTCTGCAAGTCTGTTTCTTAGCTAATGTTATATCATTTGTTTTACTTTGTTATGTTTGTTTTTGTCTCATCACAAAGACACAATTCGGGTCATATTCAAGATATCCAGCTAATTATTGGTGGAACCACCAGCGCACCGCTTATTAGCTGAAAAACCTCCTCACAATAAAGTTCTTGCCCTGACTAGGCCTTGAACCCATGCAGTGTGGGGCTGAGGAGTTAGTTACAATTCAGTGACTCTATCTGCTCGGCTCAACGCCCCATTTCGGTACTGTAAAATTTGCTACATAAAACAGTGTAGATGTCATTGTTAAAATGGAAAATGTGATAAATTAATTAGAAATAAATTAGCTATAACATCTTCAATGATTGAAATATTTAACACAAGGATAGTTGTAGTTTTTCATCAGTACATTACACATAGAACAATCTGCACTTCATATTTATTTTAATCAACACTCTTAATCATCACACTTATTTGCATCACTCTCGAGACAATCAGTGTATTGTTTATGACCAATATTACAGATGATCTTTATAACCACATGCTAAGTTCAGAGTTAAACTGTGTTGTCATGGTAAGCCAGCTAATAGTTCAAACATGCCAGAATGACTTTGATTCTCCCAACCTGAAGAAAAAACAATTTTGAGGGACTGCATGTTCATATATAATCTACTTAACAAAGGTAATATTTAATAAATTAATTATTGTGGTTAAATGAAGTTTTGTTTTTTCAACATAAATTAACAAAAATGCAAAATTCTAAAACCTAGGGTCATGCTTTAAGCCTCATATTGTTTCAATAAACAAAACCATAAGAAAAAATTTAAGAAATCATCCTTGACATATCAACATTAGTTCCGTTTTTTTCTCATGAATGCCATATCACAATTTTTTTTATATGCCTCCTAGAAGAAATGGCAAAAACTCATACCAAAAACCAATTATAGTTAAAATAAATACATAAATTTCACTTTTCTCTTTAAATATTATTTAGTGCCTGTCTGGAATATCATTAGTATTAATGGGAAACCAAGTTTTAAACAAAGCAAAAATCAACAAGATTGATTCATATTATGGTATTTCTTTCATAGCAGAGCTGCCATGTAAGGGTTATGACACTGACTGTCAAAAAATCTTGAAGCCACCATGAAAATGTCTTGCATTGTCATAATGACATGATGCTCATTAATGATTGTGTCCATAATGTTAACTTAACCTGCACTCACCGTCTCCGTATCATCAAGACAACATATCTCTTCCATAGGTACAGGCTGGCACTCCACCAACAACAGCATTGGAAGTCCTCACAGCTGTCAGAAACCAGTCAACTTTCACTTTTCTGATAATTACAATGTCAGTTTGGTTGTTAAGAAATGTGAATTGGAACCCTCAAATCCATGTGACACTTGAAATTATCAGATACTGGCACATGTCAAAGACATGTCATGGTTTCTTTTGACCATGATCCAGGTAAAAAATGTCATGTTTTACCCTGCCACTGTCTAATGACTTTTATACTAATGAATCTCAGAATTTCTCTCACAAACCAGTCAAGATTCATCAACCAACACAAGATCTCTAACAACTAGTCCAATGTATAACATTAATGGCATGACTTTCACATGCATTATTCAATCATAAAGCACTCTAACTTGCTGGTTTGAATAATCCTATTTGATCAACAGTGTGCCAAGATTATTGGCCTTTTCTTACCAGCATCTTTTTTGCACAGCAACATTAACTTTAGCATTTCATCAATTCCTTGTAACTTTTTGTTGATAAATGTAACCATTAACTGACTCTAGTTTTTCCAAGTCCTTGATAATTAATTTCTATTTCCATTTCTGGCATGTGCACAGAGGCTGCCTGTTAAGTGGCCAACCAGCAGTTTTTGCCAGTAGAGCCATTGACCCAGAGTCTGTCAATGTCAATGGAAGGTTGGAGACAACAGTCTCTAGTTCAGTTGTTCATGGCACCTACACAGTCTTTCATGTCTCTGAATCCAGCGTCAATACACCTACATGTATCGTCAGTCACCAGTCTCCCTGCCGGGCAAACCCACTCACATGGCAGTCCAGAAACAAAGACTAACAAGTCCATACAAAACACAAAAGACCAACCAACACAAAGTGACTTCAAAATGAATAATAAAATTGCTTATGTACAAAATATAGATTTGAAGCAGGTAAAAAGAACAGTGTATATGAGAGGTCCGAGAAAGTTCTTTCATTTAGTATGGGTTTAAAGAAGTCAACAGTTTGGTATTGATTGGACAGGCCAGGTAAACAAACTGTGGTCCTATTTACTCGCAAGACCTCATTTCCTCTGATTCTTGTCACATACCTTTACAATCTATCTATTGGTAAAGGAATAGAAAAAAAAATAATAGCTAGCTTTAAAACTATAAATCTTTGTAACATAAACACTTATCAGTTTGAATTGAGAAATTGACATTATAAAACATTTGGCATAAAAATTTATAATTACAATAATCTTTGTTTAGTCTAAAAAAATAAACTCCTTTTCACACTTTTCTGTCGAGGGAATGATTTGTATACCATGGCAAAATCCTACTTTCAAATTGTTGTTGTTGTTAAATTGCTCAAATGGACATATTTATTTATGAAGACTTTAAATAAACTCCAAGTTTACAAGGATCTTTGTTGAGATTGAATACTCTTGGACGTATAGTTTTCATACTGTTCGCACTTTTGCAGATAGATAAGGTGCCTTGTACATCAATGTAATTAACCAACAGTAAGAGAGAGTGACTCAAAATGAACGAAGTAATAAAGTATAGTTTCCACAACTTAAACCCAGACATAATAATACAAATCTGTGTTTGCCCTGATTGTATGGTGGGTCAGGAGGAAGGAAAAATACTTTTTTCTGGTTTAGATAACCCTTTACTCCAGACACGTGAGTTTATGATTGTCATTTTATACAATATGTCTTTTGACACCTAACATGCATCTCTTTGTCATTCATGTATACCAAAAGGAAAAACCACAACACAATCTTAGCACTATCATGTGCAGAATGCTTCACAACTCTGAAAGAATAATGTCTGAGGCATAATTGGTCAAAAGTTAATTCATAATTTGACAATGTAAAACTTTAAAATTGTAGTAAAACTGTTCTTCACTACTTTAAAGGTACAAGAAATGCATTCAGTGTTACATGCTTGGCACGGTATTTGCCAGTTATTCTTAAAACCAGAGTGTATCAGTGAATCTTACTTACTTTACAGTAACTGAAAAATTTCATTTGTGGAAAAAAGACAATTTAAAGCTCCATAAAAAAAGGTTAAGAAGGAAGCAATTTACAAGTCTAATAATCAAGTTTAAGCCTGTAAGGAAACAAGATAATAAAACAAGAAATAAAACTGCAAAGTTCTTCTTTTTGTAAATGTGATTTTTTGTCTCCATTTTGGGAAATGACAAATTATTGAGCTACATCTACAGATGGTAACAGCCGTTTTTGCAGCTCCAATATAAGTTCTGACGCAATGACGTCTAACCGAAGTCTACCCTGAAACTACAGTTTCAAGGTAGACTTCGGTTAGAAGTAATTGCGTCAGAACAGACAAAACTCCTCAAAATGATGACAGTGATAGTAAGTTCCCAAGAAAGTCCCTGAAACTTAGGTTAGCTGCCATGGAGTCTTCAGCCATAACCTGCTCTGACCTTTAAGATGGCTCAATAAAATAAGGACAACTTAAGTAAGTTCCCTAGAAAGCCCTTTAGGCACTATATTGCCCACAATATCTTGCAGGTTCCTGCAGCAGCTGCAGCGTTATTTTGCTGCATGAACTTAAGCATATTGTTTTATTCTTGTATCGATGTAAGCTATGCAAATGTTAACAGTCAGTAGTCAATAACCATTCAATTATACACATTAGGCTTAAACAGAATGTTGGAGCTTGTCAATGCTATCTCAAGGAGGGCTTTAACACTTGCTTGGAAAGAACAACATGTGCCATTCTATAAGTTGTTAAGGTAAGGGTGGCAGAGGTTTTTGTTAATTTTTTAAACCATTCAATTTTCCTTTCCATGAACTATTAATTTTAAAGGTAAGAATTGGAAACGTCTGTTTTGTGCACTAAGTGGTATAGTTTGAACTTTGCCTCATTTTTCTTTCATTGTTGGGCTGGGGTGTAATGATATATACCGTATGACAGAAACAGTGCTTCTGTATTCACGGATTGGTTTGCGTTCACTTCTTAAGAATAACGGTACTAACAGTGCTATACCGTTAGGTAAAAATCCTACACTGTTTTCTCGAGTTCACATCGAATCCTTGTTGACTCAGTTGTGGATTATTATTTTATACCAGGAAAACAACAAAGTGGATCAAGATTTAGTAGTTTTGTAACAATGTTTGCAACACTTAAATGTAACGCTTGCTCATAATTTACAATCAGACATTGTACATCTTCCATAGTTATTTCCCCTGGTTGCCACTTTCTGTAGCTTTACGGTTGTGTACAATTGTGATCCACAGTGTGCGCTATTAATTATTAATTATCCACTACGGCACCGCCACACATGTTATGGCATGATCCAATATAAAATTAAGTTCACTTCTGCTAGATATTATGTCAAAGATTTTGAGTTCCAAACAAAAGAAAAGGTCAGGGTTTTATCTAACATTCCGTACATAATAACCTGCTGCCATTGTTTCTCAGATGTTTCATACAAAGAACTAACAACTTACCAGCTGACTGTGTTGACGTTTCATATTGTTATTAAACTTTATCTTGTTTTATTTTATTGTGATTGATATTTAGAATTTTAAATAAATATAAGAAAAATATTTGAAGAAATATTATATAACATTTTAGTTTTAAGACCTGACATGTCAGGTTAAATCATTTCATATGTGGATAACCTTTTATGTCATACCTCTTGATTAACAACTTATAGATTTATAAGCTCCAAGTTTCAGTAAATAGCTATGCTTACATATTGTTAAGCATTAAGTTATTGTACAATAGTGTTAAAATTATGCCCAGTACCAAAATATGATGTACAGCAATATGTATTATAATGTGTGGTTTATATTGTAATACATATCGTACCATGAGGGCAGCATATCATTACACCCCTATTGTATGCAGTTGTAAATACCTGTGCATTTTACTTATGATACATTGTAGCAACACAATTATGGTCATGTTAGCGACATCCACCTTGATGGAGGAAGTCTCCTGACAAATGTTTAGGTAGACCACAGGTACAATACAGATTAGTTAAAAGACAGAAGGTTTTTTACCCTGCTTGGTGAGTGGGAAGTGAGATGTTATATCCATTTTTGCTAAATAACTCTAAATTTTGTAAAATTTTAAGTTAATAATGATGCTACATTTTGCCTTCTTTTTTTTTAATTGCACATTGAAAACAAAACTATGACAAGGTGTAATAAGCATAACAAACTATATTTGAAATGGCACTAAACAATGGTATACACATGCAAGTTAAATGTTAGTGACCAAATACTGAAAGAAGATATTTTGCAAATAGAGAAAACTGATCATTATATAATTTAAAATGCTGTACAGGACTGATATACTAAATCCAGCAATCTTTTGATATCTCCACAGTAGAACATCAGTTTGGTACAAACAGGCTCTGGTATCTTCTTTAGCTTACTTTCTTCTCTCTGCCATAAACATTGCCAGTGTGGACTTTGACTTAGACATTATATGCCTAAAAACAGACTAATGTACACAATCAGGATACAATGTAAACAGATTCTGAAAAACAGACCAGACTCTTCTACAAGTGTATTGGCCAATAAAGTTATTTTGATGTATCACAGAATCAGTCTTGAATAATTAACACCTGCATGTGCCACTTTCAGTGTAAGGTAAATACAGCATTACTGCTTCACTCACCTTGTCCTGTGGTCTAGTAACAGGTAGGTATAGCTCAACTACATTACAAACGCAGTGATTTTTTTTTCCTAATGAATATGAGTTTTCATATTGTTTCTTTTCTTTCATATTTTTTTCATATTGTTTTAATACTTAATGATTTAACTTTACTTTAAAATAGAACTCAATAAATGTTATATACTTAGTAGTAATTTTTTTAAAATCATTATTTGTATTTTTTTTTTCAATTTCTTATGATCTTCAATATATTATCTGTATAATGCCATAGTAGAGTTTAGTTTGAAAAATAAATACAAGAAATTACCCCAAATATTTGACTGTTTATATGTAAACCTTTGATGCAATGTCATGTGCAAACCATTTTTATAATACAAAGTAAAACTGAAAATATTTCATTTTCAGTTAAAAAAAAAATCAAATATGTTAAAATGTGATTGTATTTCCGCTACTGGTAGGTTGTTACAGACCCAATTTTTCATTTACATTTAGTAATCACTAGATTCTTTAATTTGTTTCTTAAATGTTTTTATACAAATGCAGCACTTAGGATTTCAATTATTATGTTAATTAACGTCCCATGTCAAGTTGTTGCTTCTATACAGTTTCGATGAGTGGCGCACCAGTCAACCTGCTACCAGTGTCCACAAACACTGCCACTTGGGCTGAGGCACCATACATTCTGAAGGCCAGGAACACCATCGTTTAGTTAGTGGTTGTCATCAGTCAGAAAGATACTTGATAACTTGGGTCTGACTGGCAGAAACATTTCTAAGGTGAGATTGTGTTCAGACTCAAATGTTGACTCCCAGACTACTTCCTACCAGGAAACAATCGTACAATTCCTATTTTGATACACCTCTAACCTGGCAAGGTTAAAGCATCATCCTATAACAGGTAAGTGTTAAAACTACTCTATGTAAATACTTAGCAATACAATTGTTCAGCTTGAGCAATATATTAACTGAGAAATGCTACTTCAACGTGCGTGCCTGTGTGCGTGCGTGTGTGTCTCTAAAATTCTGCATGATGCTCTAACTAAGCTGTTTTGAGGTGGTAATCATAATTAATCACGAAACAACAAGTTACTCTTTCTGCTATGACAATGTTGACTTGAGTTAAAAACATAACTTGAGCTTAAGAAAGGTTAGTGAATATGTGCCAAAATCTTAATTCCTTAATATCAAGTCAGTGACCCATTAGTCAATACATGCAAAAAAACAAACAAAAAAACAACAAAAAAAAACCAAAAAAACAACAACAACAGTTAAATAATAGTCTATACAACTAATTAAAAAGTGTCACCATTAAGACACAGTTCAACCACTACTTTAACTCAAGGTCAGTCAGTCAATTTACTTTACTTAAATTATTTCCCAACTGAATAAATTAATACAATGCCAAACTATGACTTACTAAAGGTTAAATTAATATTAAATTAGCAACCAAACAGAACTTAACTAAAGGATAAATAAATCTTACTTTAGAAACCATGCAAATAGACCTTAAGTAAGAACTTGGTGATCATTGATTAATAAGTTAATACTTTATAAAGCTTATATAGCATCAAATTAAGATAAGTTTATTCTTACAAATATGTATACACTATATATCCTTCTTACAGCTCATAACCTTAATTTATCTTAGAACTCTTTAATCCATACAAACATCAAAACAAGCTTCATTAATTATGTGTGAATGCACCAGCTACCTGTTCTATCTATCATTTAGAATACATACACTGAAAAATGCACAAAAGACATCAAACAAACGTATCTAAAAACAGATGAATAGATTTTCCAATCCAAACTGAACTCAGAATGTATGGAAGTTCACAGCTATTCATATGCACAGCTACTTATTTCTAGACAGATTATAACCACATTTCAATTCAAGGTATTTAAATCGATGGCACATCTACAAAAGGAAAACTTGATTGCTTGATTTATCTCAGCACATTTGTTTTGGCTTGACTTTTAATAAATACAAAGATCAACTTTAATTTCTTTTCTGTTATGTGTGTATTTTGTAAGAGAGTTTTAGATTCCTTTTATAAAGACTAGTTATATATCAATATAAACCTGGTATTGAATATAAAATGTATAAGGTGGTTTAATACTGGTTACTTTACTAGTAAAATAGAACTAATTAGCTAACACATGGAACATTTATAGCAACTGCCAGAACACAGCATGTCACCAAACCTAGCACCTTACTATGAACCAAACCCCACTGCTATAAACTTCTTCAAATGTGTATAGCTGACTGCAGCATGCTATATTGTATTTTCTGATTTTCATCAGGCAGTTGCAATTTTAAGGTCGCCATGGCATACCCTGGATTAATTCTCCATTTTTTAATTAAAATAAATGTACTTATTGTCTTTTTTGTGGGTAAGTATTTACATACACTTTCAGTAAAAGTCTCATTTTCATTGAGAATTGTTATTTTCAAAAGGTCTGTAAAACAATATTATAAATTGGTTGAGTTACTTTACAAAAATATGATTTTATCTTGTAGTCAGAAGCAATATTAATAGATAAAAAGAGGGCAATGTAATACTTTTACTACACTAAGTTAAGGTAAAATACCCACCCCATAGGAGATAACAAACACTGAAACAATGTGCCCTGATAAATAAAAAAGAGAGAATCAGTACTAAAGAAATTTAAAGAGACAAAGTTTAAAAGATTTGCAGTTTTATTAAGTTGGCCCTTCCTCCCCTCCAAAAAAAAATCCATTGAATTCTTTGACAGACAAATAAAAACATACAATTACATACAAATTTTAACATTCAATGCCTAGCACTCACATTAGGCAGAATGCCAAAGATTAAGTTGTGAGAATAAAAGTGCTTAGGTTGAAATAAGCTAAAGCAGCAATGTATGTCAAAGTGCTATACATTATCTAAAGAAGTTCAAAGACAGTGTGTTGTGGCCATGACTCATACAATTTCCCGACTTGGATTTCCTCTCAAACTTACTACCTATTATAATACTTGGAGAAAACTCATCTCAACTAAAAATGATTGTTAAAAACATGTAAACTGACTCATTTTGGGCCAAGGTCCTGTCTAAATGAATGCCTCAACTTCTAAAGGTTCACAAACTAAGCACATTTTGTTGAGAACTGTAAAATAAACATGATTATAGAACATCTGGCACATGTACCTCATTCTGTTTAACGAAACAGGACCAGAGGGGGCACTTACATTAAAACTATAAATAAGTTCTTGTGCATGATTCCAGTTTAGAAATTGAGAGGAAAGTTAAGTTGGGGAAACACAAAACTATAGCCCTATGCTCTACCACATACATATTTACTGCTGACAAGTATACATGGCTGGCCAACACAATATTTATTTACCTTTTGTACCTCCTAATGTGTACATTTCTGTCAGCAAGAATAAATAAAAAAGAAAGGTAAACATCTATAAGCCTAAGTGGTCACTATAATAGTATTAGTTGTATCAAGTAACGTAATACATATGTTTTAATTTCTACCTTTTATAAATCACTATTACATAAACTGAAGAATATGCAGAACATGTAAAATGGTATAAAATACTAACAGTGAATATTTACCACTATAAGAAACAAAGAAATTTAATAATGTTCAGTCATCTACATATAAAAAGACACATTTAAAACACCATTTGCTTTATTTTTTTTATTGCCAATTGTTCTGAAGAAGATTGGGATTGGGGTAAGAATTAAACTTGAAATAATCATATTGACAAGGTAAGAAATAATCAGGGGAAACAATGCTTGTGTTAAACACAGGTTTATAATAGAAGTTAACTCCCCTACTTATGCAGGGAGCCAATAAGATAAAGATGGTAAAGTGAGTAAGAGAACAAGAGAATGTAACAGAAAAACAAGTTATAGACAGAGAACACAATAGAGAATGAAAATGATACTGGGATTGGAGAGAAAAGAAGACATATTGACATTGATGACTCTCCTTAGTTAAAATTGTCATGCATATTGTTCATGAAGCCATGTAAATATACTGTAAATAGAACACTTATAAAAAACCAATCATCCAAACACATGAACTACCTGAAGCTAATTAACTATAACTGAAGTTTAAAACTATGGTTGTTTAATATCGTTAAAATGGGCTTTAATGGGATATCTGGGATAAGTTAGCTTTTAAAAAGTCATCTATTAAACACACTGTGACTTCAGTTGCAGGAAAACCAGAATGTGTTGGCACATTAAAGTTACCAGATAGCTCTCTGCTCTGATTATCAAGGTATAGACATTTGAACAAGCCAAAATCCTTACAGTTCTAATGCCATGCTGTACTACTAACTATTTGACAAGATGTCAGATTAAGTAAACAGTATACTATTTGCTAAGTATGAGCTTAAAGATTTAAAATCATTATAAAGTCAAGTACTTCTTTTACCAGTTAAATTTTAAAGGTCTTAAAGGTGGTCTCTGACAATTTCCTTGTATCATATACATGTTATGGTCACATATGCGTTTATGAGTGCCTAGGAATAATTTTTGGCCTTAAATATCAAGTGGTAGCAAGGGTCTGTTTGCAGATTCTGCTAACCCTTATACATTTTACATAGATTCTGCAAGCCCATATATATTTACATAGATTCTGCTAACCCTTATACATTTTACATAGTTTCTGCTAACCCTTATATATTTCACATAGATTCTGCTAACCCTTATACATTATACATAGATTCTGCTAACCCTTATACATTTTACATAGATTCTGCTAACCCTTATACATTTTATATAGATTCTGCAAGCCCTTATACATTATACATAGATTCTGCTAACCCTTATACATTTTACATAGATTCTGCAAGCCATTATACATTTACATAGATTCTGCTAACCCTTTTACATTTTACATAGATTCTGCAAGCCCTTATACTTTTACATAGATTCTGCTAACCCTTTTACATTTTACATAGATTCTGACAATGCCAACACAGATCTAGGACAGGAGCAGAACATTTCAAATTAATCATTTACCATATTGTCTTCTGATGATTTGTTTTCCTGTTTTGAAGACCCCCTTTAAATGTGTATATAAAATGTCAGTTAACTGTCCTTAAAGCCAGTTATATTCTGCATGTTTAGGTAGGATGGGTTTTTATTGGTAACTTTATGGACACTTAAATTGTAAATATTTAAATACATAATGTGCTTTTCAGACATTGGTTGTCCTGCAAGGCTGATATGGTGATATAAGTGCAATCAAAAGATGTCTTAAATTACTTACCAAACTACCATAATGTTTAATTCTAATGTCTGAGCACACAATCTTACCTTCTGTTGTCCTCCATGAAAATCTGCATCCTTCATCTTTAAATTATAAGTAGGATAAGCACTTATATATAATCTGTCTTTAATACAAAGATCTTTCATGAAAATTATTTAAATCAGTAAAAACAAATCTTGCAGTTCAAAAACATTAAACATAAGTTCTATCCAACAACATAAGGTTTTCTAAATGTGTTTGTTTAACTGTCTTGTAACTATATCAGTTTCTCATTACTATAACTTTTCTACCCATAAAAGTTTCATTTCTTATAAAATAAATGGAATCAACCAAAATCTATTTAACAAAATAGAAAAAATAGATAAAAGATGGCAGCATGTAGGTTTGTAGCCAGGACTCTCAAGTATGCTAGGTTGGTACATAACCACTAGACTATCCCAACAGATGCTACAGAGTTGCCATTCATAATTAATGTTTGTTAAAATTGACTTTGTCAGGAAACTTTGACCACTTTTGCTTATTTTTTTTTTTACTTTAAAACATTATTTATGTAATAGATTTCATCATGAAAAAATGTAAAATCTAAGTGAAGACTTATGTTAGGGAAGTTAAAAAAGTGCATTAAGGTGTATAGTTTAACAAAACTTTATGCCGAAATTACAGTGGTAAAAGATTTCGCTTCTTTCCATTTTTGTCATTGCAGCTTGCATACAGGACCTTCAAAATTATATAGACATTTCACTTTAAATTTATGAAGAAAATTTTATGTAGTCTAATTAGGCGCATGTTTCCATAAGTCACAGAAGACCTCTATTAAAATATTCTTCAGCAATTTCAGTTGAAATTTTACACATAAGTTTGCATAAAACCACCCATACCCCATAATTTAAAGGATAAACAAACTTGTTTACAATTCCCCACCCACATCTACCGTTACAGTGACCTAACACAGTTTGTTTAATAACTTACAATTTTTACAACATAATAAGGGCTTTGTAAAATTTGTAAGCAACAAATTTACCTTATTGGAGATGTGGCTTTTTCCATTTTTTACAAAATGATCAGAAACCTCCCTCTCCGTAAAAGAGGTCTCCTTTGACATGTTTGACAACTGGGCCGCCATTGACAGAAACGTTCACTTTTCTACCCGCGATGATAACCGACGTTCTCCAAATAGATAAGGCTACTGTACATGGGGTGACGTACCCAGGTTGGGAAGACAGGTACTGCTCCGGGATAAGTCAGTTATCTTTTACGACGGGAGTGCCGGTTGGATATAATATAGTGGCACTCACCGCATGCACGTGGATCATCAACAACTGTGTATTGGAATGATAAAAGTTTGTTGTTGTATAATAATAGTTAGTGTTGTTTTCTACCGCTTTATTCAAGCGTGAAGGAATCAATTACCCAATTAAGATAGTAGGTAGATCTAACGGTTCTTTCAACGACGTGCCACGGGTTAAATCTGGATCAAACTAGGTACACAACGGTCACTGCGAGTAGTGCCCTCTGATCTGTTCAGTCTCTAGATCTATTAGTGTTAGCTAGGTATATAAAGGAGGTGCAGGTGGAACATTACCACTGCATAACTGTCCCACTTTACGACCAACTCGTGCCATCAAATAGAGGCAGGAGGTGTGAAAAAATTAGTCTGAATCTAGGTGCGTAGCTGAGCCTAAATTGATGGGGGGGGGGGGGGGGGGCAACATAGGACAACATCCCTTATGTTCATTTTAACTTAGGCGATCACAAATCCCTTCTGTAAATTATCCAAAGCGGAAAAATCCCCCTCCCCATCCCCTGTAAATAAATAAAACTGAAATAATTATTGAAATTGGATTTTCATACACACACAAACAAACTTTACTTAATTTAACTGTCCGATTCAAATAAAAATGTTGAAAAATGGGGATGTTGACAAGGATGATAGTGTAACGCAGGCCGGCGCTCTCCAACGGTCACACATCCATACACCAGCCACAGTAACCGTGCAACTTTGGAAGCCACTCAAACCACATCGCTGTCCAAGCGTTAACTTCCGCGATGATGGTTTGAGACGCTTGTATTTCTACCTCTGTGGTCATTACTTACTGTTACTTATATGTTCTATCAAAATAGGTTGCCCCGTCCACCTTTGTGTCTGGAATATTTATAAGGGATAAGATATGACGGTCGTGCAATATATAATTGTGTTAAGTTACAAAATCATTTTCTTTACCATTGGGCAATTTTACCAATTTTAGTTAAACCTTACTACAAATAATTTATCACTTTCCAAAATAATCAAGTTATGAATAATAACACCACTTTTATATAAATGTGCTTACTTCGATGCGAATGATTATTTAAATTATTAATCGTGTTAGAAATTGAATGCAATTCCTCTTAAAAGTTTTTTGTTCCTTTCCAGATGACATGTATATTGCACCGATTGCTGAGGTTTATGAAGCACAGTATTGAAACCAAGACAAGCAATCACTTTCATCGTAGAATCTTGTTTTTTAATAAACCATATCTCCTTTAAGACAAACATGGGATCAATTCAGTTCAACAGTGTATTATGCATAAACATAATGTGCATTGCCATAAACAAATATAAAATGGCGTCAAATAAAACATTTAAAAAGAAAAAAGTTTAAACAGATACATAATAGAACAAGTTCCCTGTCACGCGTTCGATTGTTATATCAAGCGTATTTATATATATATATAAAGTATGTTACAATGAAAAGAGTTGGGTTTTTTTTATTTCCTAATATAATGCAGGGATGGATCCAGGGGGGTCGGGTGCAATCCATCAACCAAGTCAAAGAGTAAAGTTATGAAAAAAACATAATATAGTTAAGCTTAAAAATACTAAGCCTTTAAAGTAAGTTTTGTCTGTTGACTGCTAAGGTCAAAGTAAGAGTCCCTTACTGTGTGTGTGTGTATATATATATATATATATATATATATATATATATATATATATATATATATATATATATATATATATATATATATATATATATATATATTTATGTATTTATATATATATATATAGTATTTACTGCGATAATGCGGAATGCTGAATGGATCTTGACAACCCCCCCAATAAATAAATAAATAAATCTGGATCCGCCCCTGCTGAAATGTTACACCTTTTGATTTAGTATTTAATTGCATACAACGTGACGTTTTTCATAACGAATATAAGATCATACTTACTTAAGATTAGTGCTTAAAAATACCTGCGAATTCCCGCAGCAACGATTTTCTTTTTGCAAACGCAAGATATTCAACTTTAGCGAACGTTTTAACAATTCCTGTTTGTTTATTTTGCATCAATGATTTAAATTTCATTATCGATTGCCAAGTACAATAAAATTGGGGTAAAATTTTAAGTCTCTGTAATAAGGGTATACTAAATAAAAATGAAATTCGTTTTCTATAGCGTTTATATTTCAGAAAATACATTTTCTAAGTTGTCTTCCTACATTTCTATATCTCCCATCTTCAGTAGATATGTTCAATATCTAAGTGAACTAAAATGTTTGTTGGGTTTATCGTCCCACCAACAGTATTTCAGTTATCTGGAGACGGTGTCCACTTGAAGCAGATATAATGTTGTCTTCACTGTGTATAGCATGCCGTGAACACCTAGCATGATACCTCACCCAGTCACATTATCATGACACCGTAGCCAACCAGTTGTGGAACTACCCTTATATTTGCTTGATTGTTACCACTACCATTTTTAATGACCTTGGTATGTCGAGGCTCAGGATCGAACCACGGCCTCCCGATTAACGTTCTACCGATTGCGCTACCAAGTCCGGTCCTAACTAAAATGTAAACGATTGTCTACTTTCATAATATAAGATTCCCTTTCAAAATATGTTTTGAAACTACATCGAAGACGCATTTAACATATATAACTGTCTTCTTAGTATAAAACCAGCACTGAATAAATTGATAAAACATTTTAATGAAATTATGTTGCTTTGATAAATATGGTTACTGGAAAAAACAGACATGATAATCCAATGATATCAAACAGTGGGTTGATATTAGTTGTCCATTTTATAATAAAATCACCATTGTTGTCTTTAATATTGACCAACTCAAACAATAAACAATTTGACCATTTAGAATTTTTGCCAATAAGTTAATAAACGTATTGCGTACAACAAGAGTAAACCGCCCTAGCTCGCCATATACAGCAAATGTAGCGGGGTTGTCTTTTTTTTGTTGCTTTAAACAAGATTGAGACATTTTAGATGTACACGTTCACAAGTTGGAGCTTTGTGGAATCCACATTTTTACAACCATAACATAAAATAGGTTAAACCATCGCATCAAACAATTTTTGATATTCTATAACCTTTAACAAAATATGATTAAACAAAGAATTTAATAAGTATGATTTCAATGCACTTTCTGATAAACACCTTTGAGATGAATTTGTATGCAACACCAAGTTAGATGATATTCATCAACGTTTTTAGTATCCTAAATTTATAAATATCACACATCTTTTCTGGTTATTTCCCTTCCTGAACACCATTACATCATATCTGTCTACATTAACTTCAGTACTTCAAATTTTTGCAGCACTCACAACGTTTACTCACAATAATTTGCAAACTATTACATGATCTAGAGAATAAATCCATACCATCAGCAAACAATAACAAATATACTGACATCATCAATTTTAATAAGATCCGATTACGTCAATAACTCGTTTCTATTAATATATCTGTACATATAATTTAAATATAATAAAAATCATAGAGGAGACAACGTTTCTCCTTGTTTGACACCAGAAAAACTCTCGTCAAAGCAGAGCTCACTGTTTTTTCTAACACAAAATTTTATTTTCTCGTACATAGAACGTAATGATTTTGTCGCATTAGCCGAATATCCATATCTCAAAAGCTTAATGAAAACACTACTTCTATACGCAAGGTCGAATGCATCTTTAAAATACAGAAATAACAATGAAGATTGTTCTTTCAGGAGCAACTTTCTCTATCTTTCTCTATCTGTTCAGTACAAAATCCAGTCAAGGCACTCCCTTTTGCCGGATGACTGTACCAAGGCGGTCACTGATGGGTTAATGACTCATCACGGATTTGTTCTTATTTTTACATTTGGCTTATATGTGAATACTTACATGTCCGTACCGTTTCAAATTTTGTCGCTAGCATTGAAATATTCTACTTTAATACAAACTCGAGCAAAACTTGTATGTTGCGTTATGTAAACACCGTAGGAGGTAGCACGAGGTCTCTGATCCCATGGTGAAATAGTTTAACCCTTTGTAGGATTCTGTTTTAAAATAAGACACACATTTATGCATATATGCCTAAGGTGGGTAATAATTTGAACAATTTAATATACACTTATTTATAACAATTATGCGAATCCTTTATACATATTATGTGTAACAACCGGGCCAGGTAGCGCAATCGGCAGAGCGTCCGCTCCCGATACGGGAGGCCCCGGGTTCGATCCCGGGCCGCGACATACCAAAGTCGTTAAAATAGGGTAGTGGTATAGCTCCTTCAAGCAAATATAAGGGTAGGTCCACGAATGGTTGGCCCGGTGTGACTGGGTGAGGCACCATGCTTGGTGTTCACGGCATGCTATACACAGTGAAGGCAGCACTATATCTGCTTCAACGAACACCGACTCCAGATAACTGAAATACTGTTGGTACGATAAAACCAATTAACATAATGTGTTTAACAATATTTTGCCCTCACGTGGCCCGGACTGAAAGTTAAAACTTTATGTAAGCTATCCGTTTCAAGATTCATAAGCATTTTTTGGCCCTAAATCTGTTGAAAAGTAGAAAACAATAAAGACACGATGGTCCTAAATCGATCATCTGAGGACCCTGGATTTTAGTATGCTTTAAAATATAATTACAAAACGTTTAACGATTTAACACGTGTTCTATACAATTAATTTACCACACTTCAAGGTGTGAAATAAAATTCACATAAGAGTAATCTAGATGGTTTTACGGGATATGCCGAAAACATTATCATACGATACGCGTGCCTTAAAGGGCATCATGATAGGAAATGACAGGAAACAATTTAAATTATTTCAAAACAATATTAATAATTATTTTTTCAAAGTAAGGATGCATGTGCAAAATTATTTTGGGCATTTAATTAATGTTTCGCGAGATGAAATGTGTATACGTGTATTCAATAGATTCTAACAAAATTTAAGGTACCTATGTACCTGTCCCCCCCTTAGCTTCAAGAGGGAATCTAACATATTTAAATGTTTTCTTAAAGTAAAACGTTTTGAGGCTACCAATGTACCTGGCAAATAGTTTGCGTAGAGCAGGAACAACAAGGGACGGTGCGAGGACTGTTCCCTGTTGGACGCCAGATGTTCGACATGTGACCTTCGAACGTGTTGTCCCTTCTTTACACCAAGCACTTGATCCAGTTAATGGTCTCGCTTGTAATGTCTGACTGTCTTAGATTACCTATAAGCCGCTTATGTGACACTTTGTCGAAGGCCTTGCTGAAATCAAACATTACGACAAATTATTAGTCGCCAGCATCAGGTCCAAGGGTGAGATCTTGAAGGGTTCGTATAAGCTGGACCTCGCAAGTTTTATTTTTTCTTCTGAATCCGTGCTTTTGGTCAAGCAGAATGTGCTGATTGTCAAGATGGGCCATGACATGGCTGTGTATAAAGAGGTTAAGTATGTTATTATCTCTGGTTTCGTGACGATTTTTTTTCTCCAGAGCCGGCTGCCACCAATAAGTTCAAGAAGTAGTTTATTTGTTTGTACTGGGTTTCTGCACCATTTTCTTACTGGCAGATACCAAGACCGATTGCAGGAAACATATTCCTATCCCAAAGAAACTACTTGACATAATTACAGATAACAGGTGAAAATATATACGTAGCCAATAAGTTTTACAACTTATGTGATTAATGATAAGAATTACAAAAAAGGCACATCATGTAACCCCTTGAGACGAAAAAAGTAAAATTTTTACCTGTGATATTTCTAATAAGAACTCTTCGAGAAAATTTGGTATATTTTAAAATAATGTCATCTTTTTCATGATTACAATGTAAAATTGAATATATTTGTAAATAGTAGATCTAACTAAAATGAATTTACAAAGGTCTCTCTCCCCTTTGATTATAATTGGGCAACATTAAAATTTGCACGTACTTCGCTATGTTTACAGTTTTATTGAAATATGTATCGAAAATGATGTTATGGATCATTAATATTATCTTTTTGGAAACATCAAAATGAATCATTCATTGAAAAAACTGAAACTTGAAAAAAATGTTTTTCCTTTTTTGACCAAGCGTGTCCGGTTGAACGCCTGAAGATGGCGCAATAAGTATTTTGCCTCATTTGAACGCCTAACCATAATGTACCAAAAAAGGGTTTAGAAGATGATATTTCTATTAAAGCAGGAATAGGTAAATAAGAAAAGGTCCTATCAAACTTTCCACAGATATTTAAATTTAATCTCCAGGCAAAGGCAAACAGGGTAAATGTAAATGTGAAAAAAAAAACACAACACAGAGACGAGACACAACACACCAATCGTACCTACTCGGCGATCTCCGGCAAGCTTCGGAGATTACGTAGAGGACGGAATTACCCGAGGAGTTCCGAGTGACAAAAAGGAAAACCACCATGGGTGCGTTCAGTATGGCAAACCGTAGCGTTACGTTTCGCTACGGTTTGAAACGGTTCGTATTTTTAGCACGCTAAATGGACCGTACGCCACATTCGATTGCCTCGGTTCGCAAACGTATCTCGGAGGTAGTGTGCGAAGCAAATCAAGATGGCTGCCAGGTGAATGTTTACTTTTGATTCGCTAGAATTAATTGAAATAACTTCAATTACAGTTAATTTTCAGCGACAAAACTATATGTAAATGTCATATATTATGCGGAATTATGCAGGATACGTTTTCCTGACAGTTTTAGTACGTGATTGGCCGGTATACGTAAACAAACGTTAAAAATACCAAAAACTTGCATCAATGCCTTTTCATTGCATAGATGAAACTTATATATTAAATACAAAGAAAGAAAGTTGTCTATTTATTTCTTCTTTTTTGCCAGCGAAGTTTAAATTCTTTCGTAAATGCACTTCTTTGTTTTTCTTAACATTAATTATTATTATTTTAAATTTCATTGACATTGATCCATTTTAAAAATTCATTATTGTCTAATTACAGTAAAGCAGTGGGTTTAAATCCAGTAAACACCTTTCGGAATGGGGCAGAGAAGAAGGAGCATGTGGAGAGGCCATTCTGATAAAATGAAAGAGGTATTTTTCATGCTTATGCTCACATTTGATGCACTAATCATTTTGACTCATACATGAGCCAGTGGTTCTACCCAGTCCTTTGTCTGGGGTACTCCTCCACTAAAATAAATTGACGACACATATTGTATATATCTTTACAAGATGATGCAAATCCAATAGCATTTTTAAGTCAAATCACTATTAACACATGCATGGTTATATTCATTACTTTTTTTAAAGATATCTTTACAATATTTTTCGAGCGTCTGCTCCAGGAATGGGAGGTCCCGGGTTCGATCCCTGGCCGCGACATACTGAAGTCATTAAAATGGTAGTGGTATAGCTCCCTTGCTAACCCTTAAGCAAATATAAGGATAGTTCCACGACTGGTTGGCCCTGTGTCAGGATAATGTGACTGGGTTTGGTACCATGCCAGTTGTTCACGGCATGCTATACACAGTGAAGGCAGCACTATATCTCCTTTAAGTGGACACCGTCTCCAGATAACTGTTGGTGGGACGATAAACCAATCAAACAAACAAACACTATTTTTCCAATTTTTTAATCTTTATAAGTTTATAGACTTGGTTATGCAGTTCATCGATTATAACAACTGGCATGGGCTGCACAGAACAGAAATTCACATTCCCTTTTCAAACAATCTATGCACATGAAAAATGTTGAAATATGCATAATGCCATTTTAAGGATAAATATTTCAACAATAATTTGTATGAATTCTTTTAGCACAAGTCAACATACCCCATCAACAGAAGTGATTGTGGAAACAGGACATGGCACTTGAACAGAAAGCTTGACAGAAAAAATCATGGCCAGGGACCCTCCATAACCCCTGCTTCTTTCATAAATACAGTAAATAATCATATACAAAACTTTATTTTTGGAATAGTTTTTCCATTTTGATAAAATGTCATTGATTTAAATTATTTTTTCTGGGGAGAAATGTTAAACATATTTGTTGACTATTTCACCCCTAGAATTGCCAAGAATAAAACAATATGCTATTGTAACAAAATGTATATTTTACTCTAACTTGGTAGTATAGATGCTTTTGTTTAAACAGCTATTAATTAGGGTTTATACATTATTTTAAACAGAACACAAGTTGATATCATTTTGAAAGTACTATGCTATTGATAACTTATAAATCCTTCACATTCATGCTAAAGATCAAACTTCAAATTTAAATATTGGTTTTATAAAAATGATTTTTAACAAAAATTTAATTTCAGATCTTAGCCAGCACACACAGAGATCCATACCTACAGGACATATAACTACACCTGTTCAAGTACCAACCAACAAGATGAAGGGAGACAGGATGGAGAGAACCCACTGTGTTGTTCCTTACATTTGCTATAAAGTATATGCTACTGCACTTATGCATGCGGCCCTCATATAACATTCATGACTAGCTATTACATTTGTCCTGGAATTTTAAACTCCTGTTACAGACAACTTGTTAGGAATGCTTGAAAATCCTGTTGATGAACCTATGCTGATAATCATAGTCCCGGGTTTGGGAATTTGTGTTCCATCTTGCCCCAAATTACACCTGGCAGCCCGCTTGTTTGAAACAAATTTTCCATATCGTTTGGCTCTTTTATCAGTTTAGGGAATATCAGATGTTTGTGTCCCATTTTCTTTACTGGTCTCATATGTACAATAGACCTGAAAAATATGAAAATGTGGTCAACATATGGTTATGACGAACTACAGCATGTATGTTGCAATATTTGTGTTATTCTGTTGTCAGTGCTATAAAGAAAATATATTGATATACCTCAATCATCAATTAGGTGTTGCTACAACACTGATTGGTTATTTATCTCTGTTTAAAAGTTGTCTTATTTTAAAATGTATGCATTGAGGTTATTTTTTTTTATCTCAATCATATTTTTAATGTCTGGTCTTCCCTTACATTGTTTAGTTTTGTTTTTATACCATGTTATGTACACATACAAGAAATCTCCAACAATTTAGGGAATAAAGATACTGTATTGTATTGTCTCAATCATCATATGATGTCTTTAAAACATTGTTTGTTTTTTATCTTAATAGCTTTGTCAGATATAACTTAAAAAATTAAATTGTGTTTTTTTATCTAGTTCACTGGATATGTACACAGCATGAATTTTTGTATCTGACATTGATTAGCTCTGATTTTCATACTATGTTTGCTAAGTACAGCATATTATTACAAAGGCATGTACTTTTTATTGTTCTTACCAAAATAAATTTGAATAAAACATTTTGTTGTTTTTCTTAGTACCTTACTAATACTTGCTTTTTGTATATGACAACATGTCAGAAGTTATTGAAATATATTTAGTTGCAGCAATTAAATTAGAAATAAAGAGGCAGGTGTTATGTTTAATTAGCATAGGTTCTCAGTGAACCCCAAGGAAACCTAGTGGTTGTCGAGCCTTACTAATAGTATAATTTGTCAAATAAAATAAAAATATATATATGTGTATAAGATAATACCATTTTGATGAAACAAGCCTAACTTTATTTTAATCATTATGTTAAGGTTTAATCTGATTCTCATTGGATACCTTTTCAAATCTTAAGGAGGATGATAAATACCAATATTATACTTTATTGTAAAATTAAAAAAGGAATGTATCTTGCTGCTCCTACTGAGATTTGAACTCAGATCCCCTCTATCTCCAAAGAGAAACAAGGTGTTCTTCCAATTGAACTATAGAAGCTAGATGAAGATGACATTCCAATCAAACTTTAAAGAGATGGGACATATTCCCTTGAAGTGTAAAAATTGTAAAAACAACACAACTCTGAACTGGTTCAATAGGTAAAGTGGGGTCATAACTTGGGTATCTTGTCAACATATTTCAATTGATTTTATAATTATAATGTCACAAAAAAATAAATATTTAAAGTGTAATATACTACACTGCAATGTCATTTCATACGTTGTTTTGTTTTTGGCATTTGCATAACTTTACAGAGGAATATGCCAAGTACATTCATTTGTCATGCTATCAGAGTGAAGTCAGCATTGTATCTGCTTCAAAAAAGGAGGAGATGAATTGTAAATTTGCTCCAAATGGTCTTAACAATCAGTATGCAAATCATTAACGACTTATGGCCTTGTTTCGTTTTCATGTTATGATTTTGCTCAATCCACACATCATTAAACGACAAATTTATGGTCAAATTATAGGCTTTTGCTAAAAGGACAACACAATTATATGTCACGTCATTCACTAGTCTAAAATCAATCTAAACAACATTTATCAAGTGTCTTACAACACTATCACACCTGAATTTATGTAAAATTAATTCCACACACCATCGCTGTCCGCCATATTGAAAACGGTTTGCGGCTAACGGGTCGTTCAGTATGGTAGGTTGCGATTTATAAACTGCTTGGCTTACGGTTTTTTATACTGAACGCACGCATGGTTATCGCCTCAATCTCCTCACAGCGATTACGTCACGCGTTGCTACTTAAATCTCTGCCACCAGCAAGGAGCAAGGATCACGTGACGATAGGGTATCACGTGAAGTACGGTGAATTTGACTTTCATAATTTCATACAAACTCCCCGCAGTGATTACTTCCCTTGACAGTACATATTACATATTATATTATTATTTAAGTAGCATGACGTAATCGCTGTGAGGAGATTGAATTTCATATTTTTTCATATTTTAAGTTACTTTTTATTTTTGATAAATTAATATTTTTAAAGGAAAGATACTATATTTTGAGGAGATAAGTCCAGAAAAAAAAACAAAAAAAACAACAAACAAAAACAAACAAAAAACTATCCGCCTGTATTTGGGCGAATGACTTGCTGGTGGCAGTGATATAATGTACTGTCAAGGGAAGTAATCACTGCGGGGAGTTTGTTATCGCCTCGGAACGGTCAGTCAGCAAAAGGACCGACTATGGTGCTTAAACCTGGTTTGTGGAGCGCTCCAACCTCGAACTTCCTGAGGTTTTTTTTTTATTAAACTAACAGTGTAAATAAAAATATCCCGTCGTGAAACAACTAACAGTAAGCAACTTCATCGGAAGTTAATACAATAAACTTATACAAACACAAAATATCTAGTAATAAAATAAAATATCAACATATATACAGTATGTGCAGTAAATAAAAGCCTCGGCCACCTAAAATCCAAATGAGAGAGTAGTTTAAAGTAAATCAGCCCAAACGCTGACATATAATAAGAATAAGAAGATATAACAGAAGACATATTTTCTGGCGCCGACAGAAATACAAATAAGTGCCGCAACTACAACGAGGTCCGATCGGAAAACTCGGAATTTATCGCTTTACCGTTTACGGAGCAAAATGGCGTACTATGGTCAACAACAACAGGGATATGGTCAGCCTGGCGGCCAAATGCCGGGTGCTGATCCCAACTTTCTATGGAGTGTGTTTCAAAGGTAAACTGTGTGTTTTTCTTACTTCAACGCCATATATAAACACCATATATAATGAAGTTTTCGTAGTCATTTATGACTACGTTAGGTTTCTGAGTCAGTCCTAAAATTACTGGTTAAATTTCGAAATGGTCCCAGCAATTAACTTCCCACAAATAGATATCAGGAAATAGGATTACATTTAAAACGTACCCAAACTAAAACGAACCCATACATTTCTAGTCAAAACATATCAAAAGTAATACCCAAGTAGAAGTCAAAACGTGCCCATATATTTTTTTTAACTAACCTGATTCTTACAAGTTTTTAATAATATTACATATAGTTTTTATATTTGGGCATTGTGTACTTTTGTTTAACCATATTTATTGATATTTTACACAAAATAAACATGTATTGTCTGTGGGATTTGTATTCCTTTTAATAAATGTCATATAGGTATTTGATAAAAGGATGTGAAATTGAAGCAATGAAGGGGTGTGAAAACGTGCTGATAAAAATTGTAGAGTAAGTAATTAGCACAGTACAAACTGTTATAGTCATTGATGCATATTGATGGGTTAAAAAATATAAGAAGAGACTGTAGCCTTAATGAGCTTTACTGCCTTTTTTATTACACTGTCAAATTTGAAGAACTACGAGAAAAAACAACTGCAAAATCAATTCATTTTTTTTATTTTCCACGTATTTAGAATTTTGAAACTGTCATATACATGACAATTTAGCACATGCTAGAAAGCAGTTTTACATATATACAACTGTTCTGTTAATTTTGTGATGCCACCCTATTTTTTATATCGATTATTATGATTGTTTGTGTATCAGCAAATCTAGATCTATGATCCACGTGAAATGATCAAAATGAAGGCAACCGTCACAAACTATATAATCCCTTGATTGACAATAAAACCAGCCCCATTTAGTGAAAGGCGGAGACTATGCCAAATCAGTGTCACATGTTCTTTTTTCTAATATAACACTATGTTGGAAATGGAAGCAATGGTTAACGCACGTGCGGACGCAAGCACCGGACTGAGCTTCAGGATTTTAAATGTGCAATAACCAAATACTACTTATACTAAGGTGCTATGAAAACTATTCTGTATTTACCGAAATGCAAGCTTGGGATAATTAGACTAAATGTCTTCATTTTTTTCCTAATCAAGTCAAGGTACTAATTTCCAGCACTATTGCCTTTGACAAACCTCCTGACTGCTAAAAGTACAATGATTTCTGTTTACTTCGGTACTCTAGATACACTACGTAAATCAAGTAAACATGTAGAAAAATGGACCTGCATGCACTTGAATCCAGGCAAGTAACAAGACAGAATAATTCAGAAACGTTTACCAACAGACCTGTATACGCGCCTTACAAACAAAAAAAGAAAACAAAGTAATGCTAATTATATTTGTGACGTCATCGTGTCATATGGCCATTTTGTTGAAACATTCATTAAAACTGATGCACTTGTGTGTACTCATAAAACTTACTCTAGTATTGATATTATTTTTGTAAAGTTTTACCATGTTAAGGTTAATGTCTAAATTGGCAGCTCATCTTGGAGTTAGAAACCAAAGTAAGCGAACGAAGGGAGTGACCGTGGTTTCTATTCCATAAATAAGAGTAAATGACAATTTCCAACATTGTTGGAAAAAAACATTATGTGCAAGTATTAATGTGTATATGAAATTAACCCAAAACATGTTTGAATGAAAGAGATGAATGTATGAAACAATAACACTGCTGAATACACAGAGCTTGCAACATGTATATTTGTGCAGTGTGCTACTAAAACATTCTTTGATTTAAATTTGATACTTTGTAAGGCCTTCTGCTAAATGCACATTATTTAGGACATTATCAGCACTCACAAAACAACACATTATATAAGACATGTACACAAGCTTCTATCCCTGAAATATGTCAGGAAAGGGGGGATTAGGAGACAAATCTGCAAGGGTCACAGGAACCTTAGAACAGATCGAAGCTAAGAAATGGAGAACATGGCAGACTTTCCCAGCACTATGTTAAGCTTTCTTTAACTTAAGTTTTTCTAAGAGGAGTAAATCATTGTTTTTTTTTACTTTAAAATAGTGTTATTTGTATTTTAAAGAAAATTTGTCTTCTTCCTGTAAACATACATTTATCATAAAAGTAAATAGTTTTCATGACAGTTGATACCATCTCATTTTGAACATGAATATTAAATAAAATGCCAACCATAGACACTTTTAAAACATATATTCCATTTCAACTAGTTCAAACCAGTTTAAATCATTTATGTTATAAGATAACATATTGTTAAAAGATTTCATTAATTAATGTAAAGTTATTTGAGCTTTTTTGCATTAGAATGTGACTTCTATATGTAAAAGAAAACACACACAAAATCTGGACAGTTATCCATTTAGTACTTTGTCATAGATAAAACACTTGTTTGCTGTACTAGATAAAACACTTGTTTGCTATTTATTCTTGATTAGAACAATATCTTCAAGTATTCTTAATTCATTTGACTTTAATTTGTTTAGGCAAAAATTGCTTCAAAGTGTTTGCCACTTATATTTTATAATTATCAAAACTCTTTTGTCACTAACTTACAAATTAAATAAACTATTTTTATGCTTGCATACTCATTATTTCAAGTTTAACATTTTAATAAGTACATACATATTTTTTAAGATCTTATATAAATTTGAATTTGAGAGTATATTTAGATCTCTTTGGAAACTTTTCAATTCATTAGTAAGTGCTTTTGATACTTGACTTATTTACACCATGTTTGACTGTTTTTTATTTTTTTGTAGGCCACAAGCTTAAAACCAAAGCATATAATTTATGACTAGATAATGAACTAAAATATGTTAGATCTATTTCAAAATTCATTTAGAAATATAATAAAGAAAAAAAAAATCACTAAATTTACTATGATCATTGATAAAAAAGACAAAATATACTGTTTTACAAATAGAAATAAGCCACATAGTCAATTTAACGTGTATTCACGGAAAACTCCAATCCCTGGCACCCCAATCTCCCTCTCTGGGAGCCTAAGTCTCCCTATTTGGGACCAAGGAAAGATCACATGTCTGTATCATAAGTTTATTATTTGTATTTTTTCTAAACACTTCTTTATTTTTTGAATTATAGAAACAAGCCCGGAATGTCTATCTTCAGAGTCACTTTTGGTTCTCATTGTCTGCCCGTAGACCAACCAGTATGTGACCATAACGCAACAAGAAAAAGAGAATCAATTCACACTATAATGCATGTTTATTTGCTTATTTATTTATTATAAATACACAAATGAATGCAAAATGAACACAATATGCTTCGAGATTAATAAACAAAACAGACATAAATTGTCTATAAGATTTTTACATAGGTACGTTTTTAACTTATTTGTGGGTATGTTTTGAATTCTAATTATATATATTATGACCAGAAATGTATAGGTATGTTTTAGTTAGGGTACATTGTGAACTGCATACATACATCATAAAGTTGCCCTGATTTTATGTAACCCCAAGTTCTCTAGACTATTCAACTCTTTGACCATATTTTTGACCCAGCATGCATAGAATTGCCGGAAAACACTGGAAAACAATTAGATTATTGAGTAGATATATATCATTACAGTATTACTTAAAGTACTAGTTTATGTTGGTGATATCTCAAAACAAATACTTACTATGTGTGTTTTTAGTTTTTAATTTATTAAAATCAGACATTTAAGTTAAAGGCAAATGTCAAACGCCTCAACTATTCAATCCCTAGAATATTCTTTCCCTTGCTGTATTCATCCTCTCCACTATTTAATCTTAACATTTTCAAGGCAACTGTTCAACCCAAACCTGTTCAAGGAGACTTTTCAGTCACTTGACTATTCAGTCCCTCAACTATTTTACCCTAACCTTCTACAAGGCAAATATTCAACACTTTGACTGTTTAACCCCAACATGTCCAATTTGATGATTCAACTCATGGACTATTCAACCCCTTGACACTTCAACCCCTCGACTATTCAATCCCTTGACAATGCAACCAATCCACTATTTAACCTTTACACTATTCAACACCAACCTGTTCAGTTCCTCTGTTATTAACCCCAACATGTTCCAGGCAAGCATTCAATCCCTCAGCTATTCAACCCCAAGATGTTCAAGGTGACTATTCAATCCCTCAGCTATTCAACCCCAACATGTCCAAGGTGACTATTCAATCCTTCAGCTATTCAACCCCAACATGTTTCAGGCAAGCATTCAATCCCTCAGCTATTCAACCCCAACATGTTCCAGGCAAGCATTCAATCCCTCAGCTATTCAACCCCAACATGTTCCAGGTGACTATTCAATCCCTCAGCTATTCAACCCCAACATGTTCAAGGTGACTATTCAATCCCTCAGCTATTCAACCCCAACATGTTCCAGGCAAGCATTCAATCCCTCAGCTGTTCAACCCCAACATGTTCCAGGCAAGCATTCAATCCCTCAGCTTTTCAACCCCAACATGTTCAAGGTGACTATTCAATCCCTCAGCTTTTCAACCCCAACATGTCCAAGGTGACTAGTCAATCCCTCAGCTATTCAACCCAACATCTTCAAGGTGACTATTCAATCCCTCAGCTTTTCAACCCCAACATGTCCAAGATGACTAGTCAATCCCTCATCTATTCAACCCAACATGTCCAAGGTGACTATTCAATCCCTCAGCTATTCAACCCCAAGATGTTCAAGGTGACTATTCAATCCCTCAGCTATTCAACCCTAACATGTTCAAGGTGACTATTCAATCCCTCAGCTATTCAACCCCAACATGTTCAAGGTGACTATTCAATCCCTCAGCTATTCAACCCCAAGATGTTCAAGGTGACTATTCAATCCCTCAGCTATTCAACCCCAAGATGTTCAAGGTGACTATTCAATCCCTCAGCTATTCAACCCCAACATGTTCAAGGTGACTATTCAATCCCTCAGCTATTCAACCCCAACATGTTCAAGGTGACTATTCAATCCCTCAGCTATTCAACCCCAAGATGTTCAAGGTGACTAGTCAATCCCTCAGCTTTTCAACCCCAACATGTTCAAGATGACTAGTCAATCCCTCAGCTCTTCAACCCCAACATGTTCAAGGTGACTATTCAATCCCTCAGCTTTTCAACCCCAACATGTCCAAGATGACTAGTCAATCCCTCAGCTATTCAACCCCAACATGTTCAAGGTGACTATTCAATCTATCAGCTATTCAACCCCAAGATGTTCAAGGTGACTAGTCAATCCCTCAGCTATTCAACCCCAACATGTCCAAGATGACTTTACAATCCCTCAGCTATTCAACCCCAAGATGTTCAAGGTGACTATTCAATCCCTCAGCTATTCAACCCCAAGATGTTCAAGGTGACTATTCAATCCCTCAGCTATTCAACCCCAACATGTTCCAGGCAAGCATTCAATCCCTCAGCTATTCAACCCCAACATGTTCAAGGTGACTATTCAATCCCTCAGCTATTCAACCCCAACATGTCCAAGGTGACTATTCAATCCCTCAGCTATTCAACCCCAACACGTTCAAGGTGACTATTCAATCCCTCAGCTATTCAACCCCAACATGTTCCAGGCAAGCATTCAATCCCTCAGCTTTTCAACCCCAACATGTCCAAGGTGACTATCCAATCCCTCAGCTATTCAACCCCAACATGTTCCAGGCAAGCATTCAATCCCTCAGCTATTCAACCCCAACATGTCCAAGGTGACTAGTCAATCCCTCAGCTATTCAACCCCAACATGTTCCAGGCAAGCATTCAATCCCTCAGCTATTCAACCCCAACACGTTCAAGGTGACTATTCAATCCCTCAGCTATTCAACCCCAACATGTTCAAGGTGACTATTCAATCCCTCAGCTATTCAACCCCAAGATGTTCAAGGTGACTATTCAATCCCTCAGCTATTCAACCCCAACATGTTCAAGGTGACTATTCAATCCCTCAGCTATTCAACCCCAACATGTTCAAGGTGACTATTCAATCCCTCAGCTATTCAACCCCAACATGTTCCAGGCAAGCATTCAATCCCTCAGCTATTCAACCCCAACATGTTCAAGGTGACTATTCAATCCCTCAGCTATTCAACCCCAACATGTCCAAGGTGACTATTCAATCCCTCAGCTATTCAACCCCAACACGTTCAAGGTGACTATTCAATCCCTCAGCTATTCAACCCCAACATGTTCCAGGCAAGCATTCAATCCCTCAGCTTTTCAACCCCAACATGTCCAAGGTGACTATTCAATCCCTCAGCTATTCAACCCCAACATGTTCCAGGCAAGCATTCAATCCCTCAGCTATTCAACCCCAACATGTCCAAGGTGACTAGTCAATCCCTCAGCTATTCAACCCCAACATGTTCCAGGCAAGCATTCAATCCCTCAGCTATTCAACCCCAACACGTTCAAGGTGACTATTCAATCCCTCAGCTATTCAACCCCAACATGTTCAAGGTGACTATTCAATCCCTCAGCTATTCAACCCCAAGATGTTCAAGGTGACTATTCAATCCCTCAGCTATTCAACCCCAACATGTTCAAGGTGACTATTCAATCCCTCAGCTATTCAACCCCAACATGTTCAAGGTGACTATTCAATCCCTCAGCTATTCAACCCCAACATGTTCAAGGTGACTATTCAATCCCTCAGCTATTCAACCCCAACATGTCCAAGGTGACTCTTCAACACCCCCTACTGTTGAATCTCTTTACTATTGCTGGGTATTGCACATAGTCAAATTATATGACATGAGAACCTTTAATTAGTAAATAAATTTCTGCTTTCTGATTGGGTGAAAACATCTGGTTTGGAAATTTCCATTGTAAGAAATTCCACTGTAGGATACTTGTTGTTCTAAGGGCAATATACTGACAGTTTTATTGCATAGTTATGTTGTAATTAAAATCTTTTTTCTTTAAAAAGTAATAAAACATATGCAGCACTGTTTGATTTTTCTTCTATGGTAAAAATAGTTTTGTTATTATGATGCAAATTCATAGGCTTAATCTTCTAGCTGAGGAATACCATGAATGAACTCTGTTCAACTTCCTGTATCTACATTGATTCATTTGTAATTTCTGCTCAACTCTATGTATCTATGTTGATTGTAGAGTTGATAAGGATAGGAGTGGACAAATCAGTGCTCAAGAGCTTGGGGAGGCCTTAAGTAATGGTGAGTCCATTTAATGGTCTGTTGGCTGGTCACAGTTAAACTTAATTTACACAATTTAACTTGTCTTAGTTCTCAACAAAACCTAGCCTCCCAGTCGACTGTCTTGGAGAAATGTAGAAATGTAGCTGTCTTGGAGAAATGTAGAAATGTAGCTGTCTTGGAGAAATGTTCAGATACCTGGTGCATGTAATCAGAACAGTAATGAATGTATAACTAAAACTGTAAACTTTACATTTGGTTTTAAGTATGCATCTAACATCCTTGAAGAATATTGCTTTACAACATTTGGTTTTAAGTATGCATCTAACATCCTTGAAGAATATTGCTTTACAACATTTGGTTTTAATATTTGTAGTTATATTGCATGTTTTGAGTGATCATAAAGTTGCATGTTTTGAGTGATCATAAATAATTAAATTCGGTGAAGTCCTTTTCCTTGCAGATCTTATCAACCATCAGTGTTAGTCATGGGTAATGCTGTCACTGGTTCTACTTTTTGCATATCGAGAGACAATTAGCGATGATATTGAATATTGATACATTTTGTACTTAAAAATAAATGGGTATTTCCAACTACTGTATTTGCTAGTACCTTTCTGCTGGTTTAGTTACTTTCATAATTTTTTGTATCGGACATTGTTCAGTTTACTTCTGAAGAAGAGAATAATAAGAATTCTTTTTAGCCTCCTGTTTATTTGTCAGTATAGTTCTTTTTAACCATGGCTTTTGACCAAAGGAATCTCTTTAAAAATCGAGTTTCAAATCTTACCAGTAATATGTAAAAGTTTGTTAACTAAATAAACAAGCACTCAGTTTTTCTGCATGGATATCAAACACCAATATGTAGGTAATATAAACAGTAAGCGTTCTTTAGTTCTTGAATAAACTTTTATCCAGAAGTGAAATGAGTTGTTGTTGTTTAGTTACACTAGTCAAATAAAAGTTGTACACTGTACACATAAATACATTTATATAGTGTACACCTCATGGCTTAATTGGCCTATACAATATACTGTCTGCTGTAACATTAACAGAAAACCTAAACAAGACACTAAACACAGGACTACATACAAATTAATATGATTATTAATGAATTTCAATACATGAAAAATTAATTTTTATTATTTTTTTATTATTTCCCCTACCAAAAATATTGATTTTCTGAGTGTGTATCGATAATTGATCGACAAAAAGTACATGATTGGATCAATGACAGTCCTAGTCATGGTACTAAATTGTGTATCATATGTATGTATGTAGACCATGATGGTAGTTAAGTGGAAAGTCAAAATAATAAATTTCAGTAATCTCTTTCTTTTGCATACTAGCTTTTTTTCTACATATTGTAATTGAAATGTGTGTATTTTTTGTAGTATTTTTTTCTAATTTATTTCAGTTGTTTAATTGATATGTATGGCAGGAAGCATATTTGTTATGTACCTGTATGAATGTCATTTTTGTTTATTGTTATATTGCTGCAACACAATTACAGTCATATTGGTGACTTCCATCTAATTATCGGTGGAGGAAATCACAGACTTTTGTTTAGGTAGAACTACTGGCGCACCCCAGGTTAGCGGGGAAACCTCCCCACATAAAAGTTCTCGCCCCAACTAGGACTCTAACGCATGCATTGAGGGGCTGAGAATTTTGATATTTACGGACATTCATTTGACACATTTCATGAATGTTCTGCATTTTGCTTTTCACTTCCAATATAAAGCCTGACACTTTAGTATGATCTTGCTGTTTTTGTTGATTGCTCTGTATATCTGTTATTACTGAACAAACTGCTGTCCTTGTACCCCACAAATCTTAACAAGTACATGTTAAAGAAATAGACCTCTTTTTTATCATTTTTTCATTAATTTGGACTTTATTAATCCTTTAAATGATCAAGTGTATGAAAAATAGCTTCACCTACAACAGGAATTGCATTTTATGTTTCATATACTTGTTAAAAATATACCTTCCAACCGCTGTTAATGATCAAATTTATCTGTTTTGTAACATCACCTAGTTACGGTTGATAAGGGCTCAAATGTGACAAGCTATCTTTCAATCAAGAAACTTTATTGTAGCCTACATGTTAACATCTTTGTTGGCACAGTGTGTGATGGCTTTGCCTACAGAAAACATTTTTTTCAGCAATTATCCACACCCAATATTCTATTCTGTAATATCATGCACAGCAATATGAGAACTGCTTTACCTGGTTCTACAGACCAAAAGCCGTGTATTGTCTGTATGCTGAAAGTTGCTTTGAAATTTTTCCTCATTCTCTTGTTAGCACTTTTAAAGGGGTATATGAGATGTTGCTGTCTGATTTGCCAGAACAGTTCGTTTCAAATGGCCCATTTGTGTCCATTTTTTTTTTTTTTTTTAAGAAATAAGGGAAGTAACTGTGTCATCATTATTTTTAAATATATTCATTGTTATTTCCCATAGGATAGACACCGATAGAAGTGGCTCTATCAATGGCGAGGAATTAGGGAAGGCTCTTTCAAATGGTAACAACACATAATACATAGAAGTTAAAATGATCATGTCCTCCTATTTAATTCCTAGCCTGCTTAGCACATGTTGATCAGATTTAGGCCAATAATTTTAACCCTGGGAAGACAGCTCCCAACTACAATATTTGCTAGTGTAGTGAAAGTTATTGAGACTTATAGAAGATATCTTAGCATACAATTCAGTATGAGCTTTTAACATTAGCAGGCTTAGAGTTATTTGAGTAAATCTCTCATAAAGAATCTTTAAGGACTCAGTTTTTAAGAAGATTTCAAATAATCTGCTAAGTGACAAATCAGTATTTGCACCTTATAAAAATACTATGATGTAACTTTCCATAGATAAAAGATGATATACATTAACTTAATATGTCAGGAAACAATTTTTATAGATGTATAAACAATTAGGAAACACTATAATCTCTTGTAAAATCACAGCCGGCTGTTTGTACTTTTTGTAATTTTGTCACCAAGAAATTTAATATGGCTCTCCACAAAATGGTTGCATTTTGATATACACTTGAAGATGTGAATTGCATACAATTTGCAAGTGAACCAGCAAGGTCTAAGTCATATTTAAGGTCATAGATCATTAGTGGTACATGTTACTTCCAGTGTCTTGTCAACTATACTTTATATTACCGGTAGTAACTAAGATGATAACTCACTAAAGAAAATAATAAAAGCTGATTGGAAATTATTTTCAGGTCTCATGCAGTTGTCTTATTCATTGCATTATGCAATGAAACAAAAGTTCAGTATTTAATTTTAAGCATGTTTTTAATTAACCTAGTGGCTTAAATCCTCTCATATGCATCTTCTGAGGATTCTTAAAGCATAGCACATAAGCTGCACAAGTATTTTGTCTGTTTGGCTCAAATGGTACAATAAATTAATACAAATTGGTTAACACTGGATAATTAATTGAAAAAAAAATAGTTATATGATTTTCTTGTTCATAACTCAAGTAATTTTCATGGTCATACAAGGTCCTTTGGTAGACCTGCCTCTTTAAACTCAGACTGCCTGGCCTTCTGCATGGGCTAAAGTCCGAATGGAGCCAAATGACTTCCTCTGCCAAGGTAAATGGATGTTGCTATATAACTGTATGTGAAATTGATAAACATATAAAAACCTGAGGTCTGCAAAATGTTGTGATTCCAAACCTTTTAGGCATTAACAACTGATATTGATCTCATTTGGAACTATACAGTTTGATCATCAATCTTTTAAAGAAGTGAATATTGTGAAAATGACATGACCACTTACAGATATAAATAGTTTATGAATGTGTTAAAGACTTGTGCATGGGCCTGTGAGATTTAAAGCCATATTAACATTTAGAAATCCAATCTTGATGTATTTCATTTTTAGATAACAAAAGGTGCATTGTTTATTTTACATATTTCCTTTGTATTCCCTATACAACTTAACAAGCATGAACACTTTCATATTGGTATTTTTGCTGTTTGTTTTAATAAATAGAAAGTTGAAAACAAAGTGCACTACTGGTACATGCCTTTTTCAATTGTTTGAAATCTTCTGAAAGTCTTAAGCTTTGAAGTAATAGAGCTACTATGCTTTGTTTAACCACCAGCAGCAATATATCTATAAATGCTTACTTTTGCTTTATTTTTATACTTTAACCTTATTCTTGTCATTATTCATTTACTTGCCTAAGAAGATGAGCTGTATGTGATAAATCTGTATTTCAACACCTTTAAGCAGTTAATATGTAAATTAACTGCAAGTTAATGCAATCTGTCTGGATGACTGTTATCATTCAATACAGGATAATTGCATATCAATATTGTGTATTGATTGTTGTGCTTTAGCCAACATGTGGTTATGGGCAGGCTGCTCTTGGAGCTTCTTCTCTTTTGTTTGGCAGAGGATGCATGCTAACTGATCCCCATTATACACAACAACCCTGGCCAATATCGCACACAGTCTGCCTGCCAGTAATTGGAGATAAAGTGATGAAAATTACACATTGTTTCAAAAGTTGGCTCTTAATTAAATAACATATGAAGCCAGAAAACTCATACCAGCACGGACCTTTGGATTTTCACTAACATTTATATAAATACATGTCTTCTATTGGTTTCATTTATTTTCAGTATCAACATTATGATTATCTCAAGATTAAATTTAATCTAAATACTTAACATTGTTCATTTCTTTCCTGTCTGGATTAAGTATCTTTTCATAAAAAGAAAAACTTAGGACAAATTCACACTAATAAATTATTTGTTTAATGACAGAGAAGAATTAAGATAATTAGTAATACTGTTGATTGTTCATTTTATCACAAATCCAAAATTTACAACTGTAGCATTTATTGTGTGTTTTGATTGGATATATTGGTACAAGTATGGATGATGCTTTTTGTGTTCTGCTTGAAACATACACCTACAACACTACATAACTGAGACTTGTTTACAACCATGTACTAGAGTCCCACAATCTTCCAGATGTAATTGCCAAGTAAAGTTGCTCATTTAAAAAATTATCATAATTTTTAAGGTCAGATAACCTAGTCAAACATGTAAAGTATTTAATCTCCCTAGACACTTACCCCAGTATACATGTATAGATGTTTGCTATAAAGATGTAGTCTACGCACACTTTAGTTGCTTCTCACTTTGCTACCTTAATTTTCTTTATTATATTTTCTATGCAAATACACTCAGCTGAATTTCTAATGGTCCACTTTATGAAATAAATATTTTCCAAACAACTGAGACTGTTTAGTTGGTAATACTGGTAGTGATCATTAATTTACCATTTGTTAGATATAACAATGTAATTTTTAAGCAACTAAAATCATAGTTTACACTCAGGTTGGCTTGTAGAGAACTTACACATTTTTTTTATTTTTTTTGCATGTAATGCATGCACATTGAAAAAATGTCCGTTACATGTAATGTCCAATACATCAATGATGCCATTTTAAGAAACAACCAAAATTGCCAGTTTTTCATTTAAATATTACAGATCATTGGAATGTTGGTAGATAATGCTGTGGTCAGACATGTGAACATTTAATTAAGCCCTTGTTTGGATGTTTTACTGTTTTTCATTCAACTCATGTGCATTCCCAAATCACTTCCAAAAGAAAGAACAAAAGAAAAATGCAAGTGATGTTTTGCAGGTGCTAGCACATGAGTATTCTTGTATTGGGCAAAAAAAATTTGAATGGTTGATGCCACTGAATGGTTAGAAACTTGACTGAGTGGTTGTGTACCAGTAGATGCTCACTTAAAGCTGAAACTCTCAATCAGTCTGTGTATTTAAAATAAACTTTGCATGTAGTTGCAGAAGAGAAATAGTGTGTATTTAAAATAAACTTTGCATGTAGTTGCAGAAGAGAAATAGTGGCTATCATAGTATAGCTTGTATCTGAACATTTCTCCAGTTGGGAGGCTAGGGGTGGATATGAGAGAGTACAAACATGTCATAACAACTGTTGTTTTTCTTCCTTTAATATCTCAACAATAATCTGTCTGGAGACAGTGTTCAATTCAAATGGGTATAAACTCTTGTGACCACAAACATGACCTGAAACCTTTGAGAGCATTATTGTCATAGTAATGTTCATACATGTGAACTTTTTTCTGAGGCCAAAGAGGGAGATTTTCACCTGCAAAGGAGATTTGTTATTTTCATATAAACAAAGGAGGAAGTTATCTGTTTCCAAGTAGGGAGATTTCTGAAAATATGTAAAACACCTGTCATTTTTAAGTAATTATGAACCTTTAAAGATGTAGTCTTCCTCCAAATGGGGGAGAGTTCACATGTATGACTTTGCAGCTTTACTCATGTTTTTATCTTTAACTTAATCTTTTATTTAAATCAGGTATTGTTTTTTTTAAATCTGGTTTTAAAGTGTTAATGTATGATAACAGCTTTGTGTAATTAAATGTTAATCTGCAAATTTTCTTTATTTGTTTTTGCAAAGCACATGTGTGTGCTTGTGCAGTAAAGTTATAAACTAAACATTATTATTTTTTAATTAACAATAACAAATATCCAGTAAGTTGATTTAGATCATAAAACATTGCTTTATAATGATATCTCTGCCAGAAAAGCATTCTCTTTTGTTCATGTTCATGTAAAATAAATCACATTTGTGGAGCTTTCTGACCAGGAATTATTTAGATGCATGGATTATTATGTATTGTTATAGATAAGCCATTAACTGTCTGTTGTATTGTAGGCACTTGGCAACCTTTCAACCCCGAGACTGTCCGACTTATGATTGGTGAGTGATGGAGTCTAAACAGTCAAGATTTTTGCAACATCTTAATAATTTTAAACAAGCATTGTACAGTAACTAGCACAAGAAAAATGGAAAAATGCTGTAAAATATTAATATTTCCACATTCAGTGTTGTAATAATGTTGTTTTAACAGGGTTCCCACAGAACCGGGAAATAGGGAAAAAGCCGGGAATTCGAAAATAAACACTCCCGGTCGGGAAAAGACCTTAAATTTGACATGATACAAAAAAAAACGGGAAATTACCGGGAAAACTGTTAGTGCATTTTAATAATCATGGGCATTTTAACTGAATTTGATTTAAAAAATCAGAGTATATGTTGGCATACATTTGTAAACTCCCGTAAATATTTACCGCAAAACTCTTGAATGTTTACATTTATAGACCTTGAAAATGGACAAAATACCTGGAAAAAACCTGGAAAAGACCTTGAATTTTTCCCTTCAGAAATTGTGGGAACCCTGTTTTAAGTAAACACACTCAAGTTATGTTTTGCTTGATATTTTGTCAGTGACCAGAGTTAAAAAATATTATAGTTTTTGTAAGTCATAAAAATTTATATTATTACACAAATCTTAGAAGGTTAACAATTACAACTGGGCCCATTTACATTTATGTATTACAATGCATACAATTCGTTTAAAACAAGTTTAACAGTAACTGTGATGCTTAGAATGTTCTTGAAGATGATAATGAGTCAGTGTTGATGATGATTGTCACATTGTGGAATAGTAGGAGAATGATGATGGTAATAATAGTTCATGTGTTTTTTGAGCAGGTATGTTTGATCGAGATCATTCAGGCACCATCAGCTTCCAGGAGTTCTCTGCCCTCTGGAAATATGTCACAGACTGGCAGAACTGTTTCCGTAGTTATGACAGGGACAACTCGGGATCCATTGACAGAAATGAACTGAAAACTGCTCTCACAGGCTTTGGTAGGGTTGAAATAATACTTTGGTTACTCTACTTATATTTATATGTTTATTTTTCTTCTTTTATGCTTATGCCAGTGGTATATAGGAAAAAGGTATGTGTCAAAATAGACAAATAGAAAAAATATGACAATGTCCTATGATAGTTTGTTTGCTAGTGATATAGGTCCAACATACATTCAAATTTGAAGTCAAAACTATTTACCGGTACATGCCAGTCTAATGTACAAACTACAAGAAAACATTGTGATGAAACATTGTATATAAAACAACAAACCCAGCCATTAAATGTCTTGGAATATGGTGCTTACAGTAGTTTACAGAGCTATTACCTCCTGACAGGTTTCTCAAATAAAAGCAGTGAAAAGAAAACAGCTATTTGTAACAAAACAGTCCAAGTAATGACATCCTTAGATCTAAATATTGATGTCATAAAATAAGAAGTGTCATAAGCTACAAATTTAAAAAATGATAATGTCCCCAGAGTAAATGGTTGCGGGCAGAAGTACTTTTTTACCTGAAGAACTAAACAAAATTCTGCATTGTCAAGGAAGTTGCATATTTGAATAAGGATAAAATCTTTGGCTCTTTTAAAAAAATATTTTTATTGGATAACTTGAAACCTAAATTCCACTTTTTTTGTTAAATTTGAAAAAAAAATATGATAAATTCTAAATAAAAGCATTTGTTCTGATTTTTAAGTTGTGTTCTTTACATACATGCACTTCAGTTTGAAAAAGACGTTCTCAAAACTACTACATAAGGCAAATTTAGAAGGAAATTAATTGACTGTTTACCAGCCAAAGGAAATACGTGATCACATGAAGACAAAAATGCTGGTCTTGGTCCTCCATCTCCACTTTTATCTGATTAGAATCTGCACCATAGCCTGCCTAGTCTTGGGGAAATGTAAAATAACCTTAGCATGTTGTGTAACTTAGAATAAGTTGGGGTTAGTAACACTCATGACAGATTTTTGCTGAAAAATATTTATATATATGCTGCTAAACTGCCAAAAGGGTGTTAATGAGGTATAACAAACATAACTGCCATCCTTGATGTGTCTTTGTATTGTTCCAGGGTACCGTTTGTCAGAGAGATTTTATGACATCCTCATCAAAAAGTTTGACCGTCAAGGTAGAAACACAGTGGCGTTTGATGACTTTATCCAGTGCTGTGTAGTGATGCAGGTATGACAAAGTTATGATACCTTTGAGAGAGTTGAGTGACATTGTTTTACGTGAGAGTGACCAAACTGATCAGATTTGGCATTTTATAACCTATCAGTACAGCACAATTATAAGTTTGATCCTCACATAAACTTTGCCATTTGAGAAGGTTTTTAAGCTTGTATGAGATGCAACAATTGCTTTATGAGAGCAAAGGTTATAAAGCTCTGAGATTTATTCTTAAGTTGTCTCAAGTATTTGATTGGTCCAAGTTTGAGCTGTATTCAATTACAACCAGTCAGATGCCTGAGACCGATCTCAATCTTGAGCTGAAAGTTAAATAACCTCAGACCCAGGTCATATACATGAATCTGTTCTCTTCTAATTAACCTTAGCTTGCTACATTTGTTGATAAATTGTTCTAAACATTTAGTTTATGACTGACAACAAAACGCAAACACAGGAGATGTTGAAGATATACATCGTTTTGCAGTTATTTGTCAATTGTGTAATGACTTAAGTAAAAATGTACTTAGAATCTGACATTTACTGCAGATCATCAGTTCATCATTGTTGCATAATGAGTTCAGGGAACAGAAAAGTTCGTATTAATATTGCTCAGTTTGTTAAGAACGCATTTACAGTAAGAAATAATTCAATCTGTAGATCTATATTACATTTTAGTATTTTTCTCTCTAAAGTAACATTACTCTCCTCTTATAAGAGAACATTAATGTATAAGTTATTATTCATATTGATTGTTTTTGCCCACATCATGGTGACAGTATGTCAGGGTTGTTTGTTTTTTGTATCATAAAGACAATGTATGTATGTACAAGTCTAATGAATAAATTCTGTTCTGTTCCTATTGCAAATAGTGCAGCTCCTGATCAGAAATCTTCCACCATTTAGCTGGCTGGTCTGGATCTACATTACTTATCTCCGCCTTATACATTTGTGTTTAGCAGGATAAGAGAAAATAAACAACAACAATATTATGAAGGTGGCAGATTACCATAACTATTGGTGTAAATTTGTAAACCTAAAATAAAATAAAATTGCATATCTGCAGAAGTCTTAATTTCCTATGACTGCAACAACTGGAAATGTTCTACAGCCTATCCTTCTCAGTAATCACCTTGTTTAAAGAGTAAATTTCTGTAAATACAAAGGTTAACAAGGCATTAACACCTTAATTTGAAGATAAACAACCAAGAGATGTTTTGGTACATATGGCCAATTAGTTTAGAATAGCTTTTGAAATTGTATTTCATCACCAGAATTATGTCTCAGAGGAAAGTTTTGATGAACATTGTGTTATTGCAGTAAAGCACATGATAGCACCTAATGGGACCAAGTTCAAACTATTGTTATTTAAAACTTAAAGAAGACAATAACAGTTTCATTCCATTTTTTTCAATTTAATGCCAGTTGTCTTGGAAAGTCACAAAAATACCTCTTAATCCAATAAACACAAGAAGCATGCCAGAAATAGTGTTGTTAAAGGTCAGTAAACTTCCCCTGCTTGGAGTATAAGTCATGTGACCTCTACATTTAGCAATATTTCTTGTCAAATTATTAACAGTCATTGTTGTAGTTACAATTATTATCATACAATTTAAGTCAGTAGATACAATGATTTTGAGTTTTGTTTATATATATTGTAATAATAATGATTACATGTATTTGGTCCTAGGCCATTTAATAACAAAGTCATTAAAAATTATACTGGTATAGCACCCTTACTAGTGCTCAAGCACATATTAAGGTAGTTCCACGACTGGTTGGCCCTGTGTCAGGATTATGTGACTGGGTGTGGTATCATGCCAAGTGTTCATGGCATGCTATACAGAGTAAAGATAGCACTATCTGCTTCAAGTGGACACCGTCTCCTGATAACTGAAAAACTGTTGGTGGGACAATAAATCCTGTAGATAAAAAAGTTTTAAAATTGTAGTAACATTTATTATAGTTACAGTTATGATAGTTACAGTTTATAATGGGGGTGATCATAGCTGAGCTGTTTGAGTCACTGACTTGAAACTTCTCGGCCCCTCATTGCTTGTGTTGGAGTCTCAATCTAGGCAAGAACTTTCATGTCGAGAAGTCTTCCAGCTGACCTGTGATGTACTGGTGGTTCTACCCAGACAAATGTCTGGACTCTTCCTCCATCAATAAGTTGTACATCCCCAATATGACCAATATTGTGTTGGTGTGACGTAACAAAACACAGACATGTAAAACAATTATAATACAGTTTTTATAGTAATTATTATAGTTACAGTTTTTAAAGTTAGTATTAATAACAACTATTTTTGTTTCAATTATTATAGTTATGATTATTGTAGTTACAAGTATAATGCATACAATTATTATGATCATAAAAGATTTAATATATTAGCCTATTTTCAATAATAGCTCACATTATTTAAACCTGATAGATTTTTTGTATTATTCTATATTTTACTCACATTGTTTATTTTTAACCTGATTATTCTTTATTCACATTAAACTTTTTTGTATTCGGAGCCGTATGGCCTGTTAAGTGTCGGTGTGCCTTAAAACCCAAATACATAAATAAACGATTATAGTTACACTTACTATAGTTACAATTATTATACCAATTATTATTACCAATAATATAATACAATTATTATAATTCCAATTATAATATTAATAATTACAATAATTATAGTTAGAATTATTACATTCTATGCCAACATGTAGCACTATAAGGGTAAAAGCCTCCAATGTTATGATGTTAGGTATCACTGGTGTTAGCTACATGTCAACATGTAGCACTATAAGGGTAAAAGCCTCCAATGTTATGATGTTAGGTATCACTGGTGTTAGCTACATGTCAACATATATTATCATGGAGGTGTTTTTCCATGAAGGAAAATTGACTTTGTCTGGGTTAAAATGTTTTATTCTAGCACCCCTGGGAGGTATTTTGTGAAATGGTTTTCTACAAAAGAAGGTAGACCAACTATCAGGGGGAATTATTTCTTTGTCAGTCAATTTATCAGTTCTTGAACAAATAATAGCAGAAAATTATTAAGCGTGTTTTTCAGTGAAACACGTCAAAACTGAAAAATAACAATCAAAATGAATTTAGTATCTTTTATCTTGGTTTAATCTTTTTTTAAGGTTACTGTTGGTTAAAAAGAACTTGTTCTGAAATTAAATATGAGCTTATTAAAAGCCACTAAAATACTTTAAAGGACTTAACAAAATCTTAGTACTGGCTCATCACAGCCATGATTGTTCTCAGATAATAAAAGAAGTTTCTGGACTTGAGGCCAAGATAATGTGGTTATGGAATGATATCAGTTACTCATGGCAATATAATGGGGTTGTGGAACTCTGTCAGATATTCATAGCAAGATAATGTGGTTTTGGAACCCTGTCAGGTATTCATGGCAGGATAATGTCGTTGTGGAATGATATCAGTTACTCATGGCAGGATAATGTGGTTTTGGAACTCTTTCAGGTATTCATGGCAAGATAATGTGGTTGTGAAACCCTGTCAGGTATTCATGGCAAGATAATGTCTTTGTGGAACTCTGTCAGGTATTCATGACAAGATAATGTCTATGTGGAACTCTGTCAGGTATTCATGGCAAGATAATGTCGTTGTGGTACTCTGGCAGGTATTCATGGCAAGATAATGTGGTTGTGAAACCCTGTCAGGTATTCATGGCAAGATAATGTGGTTGTGGTACTCTGTCAAGTATTCATGACAAGATAATGTCGTTGTGGTACTCTGTCAGGTATTCATGGCAGGATAATGTGGTTGTGGAACCCTGTCAGGTATTCATGGCAAGATAATGTGGTTGTGGAAGCCTGTCAGGTATTCATGGCAAGATACTGTGGTTGTAGAACCCTGTCAGGTATTTTATGGCAGGATAATGTGGTTGTGGAACCCTGTCAGGTATTCATGGCAAGATAATGTGGTTGTGGAACCCTGTCAGGTATTCATGGCAAGATACTGTGGTTGTAGAACCCTGTCAGGTATTTTATGGCAGGATACTGTGGTTGTGGAACCCTGTCAGGTATTCATGACAAGATAATGTGGTTTGGAAGCCTGTCAGGTATTCATGGCAAGATACTGTGGTTGTAGAACCCTGTCAGGTATTCATGGCAGGATAATGTCGTTGTGGAATGCTGTAAAATATTCATGGCAAGATAATGTCGTTGTGGTACCCTGTCAGGTATTCATGGCAGGATAATGTGGTTTTGGAACCCTGTCTGGTATTCATGGCAGGATAATGTCGTTGTGGAATGTTGTAAAGTATTCATGGCAGGATAATGTCGTTGTGGAATGTTGTAAAGTACTCATGGCAGGATAATGTGTTTTTGTAATCATGTCAGATAGTCAGGACAGGATAATGTGGTTGGGTTATCATGTCATAAAGTCAGACCAGGATAATGTGGTTGTGTAATCATGTCAGATAGTCAGACCAGGATAATGTGATTTGTGTAATCATGTCAGAAAGTCAGGACAGGATAATGTGGTTGTGTAATCATGTCACATAGTCAGGACAGAATACATGTCAGACAGTCAAGACAGGATAATGTGGTTGTGTTATCATGTCAGACAGTCAAGACAGGATAATGTGGTTGTGTTATCATGTCAGATAGTCAGGACAGAATAATGTGGCTATGTAATCATGTCAGATAGTCAGGACAGGATAATGTGGTTGTGTAATCATGTCAGATGGTCAGGACAGGATAATGTGGTTGTGTAATCATGTCAGATAGTCAGGACTGGATAATGTGGTTGTGTAATCATGTCAGATAGTCAGGACTGGATAATGTGGTTGTGTAATCATGTCAGATAGTCAGGACTGGATAATGTGGTTGTGTAATCATGTCAGATAGTCAGGACTGGATAATGTGGTTGTGTAATCATGTCAGATAGTCAGGACAGGATAATGTGGTTGTGTAATCATGTCAGATAGTCAGGACTGGATAATGTGGTTGTGTAATCATGTCAGATAGTCAGGACTGGATAAAGTGGTTGTGTAATCATGTCAGATAGTCAGGACAGGATAATGTGGTTGTGTAATCATGTCAGATAGTCAGACCAGGATAATGTGGTTGTGTAATCATGTCAGATAGTCAGGACAGGATAATGTGGTTGTGTAATCATGTCAGATAGTCAGGACAGGATAATGTGGTTGTGTAATCATGTCAGATAGTCAGACCAGGAAAATGTGGTTGTGTAATCTTGTCAGATAGTCAGGACAGGATAATGTGGTTGTGTAATCATGTCAGATAGTCAGGACAGGATAATGTGGTTGTGTAATCATGTCAGATAGTCAGGACAGGATAATGTGGTTGTGTAATCATGTCAGATAGTCAGGACAGGATAATGTGGTTGTGTAATCATGTCAGATAGTCAGGACAGGATACTGTGGTTGTGTTATCATGTCAGATAGTCAGGACAGGATAATGTGGTTGTGTAATCATGTCAGATAGCTAGGACAGGATAATGTGGTTGTGTAATCATGTCAGATAGTTAGGACAGGATAATATGGTTGTGTAATCATGTCAGATAGTCAGGACAGGATAATGTGGTTGTGTAATCATGTCAGATAGTCAGACCAGGATAATGTGGTTGTGTAATCATGTCAGATAGTCAGACCAGGATAATGTGGTTGTGTAATAATGTCAGATAGTCAGACCAGGATAATGTGATTTGTGTAATCATGTCAGATAGTCAGACCAGGATAATGTGGTTGTGTAATAATGTTAGATAGTCAGACCAGGATAATGTGGTTGTGTAATCATGTCACATAGCCAGGACAGGATAATGTGGTTGTGTAATCATGTCACATAGCCAGGACAGGATAATATGGTTGTGTTATCATGTCAGATAGTCAGGACAGGATAATGCGGTTGTGTTATCATGTCACATAGCTAGGACAGGATAATGTGGTTGTGTAATAATGTCAGATAGTCAGACCAGGATAATGTGGTTGTGTAATAATGTCAGATAGCTAGGACAGGATAATGTGGTTGTGTAATCATGTCAGATAGTCAGGACTTGATAATGTGGTTGTGTAATAATGTCAGATAGTCAGGACAGGATAATGTGGTTGTGTTATCATGTCAGATAGTCAGGACAGGATAATGTGGTTGTGTAATCATGTCAGATAGCTAGGACAGGATAATGTGGTTGTGTAATCATGTCAGATAGTTAGGACAGGATAATATGGTTGTGTAATCATGTCAGATAGTCAGGACAGGATAATGTGGTTGTGTAATCATGTCAGATAGTCAGACCAGGATAATGTGGTTGTGTAATCATGTCAGATAGTCAGACCAGGATAATGTGGTTGTGTAATCATGTCAGATAGTCAGACCAGGATAATGTGATTTGTGTAATCATGTCAGATAGTCAGACCAGGATAATGTGGTTGTCAATAATGTCAAATAGTCAGACCAGGATAATGTGGTTGTGTAATCATGTCACATAGCCAGGACAGGATAATGTGGTTGTGTAATCATGTCACATAGCCAGGACAGGATAATATGGTTGTGTTATCATGTCACATAGCCAGGACAGGATAATTTGTTTGTGTTATCATGTCAGATAGTCAGGACAGGATAATGTGGTTGTGTAATCATGTCAGATAGTCAGGACAGGATAATGTGGTTGTGTAATCATGTCAGATGGTCAGGACAGGATAATGTGGTTGTGTAATCATGTCACATAGCCAGGGCAGGATAATGTGGTTGTGTTATCATGCCACATAGCTAGGACAGGATAATGTGGTTGTGTAATCATGTCAGATAGTCAGGACAGGATAATGTGGTTGTGTTATCATGTCAGATAGTCAGGACAGGATAATGTGGTTGTGTAATCATGTCAGATAGTCAGGACAGGATAATGTGGTTGTGTTATCATGTCAGATAGTCAGACCAGGATAATGTGGTTGTGTAATCATGTCAGATGGTCAGGACAGGATAATGTGGTTGTGTTATCATGTCACATAGCCAGGACAGGATAATTTGTTTGTGTTATCATGTCACATAGCTAGGACAGGATAATGTGGTTGTGTAATCATGTCAGATAGTCAGGACAGTATAATGTGGTTGTGTAATCATGTCACATAGCCAGGACAGGATAATGAGGTTGTGTTATCATGTCACATAGCCAGGACAGGATAATTTGTTTGTGTTATCATGTCACATAGCTAGGACAGGATAATGTGGTTGTGTAATCATGTCAGATAGTCAGGACAGGATAATGTGGTTGTGTAATCATGTCACATAGCCAGGACAGGATAATGTGGTTGTGTTATCATGTCACATAGCCAGGACAGGATAATTTGTTTGTGTTATCATGTCACATAGCTAGGACAGGATAATGTGGTTGTGTAATCATGTCAGATAGTCAGGACAGGATAATGTGGTTGTGTTATCATGTCAGATAGTCAGGACAGGATAATGTGGTTGTGTAATCATGTCAGATAGTCAGGACAGGATAATGTGGTTGTGTAATCATGTCAGATAGTCAGGACAGGATAATGTGGTTGTGTAATCATGTCAGATAGTCAGGACAGGATAATGTGGTTGTGTAATCATGTCAGATAGTCAGGACTGGATAATGTGGTTGTGTAATCATGTCAGATAGTCAGGACAGGATAATGTGGTTGTGTAATCATGTCAGATGGTCAGGACAGGATAATGTGGTTGTGTAATCATGTCAGATAGTCAGGACAGGATAATGTGGTTGTGTTATCATGTCAGATAGTCAGGACAGGAAAATGTGGTTGTGTAGTCATGTCAGATAGTCAGGACAGGATAATGTGGTTGTGTATTCATGTCAGATAGTCAGGACAGGATAATGTGGTTGTGTAATCATGTCAGATAATCAGGACAGGATTATGTGGTTGTGTTATCATGTCAGATAGTCAGGACAGGATAATGTGGTTGTGTAATCATGTCAGATAGTCAGGACAGGATAATGTGGTTGTGTAATCATGTCAGATGACCATGGCATTTTATGACATTGAAGTCACCATACTTTAAGTGAGCACCACCTATAGCTATATGAATCATATAGATGTGGTGATAAACTTAAAAAACAACAACAAATCACACATACTTATCTGCATTTCTTTAATGTATACTTACTTATTATAAATATCATTAAAAAAGTGAAATAAAAAGAGTACATAATAAAATTTATTATTTATAGCCATTTGATTTTATCTCTGTTTCAGACACTGACAAGTTCATTCCGGCAGCATGACAATGATCAAGATGGTTGGATCACCATTACCTATGAACAGTTCCTCACTCTAGTGTTCAGCCTAAAGCAGTGATCAAACACGTACTGTGAATAGCAATAACAAAACATAGACACATCACACCTATTTTTAATACCTATATATGTCGTAGTATACTACATGCATATTGGCATGAGATATTGTACTGATGTGTTTTGTGTCATACGGTTAACTGTATAATTATAACTATATAATAAGAATTCTACAAGGCTAGAAATATAGATAGAATTCAGATTAGCAGTTAGTTACTTCAGAAAATTAACTCCATGTATAGAGATGCTGAACAATAATGATGATGATATTGATGATGCTGAAGAAGACGAAGGGGGATAATGCTGTTTCATCCATTGTTAACCCTCGGCCTATACATTATGAATTTGGCTGCCATCCTATATATATATATATATATATATATATATATATATATATATATATATATATATATATATATATATATATATATATATATCAATTCATTCAACATAAATTAATACTTTTTTTTACCTCTTTGCTAGAAAGATGTGATGTATTATTTTATGAAATGGAGTCCCATTAGACTTGCTGTGCTTTTAGAAACATGTGCAAAGATCAGATTATGTTTTACCAGTCCTATGTTTAGGTAGAAAGTCTTGCAGGATAAAACACAATAACATCATAGTTTTAACATTTAGTTTTAGGACTCTGATAAGATTATTTCTCTTGTTTGAATTATGCATTTATGTTATTCTGGGAGATTATTTCCAAACTGCTGTTTTTCAATTTTCTGTACTTTAGTGTAGTTCATTTGTTGCTTACTGTTTCTTTGTTATTAGATCTTGAATAACGTTGCATGATTTTATACACAGATATCTAATTTAATATCTTTTCACATACTGTAGCATATTCATAAACATTTACACTATATGTCCAAAATTTACACAGTTATTGACTCAGTGAGAAAATAAATTCATACATATTTAGGTTACTGTACAATGCAACCTTGGTCACTCAAATACCCACAAGGGTGAAATGATTTTTAGCAACCTGGAAGTTCCTCCATGAGAGAGAGATATGTCATTTTTCAAGCAAGTTTATTATTTTTATGTTTATTTTTAATTTCACATACATAATTGTTTTGTTTATTCAAGTCTTTATAAAACAGATCACAGTTAAATTACAAAGTTGAAGTAAAAAAGATTATGTGCCTAATAATATGATAAATTTTATAAACTTTATATTAAGATTAAACTTATAACTTAATTTCAACCTGTCAAAAGGAAAAAAGAATGCCCTCAAAGATGAAGCTTCCTATTAAATACAATAAATGGTTCATTGAATGTAACATTGGCTGGCATTGCTAGATAAATAGGTATCCTAACTGTTTGTCAGTATACCTGTATACATTGCAAGTTGCCCTCACTCTGTGAATGTTGTGAAATATGATGTGTAAGTGGCATACAAACCATCAAAATATGTGGAACTATAATTTATATTTTGTTACCATGGTGACTAATCAGCATTAAACTTATGCTTTATCATTCGGATTGTGAATGCTTCTTCTTTATCAACATTTAATATTGTATTCTTTGCCTACATGCTAGATTAAAGTTATTAACACATTTGTTCACTTTTATTGTTTATTTGTCAATTATCCTTCAATTGGAAACAATAATATTTTATTGTAGGGAAGTTAAAGTAATATTTTATTGTAGGGATGTTAAAGCCATAACTTATAGAGACAAAAAACAACTTAAGTCATTAAACACCCGCTTGTTAATCGTGACAGTTATACAAACCATTATGTGCTGTGCATTATATGCGGAGCGCAGACTGTGCAACATTTTATAGAAAAATATAAATAATGCTATGAAAGAACTGCTACAGATGCATTTAGCTCACATAGTAATTTCAGTGATACATTTTTTCTTTACAATATTTTAATGAATTTTCAAATTGATCTAACATATTTTACTTCACTATCTAGGCATAAATTCTATGCTTTGGTTTCAAGCTTGTGGCCTACAAAAACAACAACAGCCAAAAATGGTGTAAAAAAGTCATGTGTCAACAGCACTTACAACTGAACTGAAATTTTCCAAGTGGTCAGCAAAGCAGTATTGTCATGGGTGGCATAGCCATGAGTTACAATCACATTGTTTGATGATAAGTTTTAACTAGATCAAGCTGACAACAGAAAATACACCATAATTTTCCTTATATTTAATGCTTACAATTTCTTTTACACATTACATGTAATATTTCATTTAAAAAACAAAACCAAAAACATTGACATGACGCTGATGAACAATGGTGTATTCTTTGAGTAGTTCCTACAGAATGTGTTTGTTTTTTCCTCAGTGAAATAACATTTGTTTTTCACTGACAAATCCTGATATTTTACTGCTGAGCAAAAAGACAATAGATATTTTATCACCAGAAATACCGCTTTTAAAGTGTTTTAATTGATTTGCCAGTGTAAGTATGTTTTGATTGCTTTTTGTTGCCTTCCAAACTGGGAAAGAAATCACCCTTTTGGTGATTATGTATTGGAAAAAGTTCATCACTACAAAACTGATGTTGTTCTAAAGCTTAATAATATATCCACCTGAAATATTGTTATTTCATGATACAGAGTCATCATCATTTAGCAGCTGCATCAGTGGTCCTAGGGTTGGACAGATGAAAGAATTCCACCGCTTTTTGTTCTATGCAAGTATATATATGCTTTTGTCAAGCTGACTGCAGTCATTGTCATTATAAAAAGTGATGATATTTTTATACATTAAATTTCACTCAAATTATCATCACTTAACTCATTGTACCCTAATGACGCATTAAAGCGGCACGAAAAACAGCCTCCTCATGCCGGGAGACGACTTATCGCGTCGCATTTTACCTGTGTCTGGCGCCGAGCGCCGCATTAAGGCGGCCCTGAAAATGTCTCGGCTACTGCCGAACGCCGCGTTAATGCGTCCATCTTATTTGCTGGTTAAAACTCATGTTTTCAATCACTTTCGAGTCTCGGCCAATCAAGTACATCGTAAATGCTAATGTCATCTTAATCTAAATCTGCCGGCTTAAATCCTTTTTTGTTATTTTGATTATTGTAGCGAGCAACAGAAAAATCGGCGAAATTTTTTCTGATTGAAGTGATAGTGATTCATATCTAATTTGAAACATTTCTCGGCTGAAATACGATCGTAAAAGCAGTTTTCAAATGATTAATTTATACTTCGATCTCAGCCAATTAGAAACCTTGTTATATAATATATTGGAATTTCATGTAACCCGGATGTAAACACAATGAATTAATTATGTCGAGACAAAGAAAAACGGCGATGTGCCTTACTGTTAGCTTTAAGATTCCTACTTATACGCATATGTATCGGAGGATATGTGGAATTAACTACGTCAGATCCAATAATTATATGATAATTGCAGATATCAATAGATAAATGACACAATCTAACTCTTGGAAATCGCCGAAGTTTTCTATCAAATATGAAGTTTAAGAGCGTTATTTTCTCAAACTACCGGTAAGTCGCAACTTTAAATAAAAGATGGCCGACTGTTTTAAAGTTACTCATTATATAAAATATTATATAAAGCAGTGTTATTTACGTTATAAACATAAAAAAACTTGATGAGGTCAATATTATTTCACTTTAATAATTAGAACTGTGTTAATTTTGATATTGTCAATCTTACGTGTTCTTCAGATTTCACTATTTTCTGAAGTATTTTTTCTCATACCGTGTTAAAAATTACATGGTTGTGTAAAGCACTCTCTGTGCTTCAAGTATGTGAAAATATCCCTTTAGAGTACTTCCAAAATGACATGTTTATTGTGTTGTGTATACAACAATCCCCGATATCTTCCACTGACCGGTAATCCACACCAGATGTGTCTCGGCATGAGGGGCAGATAAGACCCCCACGTGGTGTAGGGTATAACTGGAGAAATGCCTCTAGGGTACGACTGGACAATTAGCTGTAGGGCACAATGAGTTAAACTACCTTCTTACAAATTGCTCTGGCATTTCATTATAAGAAACAGCAGGAATAAGTCTGTCATGTTTGACTTCTAGCAGGCACTGTGCTAATTATTGTGATAGTTCTTTTTTGGAGACTGAGTGTCAATGAGGCTAGGAGATGTCAGTGGGCATTGATTGTAGATTGGGTGACTAGGTCAGTGAGACTAGGGGATGTCCACAGGCATTGGTTGTAGATTGGGTGACTAGGTCAGTGAGACTAGGGGATGTCCACAGGCATTGATTGTAGATTGGGTGACTAGGTCAGTGAGACTAGGGGATGTCCACAGGCATTGATTGTAGATTGGGTGACTAGGTCAGTGAGACTAGGGGATGTGCACAGGCATTGATTGTAGATTGGGTGACTAGGTCAATGAGACTAGGGGATGTTCACAGGCATTGGTTGTAGATTGGGTGTCTAGGTCAGTGAGACTAGGAGATGTCAGTGGGCATTGATTGTAGATTGGGTGACTAGGTCAGTGAGATTAGGGGATGTGCACAGGCATTGATTGTAGATTGGGTAACTAGGTCAATGAGACTAGGGGATGTCCACAGGCATTGGTTGTAGATTGGGTGACTAGGTCAGTGAGACTAGGAGATGTCAGTGGGCATTGATTGTAGATTGGGTGACTAGGTCAATGAGACTAGGGGATGTCCACAGGCATTGGTTGTAGATTGGGTGACTAGGTCAGTGAGACTAGGGGATGTCCACAGGCATTGATTGTAGATTGGGTGACTAGGTCAGTGAGACTAGGGGATGTCCACAGGCAATGATTGTAGATTGGGTGACTAAGTCAGTGAGACTAGGGGATGTCCACAGGCATTGATTGTAGATTGGGTGACTAGGTCAGTGAGACTAGGGGATGTCCACAGGCATTGATTGGAGATTGGATGTCAATGAGACAAGTGGGTGTCAGTAGATGGGGACTGGGTGTCATTGAGACTAGGGGTGTCAGCGGGCATTGATTGGGGATTGGGTGACTAGGTCAGTGAGACTAGGGGATGTCCACAGGCATTGGTTGTAGATTGGGTGACTAGGTCAGTGAGACTAGGGGATGTCCACAGGCATTGGTTGTAGATTGGGTGACTAGGTCAGTGAGACTAGGGGATGTCCACAGGCATTGGTTGTAGATTGGGTGACTAGGTCAGTGAGACTAGGGGATGTCCACAGGCATTGGTTGTAGATTGGGTGACTAGGTCAGTGAGACTAGGGGATGTCCACAGGCATTGATTGTAGATTGGGTGACTAGGTCAGTGAGACTAGGGGATGTCCACAGGCATTGGTTGTAGATTGGGTGACTAGGTCAGTGAGACTAGGGGATGTCCACAGGCATTGGTTGTAGATTGGGTGACTAAGTCAGTGAGACTAGGGGATGTCCACAGGCATCGATTGTAGATTGGGTGACTAGGTCAGTGAGACTAGGGGATGTCCACAGGCATTGATTGTAGATTGGGTGACTAGGTCAGTGAGACTAGGGGATGTCCACAGGCATTGGTTGTAGATTGGGTGACTAAGTCAGTGAGACTAGGGGATGTCCACAGGCATTGATTGTAGATTGGGTGACTAGGTCAGTGAGACTAGGGGATGTCCACAGGCATTGGTTGTAGATTGGGTGACTAAGTCAGTGAGACTAGGGGATGTCCACAGGCATTGATTGTAGATTGGGTGACTAGGTCAGTGAGACTAGGGGATGTCCACAGGCATTGGTTGTAGATTGGGTGACTAGGTCAGTGAGACTAGGGGATGTCCACAGGCATTGATTGTAGATTGGGTGACTAGGTCAGTGAGACTAGGGGATGTCCACAGGCATTGGTTGTAGATTGGGTGACTAGGTCAGTGAGACTAGGGGATGTCCACAGGCATTGGTTGTAGATTGGGTGACTAGGTCAGTGAGACTAGGGGATGTCCACAGGCATTGGTTGTAGATTGGGTGACTAGGTCAGTGAGACTAGGGGATGTCCACAGGCATTGATTGTAGATTGGGTGACTAAGTCAGTGAGACTAGGGGATGTCCACAGGCATTGATTGTAGATTGGGTGACTAGGCCAGTGAGACTAGGGGATGTCAACAGGCATTGGTTGTAGATTGGGTGACTAGGTCAGTGAGACTAGGGGATGTCCACAGGCATTGGTTGTAGATTGGGTGACTAGGTCAGTGAGACTAGGGGATGTCCACAGGCATTGGTTGTAGATTGGGTGACTAGGTCAGTGAGACTAGGGGATGTCCACAGGCATTGGTTGTAGATTGGGTGACTAGGTCAGTGAGACTAGGGGATGTCCACAGGCATTGGTTGTAGATTGGGTGACTAGGTCAGTGAGACTAGGGGATGTCCACAGGCATTGATTGGAGATTGGATGTCAATGAGACAAGTGGGTGTCAGTAGATGGGGACTGGGTGTCATTGAGACTAGGGGTGTCAGCGGGCATTGATTGGGGATTGGGTGACTAGGTCAGTGAGACTAGGGGATGTCCACAGGCATTGATTGTAGATTGGGTGACTAGGTCAGTGAGACTAGGGGATGTCCACAGGCATTGGTTGTAGATTGGGTGACTAGGTCAGTGAGACTAGGGGATGTCCACAGGCATTGGTTGTAGATTGGGTGACTAGGTCAGTGAGACTAGGGGATGTCCACAGGCATTGGTTGTAGATTGGGTGACTAGGTCAGTGAGACTAGGGGATGTCCACAGGCATTGGTTGAAGATTGGGTGACTAGGTCATGGAGACTAGGGGATGTCCACAGGCATTGATTGTAGATTGGGTGACTAGGTCAGTGAGACTAGCGGATGTCCACAGGCATTGGTTGTAGATTGGGTGACTAGGTCAGTGAGACTAGGGGATGTCCACAGGCATTGATTGGGGATTGGATGTCAATGAGACAAGTGGGTGTCAGTAGATGGGGACTTGGTGTCATTGAGACTAGGGGTGTCAGCGGGCATTGATTGGGGATTGGGTGACTAGGTCAGTGAGACTAGGGGATGTCCACAGGCATTGATTGGGGATTGGATGTCAATGAGACAAGTGGGTGTCAGTAGATGGGGACTGGGTGTCATTGAGACTAGGGGTGTCAGCGGGCATTGGTTGGAGATTGGGTGTCAGTAAGATTAGGTCAGTGAGACTATCGCGGTGCTCACAGACATTGGTTGTGGATGAGGTGTCATTGAGACAGGTGGGTGTCAGTAGATGGGGACTGTGTGTCATTGAGACTAGGGGTGTCAGCGGGCATTGGTTGTAGATTGGATGACTAGGTCAGTGAGACTAGGGGATGTCCACAGGCATTGACTGGGGATTGGATGTCAGTGAGACAAGTGGGTGTCAGTAGATGGGGTCTGGGTGTCATTGAGACTAGGAGTGTCAGCGGGCATAGATTCGTTGTCAGTAAGATTAGGTCAGTGAGACTATCAGGGTGCCCACAGACATTGGTTGGGGATGAGGTGTCAATGAGACAAATGGGTGTCAGTGGTAAGGGACTGGGAGGGACTAAAGCATTCTGGAGGCATTGGTTCTTGACCTGGTTTCAGTTAAACTTGGGGCTGGCAGAGGGCATTGGTGAAGGATTGAATGCCAGTAAGACTAGGTGTTTCAGCAGGTAATGGTTGGGGACTTGGTGTCAGTAAGAGTAGGAGGTGCCAGCAGGCATTGTTCGAGACTTAATTAAGAAACGAGCACGATGTAGCATAGCACCCGTAGGGTGTGGAAAATACATTTTATATACAAATAATGAAATGACCTTTTTACCAAAACCTGATTCAATCGATATGAAATCTGCATGATAAATCAAGTAATTGAAATTTAATAAACGCACAAAAGTCTTGCTGAAAAGCTCGAATTGCTTTGGCTGCTCTCATTGATCTAATTATACATATTTTGTTATCGAAAATATTATTTTCCACGTGGACTAGTGTAAAACAATTGGGTAAAAAATTAACGTCTCATGAAGTAACAGATCAAAAGATAGTATTTATACTATAAGAAAATAAATACCCCATATATCCAAATACATTATATTGTTCATTCTGATCATGTTTGCTGCTCGTTTCACGTTAGCTAATTGAGTTATTGTATTTTTGCCTTATCTTTTGAAAGGACCTCATTATTGTCCAATAAACACAGACACAAAGAGTATTGGTTTCAAGGACATGATATACTATAGCGTTGATCGGTTTACCTGTGTCCATAACACAAGATATGGTTACGGCATCATTAAGGCAAAAAGGCACACTCAGATTATAACATGATACAAGCACTTATGATTAAAAACCACATAACCATTTAGTTATGACATTGATGTAAACAACAAACAATTATGGTATGGACTTGTATGTTTATGCGAACGAGCCTGTTTAATGCTTCAAAAATGTAATTTGTGTTTCGAACCCATACATACCATTTAGTATAGATGGGTCATACAGGATACTGATTCAATTCTGGATGCTTGTTGTTTTTATATTAAAAGAATTACATATAAAAGTATGTATGTGCCATTATCTGGTGGTACTTGGGGAGTGGGCGCCGGTTCGGCCCAGTTGCTTGTGGGCAATAATCACCTAGTGCATTTATCACATGGCTATAAAAACAAGGTGCTATAGACTTGAAATCTTGATTTCAAAGCTATGCTCGAAAGCAGTGTATAGATAAGCGGCCTTCCAAAAGGCATCATGGAGGCTCGGGATATAATTTTCACACTTAAATAGGACCTAGCATGATATGAAGCAAGTATGCTTTCTACTCAGTATGGGTGGCGGCGAGCGTTAGTTGTTGTCCTCATCCAAACATGCTCATGTATCGTTATTTGACAAATTTTGGTACGGCATTAACACCAAAATACAAAATTAGAAGAAATAACGTTGTTCCAAAATGTTTGACAAAAAAGATAGATTTTGAAAATAACTAGACGTAATATTGTCTCCTTAGTTCTTGTTGGTGGGATATACACATCACGAAATAATGGCTAGCGGAATATATATATATAACTATATAAAAACGTAACATATATGGGGATTAAATTCATTTCTGAGACATGACCTCAATGTTGGACTTGTTGATATGAAACTCGTTGCTAGCATTCCCAATAGCTTTAACGACACGTTGCCAGCGTGATCACAAATATGGAATAACCATTGGAAACTAGTTGGTAATCGTATTAACACTGCACGATATCCGTGGTCATGTATAATGGTAGATTAACTGCTAATGGACAAACTCTTTTGGGCCGCAGGAAGCATCTACCATTGTGTTAGGATACAGCTGAAAGAAACATTTACCACAAAAACAACCCCACCCCACAAAACAAACAACACACAAACACACAAACCCCCCCCCCCCCCCCCACACACACACACAAGCACAAACACACACAAAGCAACAACAAAACTGGATAATTTTCATCGTACAGGCGTATTATATTAATTGGGCGTTATTAATACTCAATTCAAATAAAATATGAAATGAGAAGTGATTTTTAAAATAAACGTCTTTCAATTATTTATAGGACATCCCTTTTAAAAATGGCGATGAAACTGAAATAGCACAAACAGCATGAAAAGTAAGATTCAATATATTCAGCTGGTTAATCGTAATTCTGAAATTAATCGGCTAATCCCGACCAGAGACTACTCCACAAGAAATAAACAGGTTAATCCAGCCCAGGGGCTACTCCACCAGAAATAAACCGGTTAATACTTACAAGAGAATACGCCACAGTGATTAACCGGTAAATCCTTGCCAGAGACTACTCCACAAGAACTTAACCGGTTTATTTTGTCAAGAGACTACCCCACAATAACTATAGACATATATGCCGCTTTCCCCATGGATTCGAGCCTCTAACGGCTTAAATGGCACATGCGCGGTAACGTGCGTGGATCGAGACACCAACATTTACTATTTTTGTGCAAAATTTTGTGATTAACAAAACAAAACACTTAACAGTTTACGACCGAACTTCTTTCCACAAAATATTTACCTTTGCAACATGGCCTTGACTTATCTAAGTCTTCTAGGCGCTTCACCATCGATTCGCGCCCTATGATTGGCCGCCTTAAAATGGGAGCAAATAACAGCAACTCTTGTAAACTACACTTCCCATCGAAAGTGTCGTATTCATTTTAAAAACAGATATCAAATACAAACGTCCGACCGTTGATTCGAGAATTAAAATACGTATTTTAACAGTTTATGTTTGAAAAATTAAAATTTTAACCTTTTAAATTAAGGGAATGCTCAAATTTTAATTAAGAATTAATTTACATCTCAAATATTTTATTAACTGGTTAGCGACTGACATGTCACCCACCAATTTGATATTAAACTAATTAAATCTTTAAGTTTTTTAACAACTTAAAAAATAACTTCTGTTTAAAACCGACAACATAAAAAAATTAAACAAATTTTCTGATTCTGAGTTTGTGGATTCCGCCTCACAACACGGGCATAAGAAGGTGCTGTGGCGTCTAACTACTCTCACAGCTGTGCAGAAACACAAGTGGACACAGTGGCTGCATTTGTCACCAGGGTGATCATTTAGGTTTGGAGGTGACCATTTCTCACAAACACAACATAGGTCTTCTTCAGCATCAACCTCTTCATATTCAGAGTTTGAGTCTGGAATCATTGTAGGTTCTCTGGATGTTCTCATTCCGCTTGTTGATGGTTTGAGGCTGTAATAACGGGACCGCTGTCTCGTGACGTCACGCTAAATACTCTATATAAAAGGTTGAATCCGTCGCAGCGCCATCACCGGGAGTCATAGAAAACTTCCGATGTAAACTAAAACAATAGATGGAATGCTGAAAGCTGTGTTTACATTAATGAAAAAAACGCACAAATATCATGTTAATGGGAGCAATAGGATGTGAAATTATAACTTCCAAAGGGTTTTGCCGAACAAAAGTGGCGGGGACACTATTTCTTGTTTATAGTCGTTCAGATGTTAATTACCATATAACAATGTTCGTTTAATCGACCACGATTGTATGCTATACCAAACAAAGTTACATTATATTAGTTATAGAAAATTTTTTTTTTCTAGAAAACACGTAAATGCCACAAACATGGGTGTATATAATGATTTTACATAGACATATAATAACGGTCCCGCTGACTCGTGACGTCACGCAATATACTCTATATAAAAAGGTTGAATCCGTCATAGCGCCTTTACCGGGAGTCATAGACAACTTCCGGTGTAAACTAAAACAATAGATGGAAAGCTGATAAGCTGTGTTAACATTCATTAAAAACGCGTTAACCTCTTGTTAATGGGGGTACTAGGATGTGAAATTTTAACTTCCAAAAGGTTTTACCAAACAAAGAGTGGCGGGGACGCTATTTCTTGTTGATAAAGGTTTAGATTTAAGTCTTAACCCGGACACGACACCCATCTGCTCCGCCCAATTCGAGTCTCCTGTCATTTTAAGTTATTTTTCCGTTTGTTGTTGTTTTTAATCTGATGACAAGGGTTTATCTTCATATATAATCAGCCATTTTACGTTCATTTTCCTGGTGAATGCTAAATCGAAAATCAACACGTCAGTAGCAGTTCACAGACTACCTTGTGCTACTTTCGGTTTCCATTGTGATAAATAGTAAGTGTTCATTTTAAACTTTTGGATTAGATTATCCTAAACAACAAATCATGTCTGCATCTTAAAAAATGTATTATTTCTGTTTACATATATATGCTTTATTTTCCGTGAATAAAAATTATTATTTTGCGTTATTTTCTTGTACTTTGCAGCCACTAGTGGGCAGAAGGGGGTGGGGTCTAATCTCTGCATTTTTTTCATTTATGGAATATAACCATTTTAAAAATCAAAGCCACCACTTCTGTTACAATTCTTTTCAATAAACAAAGTGAGACAAATATAGTGCTGCCTTTTCTGTGATCTCATGCCACGACATATCAACTTAACCCACTTATTTATTCTGAGACCAGTATTGTATAAACTTCAGTTTTAGTGTTTTAAAGAAATTGAACTACCAATGTATGTACCACTGTTTAAGGTCACATCTTTCAGATCAAGCTTTTTACTTTGAGCGCTCTCTTTCTGGGGTAGATGTGCTTGACACAAATAAAGCAATACTTTTCTTGACTTTCAAAAAAACATTCAATTTCATGTCATAGTTGTATATATGTGTCTCATTTATGTGATTTTTGACATAATATGCACTTTTATTTACAGTTCCTGCAAAACAAATTTGTTCCACTCTTGAACACATTGTTAGAGGGTGTGAAGCAACTCAAGGCGCTTATTCTGTATTGGTGCCTATTGGCGCTTAAGTGATTCAGTTTAGTTAATGAATAACCCAACCGCAACTAAAACATGTATCATTTGTTAAATTGACATGTTTGTTATTTTAGCTAATTGCTTTATGTTTTAACTACGTAAACCGAATCACAAACCTGAGGAAGCTTATTCCCAGTCAATACAAATATATCTTATCTGTATATTTTTATTTATTAATTTATTAATACTTCAAACATTTATGTATTGTTGTGACTAGTTTACTATGTCATATTAATCTTAACTTTGACATGTTTATATTGTCGAAACAACATACAACTATAAAAAAACATTCTGTCAATAAAAATAACTTAAATTACTGGATCAAACATAATAAACAGTTCAGACAACTAGGTTTCTACATTTGCTCAATATATAAATACTTTAGTAAAATATGTAAACCAGGGTTCCTTCCTCCGATATGAAATAAGTTAAAACTATGTCAGCAGTAGGTAATAAGCTCTGTCTGTCAATAACGTAGGATATCAAAATAAAACACACACCAAGAAGAACACACCTTCAATGTTGTTAGTTGTTTTATATGATCTATTTCTCTAAATATTCTGTTATGATAAAAAATAAAAATGTTGACATCTAACAACTCAACAGTAATTTTTAATATTGTCTGGAAGAATTCTGGCTCCAAGAAGTGTTTAAATTCTCCTGTACTAGTTGAACGTCTCAGAGCAACAGGCACAGGCCAGGCTATGAGGTCTCTGGATTCATCACAATTGTCTTATTCCTAGAATCAGTGCATATTCTACATGAAGCGGTATAATCCCTTCCGCGAACAGTCGTTGCTCCGTCTTCCTCCTGTGTCTCCGTCCACCGGCTTATATATTTTGTTTTAATTTATTATTATGTTTTTCCCCGTGTTGTTTAGGCAAAGATAAGCCATAATAAATATCACCAAAGCACACAGTATTAGCTATGGAAGTATTTATGGAAAAAAGGGCATCCACAATAAGGTCTAAATGGGACTTTCTCTTTAAGTCATGCAGAGCTCGAGTCCTTTGTTTACACTCGGTTACATTATGTTTCCTGCTGATCCATGGACATTCAAAACAGGCAATAAATACACATACAAAGACGATATTTACCTTCAATCCATTTTCAATGTTATTCATTTTCCGTGGCCGCTTTTCTTCAAATCTCTGTTTTGTTTATCACTTTATGTTATTGTTTTGCATGCGAAACCCCGACCGGAAGTCTTTCTATGACTCCCGGTGGTGGAACTGCGAAATTGGAAGATATTCACGCACCTTGCGAAGTCGGCGGTCCCGTTATTATATGTATATGCAATAACTTAATCGGTTAATCCTGACCAGTGACAACTTCACCTGAAATAAACCGGTTAATCCTGACCAATGACAACTCCACCTGAAATAAACCGGTTAATCCTGACCAGCGACATCTCCACAACAAAGCATACATTAATTTAAGGATACGACGAAACAGCACAACGGCAAAAGAGGAAAACGTCGAAACGTTCACCAAATATTGGGTGTTTATCTGCAGACTCACCTTCAGCTATCGTAATTCAATACAGAATAAAATTTACATTTAATTGAGGCTTAATTAAGAAATCAGACCAGGCAAGGTACTTAGTCGATAACAGATATCATGGATTTTATCCCGGTAAATTAACTGGAGTATTCTTATCACCAACTCCTTTTAGACCAACACTTGATTTAACGACCTCATTTCCTGATAAAAAATGAATGTTGGCGAATGCATAACTGAATTATCGACATAATGGAATGTTAAAATGATCAATGTGTCTGCACTGTTCACTCCGATAAGTTATATATACTTAACCACATCTCCATTCTATGTGTCATACTGTATGGCTTGATGTTTTATGATTCGCAAAAGCAGTGGGTAAAAAACGAAAACAGGTATTAAAATGTAGCCCGACAATTCGATTTTAGCGTTTGATTATTTCAGTTATTTAATTTATTAACAACGTTCAATTAAGGTTACTTCTCGAATCGGCTACAAGGGTGGCCTTTGCGCATAATTGTATAGCAATTAGCTTTTTGTACGTCTTCATTTACTTCTCAATGCGTTTTTTTTTCATTTATTTTCCGCGACTTGACTTTCTCATGATCTTAACTTTAGCTATTCGTTAAACCTTATAATTGTTTAATTACGAAGGCAGAAATAAAGACCTTAACAACATTCATTTATAGATTGTTATTATTGTTTTTAATATTAATTATGTGATAAGTACATTACAATATTCAAATTCAATTATCAAATCAAATATATAGTAAGGCAATTAACAAGCATATAATATAATATACAGAGCGTACCTTCCATTGCCGTATCACTCGAATAGTGATGTTTAACAATATCAGATAGTGTGGCAATTTTTCTTCTTATTAGGATAATTAGCAATTTTTAACAATATGAACTCAATTATATGATTATAATCGATACATGCATATAATTTAATTCTGGGATAATAAATAAATAAATGGCAATTAACAGTAATTATTTAATCGATCTCAAATCTCTAAGTTAAACCAGCACAAAAATATTATGTGATTCTAAGTAAATATTACAACATAAGTAACAGCGTTGTAAAATACACAAGTTCAATAATAACTTATCTAGTATTTCTGTACGTCCTAGAATTTTCCCAAACACAAAACGTTCTCTGATTCCTGGTCTATTTGAATCGGGCGAATGGGGAAGGCGACCGTCGTCCGTTTGGTCTTAGTAAATATACACTTAGGTGGAATTTGGGATCGTGGGTAGTAAAAACTGTGGTGTAAGCACTATCGGTCATTGTTGTCAACTAACTAGGCGCAATAACCTTTTTTTCCTCTTGAAGGTGGAACGTGTATTTATCTATCAATTTGACTACCGTGTGACGGACCATTCATAAACTTCGTAGTGAATGAGCAATTATTTTATGCATAGTTTGTGTATGTATAGTTAAGTACTTAACCGTGTGACAGTCGTAAGGTTACAAAATTCTCCATATATACATACATACAAACTTGCCATACTTTCCGAGTCATACTGAAATTCAGTTGTATTGCATAACTTTTTTGGTGTTGACACCAGCCTCTACTATCTGACATTCATGTTATAAAACGGTGAGGCGTACATGAATTAGCCAATCCTTGTCAATCACATGTCAATCTGTGCTAAAGTACATTCGTTTCGCCTATGTTTCCATTATTGTTGTAGGAACATTGGTTATATAACTTTAACTTTGCTGACACAGACCGTAAATTACCCTAACGCATGGTGAGGAAACGAACTGATGTTTGGTTTGATTCTTATAGTTTCTTTAATTTGGAGTATTTATAAATGGGAACATGGCTGCCGGAGAGCTATGAACTAGTCGCTTCAAGCTCTTGTCTCAAGTTCCGAGAAAAGACACATCTTTATTAAAACCTAACAGAAAGGCTATTAGCAGCCAATATCCGAGCTAAACAAACAAGATCTAAAAAATTACTGGACGATACGTCAAACTAACTTACTTACGCGACTGCTGGTACCAATTGATCCGTACTCCGTAACAAAATGGTTCTCACAAGGATAGAGTAGTGAAGACATTTAGGTAATGGAAACAAATGACTTGATGCAAACACAACGAAATGCAGATACGAATTATCCGTGTTGTGTGTGTGTGTGTGTGTGTGTGTGTGTGTGTGTATTTTTAAGTTGATAAAAGTAAAAGAGCATTTAATTGTATTATACATTTAAAGAACTATAGCATGTTTTAGAACTCTAGCAAAACATGTGTTAACACTTTTATTATCACCTGCGGTTTAATAATATGCAAGTATAAGATAATTGAATGATACAATTAAGACGAATGTATTACGTATATAAACAGTACATCACTGCAAACAGGACCGATCACATATTTAACTTTGTACTTACTGCTGCATCTGCCCTAGAAATGGTCTACTAGGACAACGCTGAGAAAACCGTATGAGAACAAAAGGCAGCCCTGCCCATTTCCTGCAGGCATCATGCTGTTTGGAGAAATTACTTTCAGATTGCTTTCTATTGTAACGTTAATTATTTCAATTATAGATTCTGCTTACGATCAAAGCTGTAATATAACTTCTACAGCATATAGAACAATTAAACATTGCAAAATATGCATATAATGAAATATATCGATGCAGACGGAATTGAATAAGACTCATTGCTCATTTTTCTGTTCATTAGATCCGCATTCCACTTCTCTGTCTCAAAGAAAAAGACAAGCTTTACCATTATAGGCCTATTATACCCATTGACGTGGTTTCAGCTCCATGAAATTAACATATGTAAGTTGATATTCCAATTGCCAATACGATGAACTATGCTAATTGTTTAATGGATAACTATATTACCGAAACAGACTCCATGTAATCTATGTTGTCATTTAATTAATCCTATCAGTATTTTTACGTGTATTTTTCTTTGACGGACTTTGGTACTTTCATAGTATCGACACGTGAACCTGGTACTGCAACCAGTTACAAATCCTCTCTAATAATTATGCCCTTGATTTAAACATTTAATCTCCTTTACAATCAATAATTGTGTGTAGTTGTTATAAATAATACTTATCGCCTCACACTAATATAATGTGCATATTGTTTTTACGTCACTACTTTCTTTTTATTGACGTCATGACACCGAAAATCCTCAACAGTTACCACACTGGAACGGTCAGTGGGTAAAATACTCAAATGTGTGCTAAAACCGCTTTACATAGATCTCACCTCGCACTTCCAGCGGGTATTTTCCGATACAAATGAAAATTTCTAGAAATAAAGAAAAAACAAACATTCAATGGGAAAACCTAGATTATAAATCTGTAACAATCCAGGAGTTCAAGAGATTTAAGAATCAGTACACAGTACAAAGTCACCACATGTTATATTTGTATCGCGTTATGACACCAAAACGGCTATGTACATTGATATCCATTGTTTAAGTAATTTTTATTGCTCGTGTTTAAGATAAAGAAACTGCAAATCAGAGCCACCACAATCCTTTGGCACTGAATTTCGAGCCTTTTTAATATGCTTTTTCTGCACAAGATTTTTAACCACATAATAAATGTAATCTTCTCCTGAATTTATCCTGCACGACACCTTGAAATTATTTCATATTATAAATGAAATTCAGTGTGCAAGCCAAACCAGACCTTCAGGTTGGTTTAAGCTTCAATATATAAGAAAAATAGGAATAACTAAACCGGCATCCAGAAAGAATAACTTGCTAATAACATTGTGCACAAAGTAAAAAGGCACTATTGTATATACAAGGTCTGCAATAAAATATGATCTTATCTAGAGGTAGCAGAATGATCAAGCAAGAACATTTTACACCGAAATACGCCCTCACAACTAGATAAAATAAGAAAATTAAGATAAGGTTATATACTTATATAGGGTAGTTTCACGTAATTTTAAAATATAAACAGTTGCAGGAAGAATTAAATCAAAGTGCACAGAAGCACTGTTAGGGCGGTGTAAGTTGTACCCTGTACGCAGATACAGATGTGCAAACAATGGTCAAAATTATTCCGTAGTAAATCAAATGTACAACGCAGTGGAATTTGGGAAGCAGGCAAATATTCACCTCTTCTAAGAGATCATGTATATTATACACAGGGACATGTGTGTTTGTGAAATCCAGCACTCGTCACTCTGAGTTCCAAAAACAAAATTGGAACTGCCTTCTTAATGCGACGTCTTATTTCAGATAATAAATACCCTCTCACAAAAACTAAGCACTAATAATCATCTGGCCTACGCAAGCAGTACATGTATAGATTGGTCAGATCTCCATGGTAGCTGTCGTCTTAAATATCACTCTCTTACACTTTCATTTCATTTCATTTACCACTGTCGCTCTGTCACAGGCTCACACGACTAAATCTTATGTCACGCGTCGGTCAGGATTTTATTTGAAAACAGAGGGTTCAATTCGGCTTCGCACTAAACCTGTGATCAGCATGCATGCGAAATCGGGGATAAATAATGTTATTATTCTTAAATTAAATTATGCTAGTTTATAATTTATCTAGTTTTTCATGTAAGTATATGCTTTAAATAAACAGTGTTATAGTTTCCATTAGCGAATTTATATGCCTTGCGCAAACAAGTACAGAAAATAATTCCATATTTATGACTAAAATACAATAAAATACAATACACTAGCCACGAATCCCCGAAAGCATGGTTAATCTGTTTATCAAGAATCCTGATATTTATGGTCGTGAGCCTGTTGCATGGGGTATATGCTAGAGTCACGAACGATCATTCTGCGTAGAAGAAAGGTTAAATATATAACGACTTGCTGATAAGACCGTACCCGTTCTTCTAGCAAACAAAAACATTAACTAGTAATTAATTGCCAAAAAGGTGGATTTAAAATGTGTTTAGCAAATGTTGCAGCAGTCAGTCTTATAAACGAATGCATACATGGTTTTCTTTGTTGGTTTTAACAACACTAACAACCAGGCAACTTGCCTGTAAGTTTCTTCAGTTTTGTGTCTTCTTGCTGATTACATTTCGTCAATTCTCATGGGAAACCTCAAAACGTGTATACGTCTCCACTTCAATAAACAATTACGATGAAGCGGAGTTCACATATTGCGAGCTAGAGAGGTGCTGGATTTCTTAACCTTGTTTTAAAAATTGTGTTCCCGTAAAAATAAAGAAAATTGTGTTCCCGTAGAAATAATTTATAAAAGTTTAAGATTAAAGCAAATGGAAAATGCCGTAGGGAAATACCGTAGAAGCATGATCTCATTACAGGACAAACTGACATAGTACTAATCGCATTTCTCCTAGCTGCACTTAAAGCTTAATGATAATAATGTAAAATCATTAGGTGCAAGTCGAGTAGTCTGTTTAAATTAATTTATACACACGTATTTGTAGAACTAGAAAAACGGATATCTCAATACTCGGAAACGTTGAGGGAATGGTGTAAGATGTACAAAGGCATTGTGGCGACTTCATTCCGGATGTCGGATGACATTGCGAACCTTAGTACCACTTGTTTAGCTTCAGTAATTCGTCGAATGCACAAGTCGGCGTAAGTCGCGAGAACCGTCTTTTCCGATCGGCAAGAGGTAATGCTCAACGGCGGACAATAGCAGAACAAATATTACAGACAATTTGCTGGATCAGTCAATGTATCTACTTGTAGAAGCAGGATGAAAAAGCATAATATCATTGCCAGAACTATTTAACAATAAAAATTGACTGTTAAACAAATAGCTTTACGAACAGTGTATCATGTACACATGCAGCGTATCTAATACATTTTCATGACAGACACCTTAGTAGCGACCGCTACAACATAGAATGTTTTATGTTTTGTGGTCTTTGAACGTTTTGTTGTACTGACTGTCACAGTAATGAGTTTGTCACACGTGCTTTTTTGACGGTGCATGTTACTTTTATTTCCTTGCAATAAGCACATTTGCGACTCAAAATTGATAATAGCCAAGCCCTCTAAATATTGTTCTCAGTTATTTTAAGTCGAAAGAATCTCGTCTACAAGACACAACAGCATGTAGTAAGATATTGCAAATTACGCACTGTTTGCTATTAATGTTCAGATTTACCTGGCATAGTACGAGGTACAGCGAGATGCTACTAACACACATGGTGTTCATTCGTCTATCGCAAGGGATTTGTCCGAAAACTAAGAAACTTTGTACAAGTGGTATGCAAGGTTCTGAGTCATAAGGGTGTCGTGAGGCATTCGTCCAGGGCTGATGTGAAAATTTAACTGCGTTCTATTCGGTTTTATAGCTGTGCCATGTCATTGTTCTACATATATAAAGTGGCCAAGTTTTCATTAATCTCAACGGCCAGTCGAGTCATTGTGCAATTGAAAATTGAAAATGTTATTGGCCGTAAAAGAGGTCGATGCAGTTCACTGAGTCTACTGGTCAATGGCACAATCGCCGAAGCATTTCTATCACAGTTTAGAGGTAAAACTTAAAAGAAAATGAAATTGCAGGAAATAAAAGGTTATAGTGTCGGGTTTGCTCTGTTTAAAGTCACGTCACATATTTGTTCTAACGTTTACATTTGGCATTCATGTGAATACCTTAGTTCTGAGCATTTGTCAAATTTTAGTATAGTTCGCAATGCTCAAAACTTTGTCGCATTTCCTAACCAACGATAACGGTATCTATGTAAAGACTGTAGAGACATCAACACTACCGAAGTATATGCAATGGATGATCATCATTCTAATACATTTTTCTCATACCATTCCGGTAATGGTTGAACTTGAATTTATATGTTCGTTTGTCAGGGGAAAAACAAGCAACCAAGGACTGTTTGAAAACGTACAGTCGTATCATAGTTGAGTTATCAGTAAAGGATTTTATTTTAATACAACAAATAACAATGCCTACAAAAATTCTAAACAAAACGCTTTTACGTATATCATCTAAACGTCGTTATTGGGCAATAAAGAACAGAACCCAGACGACACGGTGTTGGCAACCTCGACACCATGCAATTGTATTGAAGATTGGAGGCATCAGAATAGTTCCTTTGCTTGCATATATTTGTATCATGTATTATCCGTTTGGCAAAAAATGCACAGAGCCAGCAGTGAAAGGACCGACACTGTCTTGAAACAGATTTTTTTCTACAACTCAAAGCAAATTGCTTCCGTCATGTATGGACAGCCCACGATCACATGATTAGTTCAATTAACGAACATTAATTAATTTAATTTATTGAATTTGAAGTTTGTTGTAAAGAATAGACTAATTTTTCCTCTTTCCATTTCTGTGGTCGTCAAGAATTTGATTATTGATACTGGCAACTGGGTGTTGGAACGTTTCACGAAGATGTAGATATAATAGCATTTAGCTTGAACTTAAATAAAGTTGATGGTTTATAGTTAAAACGAAAATCCTAAAACTGAGTTCTGAATTTTAATCTTCGCGCTGAGATACTTGTAAAATATGTTTGCATATCTGTTTTAGTGGTGTGTCTAGAAAAGAGGCAACCCTTGATATTATTTTTGGTTTAATTTCTAGGCACATTTTAACTTCTATACAACCGAAAGTTTAAGAAAATATTTCTCATGTGTTTACTTTCTCAACACCACACTCTCAACTTAACTGAGGCGATAAGAATAGAAGAGATCGATTAGGTTGGTAGCAAAGTTTGACCAATTGGATGTGGAAGTTATCAAATACCACTTGATGGTACTGTTTTATCTGGACTGGTGTTCTAAAATCAAGGATCTGAAAAACACTGGCAGGTGATATCAGCACTCAGGATAAATGTGAACATGTAGTGAATATTTCGTACGATTATTGTCTTAATTGTCTACTTTTTCTTGCACTTTTTAAGACATTAAACGATAGTTGCAGCATACGTAAAGATCCTGGATACTGTGAGATGCCATCTGTGCAAACTACCCGTTTCTGTATCTTATTCCACGGAACATGAGCTCAAAGTTCAATTTTAATTCATTTACACCATCGCTATAAAACCGTCAGTGGCGTAGTTACTATTAGGCCCTGTAGGCCCGGGGTTACAAGTTAGTAAAGAAAAGGACATTCTGAAAGTCCCCCCAAAATACAATAAAAACTAAAGGGGTAGGGAGGGAGTTGGTTTGGGGTTCAAGCCTTATGGTCAAATCAAGTATGTGTGTCTACGTGTTGAAATGAATTCTGGGAAACATAATAATATATTATGCACAGATGTATATTATGTTCCAATTCACAGTGTTGTAACGCTTTAATTGTTACACAGTTTAGCATGTAGAACGAAAACTGTTACCTTCTTCATAACTTTCATAATGACACTACGTCACAGCGAGTAGATTATTTCATACCAAGAGGTCAGGGCGTTATTGTTTCATGCACTGTGCAAAATTCCCGATTCTAGATTAACTGATATGTTCTTCTAGTTTTTAGTAGTTCGCCAAATTTCTTTATGGCTGTGTGTGAGAGACGGATTGCCTGTGAGTGGTTGCTGAGACGTATTTTTGTTCTTGCATCATTTCCATAAAACAGGACTCGAAGTTTACAAGTGCTGAGTGATGTGGTGAGGAAAATCGCCACTGACAAAGTTTGAGAGCCATCTAGCCACAGTGCTATGACCAAGTTTGCACTATAACAGACCGCGCTGTATTGGAGCACGATATACTGTATTTATTACACATATACTACTAGCTGCTCGCCAAATTAAATAACACATAATATGACCTACTTTTCCCATTTATCTAGCATGCATTGAAGAACCATCTTTCATCTCATTTGTTTAATTAAGAACGTTTTTTAACTTTTGATCAATTTGATTGCTCAGATTCTATCCCAGGGCAATGCAAATATGGTAGTCAACTCTATGGCAGTCTAAGGTTTTCATATGAAATTGCATAAAGTTTGCTTTAAATCTTGTTAAAAAATAACAACAACAAAAGTTCATACAATTCAAAAATTGTTTGAGTATACAAAACTGTTCCTGCTTTTTTAAAAAACGGCATGGCTAATAATAATCTTAAAATATAAAATAACGATTTTTATTACTTAATTTGATGGGACAAATTCAAAATATGACTAGACTTCTGTGACATAACTATTAAACATGTATAATGTAAATGGAAGCAAGAAGTGCTTTTAATTCATATGAACAATAAGGAGAACATTTTTATTTTTATGAGCCATTGTGCTGTCACTGCATCCATAAAGCATTTTATTTAAAGGCAATACTTATTAAACATTTGATAAATATTTGCTCACAATGCCGGCAACATCGGCATTCTTCGAACACTCATTCAGTTCTACGCGCCATTAAATCGTGCATGAGAAGTACGATGACGAGTGACAGACTGTCCGATCTCCTGCATTTTTTACGTCCACAGAGAAACTGAGGTTGATGCTGAACTTGTTAACAACAAATTTGCTTTTGAATGCAGAAAAATGTACTTTATTTAACATTCACCATGGTATACGCATGCTTCACCGTGCTCAGTTTAGTTTCCATCGAATCAAATTCATAGTTTAAAATGGTGTTGTTTATTTTAATAACTTTCACTGAAACGCGCATTTGACATTTCTTATGTACTTATTAGGCAGTTAAATGTTTGTTATAGAAGGTTCTTTTTATTATCAGGAACTTTATCATTTTTACGATATGTTTACTTTGACGGCATCATTTTTCACTCTTCATTTAATTACACTTTTTATGACATGGGCAGTGTGATTACATATACTGAAAAAAAAGATATCTTGTTAATGATAACCTTTCAATATTTTCAGTCCCATAATACATAAGAAATTCGTTTCTAAAAGTTTCTATCGCCATTTTTATGCGTCGGTAAACATAAGAAACATAATGGATTTTGTTTTTGCAAGATATTCTTTATATTATATATTGCGATGATCTTAAACAAAACATAAACGGCTCTTTCTTGTACCGTGTCTGTGTCCTTGGTTATTTTTTATATTACTGAACAGCCATAAAAGGCTTAGGTATAAACCTTAAATTTGACAGTATATAGGCATAGACAATGTTTACTTGAACAATGCAAACATTAAGAAAATCCTTTTAAGATACTCAGCTTCTAGACTCTTGTTTTGCATTCTTATATGACATTCAAACGACCATTTAAAATTTATGTCAACAATATGTACTTTCACTACAATTGTGTTGGTGCGATGTTACAAAACAACAACAACAAAAGCAACAAACAAACAATCATGAGAGTGGGAGTGTGGAAGTGCCCCCTGCATACAATTAAAATAAAATCATTTACTAAGTATAAATTATAATTGTTTGCTACTTCTTCAATATTTGTAATTGTTTAGTTGTTTTTAGTTGCCAAAAGTTTGTAAACCTGCGCCTATTACTTCACAACAATCAAGAAAACAAATTTTCAAACACTCCTATTTCATTTGTTTAACAATATTCTTTGTTGTCTAAATGTTCCCAAAGTTTCCAGTATTATATTTTAGATTTTTCAGATGTGGTTGTTAAATACGGCCTTTGTGAGTGTTCTCTCCATATATGATGGAAGGTTTTGTTTTCTATAACCCTGTTTAAGTGAAGCACGTTTGCATATGACTGATATTAAATCCTGTTCGAACTGCACATACATTTGTTTATGGTCAAGTTAGAGCAATCATTTTATATGAGCAAATATGGGAAAACACCTCAGACAACTCTCATATAATTTAATTGTATGGAATTTATATAAGAAAACTTCTGCATTTGCAAGGAGTGGATGTATTTATGGCAATATTGGTCAAGTTATACTACGTACACCAGTTGAAAAGGTAAGAGTTTAAAAACATAGTTCCTTTCAGGGTGGATTCACTTCAAACTTAGTATATCTAGTATACCTAGTGATGAGAAGATTTGGAATGAGAATAAGTACAATAACTTTACCTAAGTTATTACCATAGATTACTCTACAGTTTGTTATGAAGTCCGTCCGTTAATCCGTCTTACTTGTCAGGAGAGTTAAAAGTTCGATAACTACTACATCACTTCAAAGTTGTTATATTGGTATTTCGCACACGAATAGCATACAATATTTGGTCTTTAAAATAATTGTTAATTATATTATGAATGGTATAGTCAAGTCGATAACTATGATAGTATAAAGGTTAATTGTTTCATGTTACCTTACGGAGTAATTAATTTTACCGTCGCTTATTTGTAAAAGGCTTTATCAATGCTCAATTACCACATACATGAAGAGTATTGCCTTAAATATTTAAGTATACTTTACCATTGAGCGTGCTATTTTATTTATTAGCAGTCCATTATAAGGTAATATCATTATGCACGACCAGAGGATTGTATACCGTAAACACAACAACCTACTCAGAAAATTATACTTGAGTAAACAGCAGATATTTCCACGAAGTCGTGAAGGATGTTTGTCCGGCACCAAATCCGCATTATTGTCTCAGACAAGCCGTGTTTAAACATGATACAACTGTATATATAAAGGTAGTGTACAGAACAAGGAATGACCAGTATTCCTCATGTAAGGATTTGGGGATTTGCCGGCATTTTTGCCGATTCTGTGCAGCGACATTATATATCAACATCATATATTATTATAGCACAGGGGTACCTATCATAGTGCTTAGGCCCTGAACCCGGCCGGTTCATTATACTGACACCGACGAGTCAGTCCCATTAGTACCGAGCGTTAGGAGGGAAGCCACTACCACCAACTTTAAAGTCTTTGGTTTGATCCGACCGGGGTTTGAACCCGCGACCTCCCGATCCGCGAGCCGACGCACTACCGCTTGAGCTATTGCGGTCGTTCCTGATGTAAGGTGAACCTAAGTGGAGCAATGTAGCTGAGATATGGTTTTAACACCTTCGACCGTTCAAACAGGTTGATAAGGGCTTAGCATAACATACAAAAGGACCTCTAGTCAGAAAGGACTACGACAAGTAATGATTTTTGTCCTCACCCAAAAGGAATAATATATAACCAGAAAGTCGACAAAAATCCTATTCTTTGATTCAAAATAATCCCCCTAAATACTTAATTCATAAGAAAACGGACGCTCTTCAAAAATTACCGATGAAAAAAGAAAAGAAAAAAAGAATACATCGATTTTTCTCATTTTAAATCAAGAAAAAACCCGATAACCAGGAGTATCATTACCATAGGAACACTTCGTGCGATTTTCTTCTTACTAAGACAAGTCTGACGAAAAACATTACGAACATAACAACAACAACAAAATGTGTATATATTTTGTATTCTTGTCCGAAAAATGTTCCCCTTTCAAGACTGGCTGAAACGACAACTCTTCGTTTGTAATCCCAATGGTTTAAACGACACACTGCCAGCGATACTGCAAATCTCGAGTAAACATAAGAATAGTAACTGCTGGTCGCTAATCGGATTAAACCTGACACAATATCCGTAGCCATGGATAATGGCAGATTAACTAATAATGGAAATTCACGGGTCACAACATACAGATATCCCGACATAAGTAAAGGGAAAAGCATGCGAGTAAGATAAGCGGGAAGTTAATAAACTTCATTTTCGTAATTGAAAAGGTGTTCACGACTTACATAAAAGAGGCGTGATGGATATCAAATGCAATGGGAATGGGAATGGACATCACCAAAATAGTGAATAATCTACACTTATTATGTTTGATTTATACTTACAGTGGGATGTAAAGAGTACAACTCAGTATACAAATATAACAATTCATCTGCCCATAAAATGGAAAACTATCAATGCAATGGTATACAGCTCATCGAAGAATTACCTGGTTGTACGACTTAAGAGAATTTTACAAACAGATCCGATAGAGTGATTCCGGTTTCAAACAAACTTGTAATTATCATTGTATTAGTGTACCAAAATATATGCAAAGGTAAATAAGAAAAGGTCCTATCAAAGTTTTCACAGATATTTAAATTTTTATCTACCTGTAGAAAAAGGCAAACAAGGTAAATGTAAATGTGACAAAAAAAAAAAACACTGCTGAGACGAGACATAACACACAAAAAGAAAAACCATCAGTTACCGCCTTGGAACATAACATCTTAATAACGACTTAACATCGACTGTTATTTTTTGTTCATCCCATACTTCGCCGGTCAATGTGGTGTTTTGGTCTTTACTTGCCCATCTCCAGTTAAAATAATGGCATTATAGACAATACAAATGTGGTTAGTCGCGTGAAATCAATAATTATGAGAATATTTTTTCTGATAACTAACTTTAGGCCAACCATGCAGCCAGACGCTATGAATAAAACATGTGTAGGTGTTTTTATAAAACATCGTTATAGGGCAATAAAAAAGTACCCAGACGATTAAGTGTTGGCAGCCTCGACACTATCGAGCTAATTGAGGTTTAAGGATAGTTCCTATGCAAACATTTTATCTTTTATGGTTTATTCCTTGAAAGTCAGCTGGCAATGTTGGAACGCTCATTTTCGGGTTGTCGAACTTTTGGGAGAGGATGGTGAATTACATCAATATTTTGCATAATATTAGGAGGGTTATCAACGAGATGCTGAAAGAGGGAACATTTAGAGATGGTATACGTACGTATCTGGAAAAGAGACAACATGTGCAAATTTATTGGCTTAAGCTTTTGTGAAAGTATCACACCATTACTGTAATGTGATCAAATATTAAAAGAAATATGACATGTGTTGACGTTTTTGGCACTACACTATCAACATAACTGAGAGGATAAGAATAGAGGAGATCGATTAGCTTGGTAGCAACGTTTCACCAATTGGATGTGGAAGTTATCAACTACCACTTGATGGTACTATTTTATCGGGAACTGGTGTTCTAAAATCAAGGATCTGGAAAACAGTGGCTGGTGATTATAATGCTCCAGATAAGCACAATGTCTTAACTTCGGTCATAGATTATGGATTATGACTAATTTGGTCAAAGACTAGTGCTATCATATCTTGAATAATATATAATGTAGACAATCTTTTGAAAACACCATGGCATAAAACTTGAATGATGTCAAGGCAGATCTGATGCTGTTTTCACTTCGATCTGTATACTGTTTTTGTGACATTGGCTCAATTATGCTGTTCTTATAATACTAATTTACATACGAAACATCATGAAAATAGGGTCATGCATTTTTTCGTTTGCATGAGTTTGAAGCTGCATTTTAACAGCAAAATACAATTTGAATTATATCAATCCTGTTCATGCAAATATACATGTAACAAAATTTATGATAAATGTGAAACTTTTAGGAATAGTTCTACCAAACGTATAATGCAACAACACAAGAATTAAACGGGTTTTATGTGCCAGTCAGAACTTCCTCTCATAATTGAGAACAATATGTTATCATGTTTACAACTCGTGTTACTTTTCCCTTGAAGTAATCGAAGTATTAATTTACCTCGCTGTCTTCAAGGACCCATTTATGTTCAATTAACACAAATATAAAGAGAATTTACTTTTAACAATAAACATAAGCTCTATTGAACTTTTGCAACCGACTTTAATCACGTCGCAAAATAAAAACCACCCGAGTCTCATATGACATATAAAGTTAACCTAATCACTCAGTAAATATTGCTGTACACAGAAAATGTGACCATGGACTTGTGATATCTGATCCTAATAAATTCTTAACTAATTGCCTCAAAGTAGGCAGTTTCTGTTATAGCGCGTGCTCAATTAAGCCGCCTTAACATAGAAGATGAAGACAAGCTGAATATTCTGCAGCAGGAAGGTTTTTCATGATATATTGTTCGTGCTCTAGGGATTACTGTAATTTTGACATTTAGAATATATAAGAGAAAGGTAAGCTTGCAAGCGAAAGTTTTGTACATCGCATGTTCACGCAGACAACTGTTAATTTCACTACTAATACAACAGAAGACGACAAATGACTATATAACACTTATGGTGGACATAAGATTGAAAGCAGACGAGTAAAGGAGCGTTAGAAAAAAGAGGTTTTCTGTTGTTTTTTGGTAACGTTAACTATAAGTTTGTTTCTTATTCTCATGATAACTGGTTCGATATAAACCAGTCAAATAAAGACCTTCACAAAACGAAACAGCAACTTATTTCCTTTTATAACATCACGCAAATATTCCCACTACTTTTGATGACAGATTACTGGCAAAGTTACAAATTTTGAGTAAACAGTACACGCCAGCTGGTTGCAAATTGTATTGATATCGGCACGATATCCTTTGGTATAGATTAAAACGAAGCGACAGCTGATGAAAAAATAATCACTCCTCCCAGGAAACACAATAAAGCTGTTAGAACACGCTGCAATGACACGCATCGTCTGGACAGAACAGTATAATACACAATATAATATCTTCTAGATTGTTTTATACATTAGTATCAGTTTTAAAATTAGGTTCTTGCTTATAACAAATAACGTGTTTTGAAGGAAACTGACACTGTACTAACCGATAAGTTAATAAAATTTTGTTTATCTTTACTAAGACATTGCCATAAAATGTAGGATCGCTTATTCCTTGCTGCATAAATGTTTTCATACTGCTATTACACTGAGAAGCAATAAAATCATTGTTAAAAACGCCTTAATCAATAAATAAAATCTAAAGACCTGCTGTAACTATTTTAAAGTGTTCAAATGGTTTCTAGAACTGGCATCTTCTACATGAGTACAATCTGGTGCAAAACTTGTAAGTTGGAATATCTAAATACCATAGAAGGTGGCACGAGGTATCGCCAATGGCGAATAAGCAATATTAAAGTTGAAATTGTCTCTCTGGTCATAGATTTGAGTACAGGTGTTGTCATTAGACTTAGTGATCTCAATGTCTTGAAATGTTGCAATTAAATGTCGGGTATTTGTTTTATTAAGTGTAAGTTCTAGGTGTAATTTGCTTAGGGTGATATGCTTTTTTCCTATTCTATCTACCGCTATTTCTTCTTTAAACATGTAACAATATATTTACTGATATCAGTAATTATCTACTTTATTCTTTCCTCACTTAAAACACGTACTAATATGTCGATTATGTAATGCGTCTTGTTAAGAATTTCTTAATAATCAATAAGGAATAGGGAAATAAATAATGAAACATACAAATGTGAACAGTTTTATACTTTTAAAATATTCATGGGTCGCGCAATGATACATCACAAAGTTGTTTTTGCCAGGTGCGATTTGTATACAACTATAAGAAAGAACTCGAAATACTTGTGAAGCGTAAACTATCATCTCAAAACGTATAAGACCTTGTGCGTATTTTGAATCAATTTAAACTGGCTAAAAGAAGTTCAGTTATAGATAAGTACTTTTTCAACTATTGAACATGAACCATATGAACAAAACGTGGACCATGAAAGCAAAGCAAAGGACATCAAGAATAATTATCCGTAAAATTGATACTTTGTCAACAGAAATATGATCATCCATTAATCATTAAGTCGATTTCAACACTTAAGGCAGTTGATTACTTTACATCAAGAGGACTTATTGACTATAGTATTGTCATTACATTGCAATAATTTCACCCTCAGCTCGGTTCTTTTTTTTTTGTATGAATATCGACTAATCGCCCTGTGTTCGGGCTGGTCATTATTCAACCATGAAAGAAAGCTTTCTCTGAATGCATTATTGGAATAACCGTCATTTATGATTTATGCACACCTTCTCATCGACTATACATTCGGGTCAAAGGAAAAGGTAAAAAGACAAGGCCAGTTTGAGAAAATTGATAATGTGAAATAAGAATTATTTACTAAGATATGTTTATTTTTAACTGATTTTGTGATTAAATGATACATACATCTGTCTGTTCTTAATGAGCCTTAGCAATCCCACGTTCTATTAAACAATGACTGTGAATCCTTTATACGATAAAGGATATTCTTGTCTTTTTTGTTTTTCTTTAGTAACAGTGCACCGATACATTTATATTGTCGAGCTAATTATTGATGAAAGTCAGACCCCAGACATACGTCTGGACAGAACCGTCTGCGCACCGTATGTAAGCTGGAAGGTTTTTTCAAATAAAAATATTTACCTTGATCGGGTCATGAAGCGGTTAGAAGCTAAAATGTTACATGTCGGTAGCTAGGCTAGGTGCCCAGTAACATTGATGTGGTTGTATCCATTCTTTGGCTTTATACTGTGTCTGCAGAGAAAACTCCCTAAATCAGTTATTATTTCGACATGGAATTGTTATATTGAAAGAAGCGCCCGTAAATGTATTTCATAACCATATTTTTTCTATTTAATACATACTGAAGGGCGAATTCTTTCGTTCTTAAATTTCCTCAAAAATAAAAATTGTTAATAAAAGAATCCCGACATATACCTATCACGTATTCCCTAACATGCTAATTATTCTTTAGTCACAAGAGCTACATAAACAATGTATATACCAATCGGTCAGATACCGATGGAAGCTGTCTACACATTTACCTAATAATTATCATTTACATATACTATAAGCAACCATCGATTATTATAAAATCCTTCAAGATGCTTTAACGTCTCTAGTTGAGGAACAGTAAGCCAATGCTTTAAAAAGAAATCTGCAAAATAATTGTTTTCTCGATCTTGTTGCAAGAGAACTATACTCCAGAGTTAATCATTGTTTTTTAATCTACGTCAGTATGAAATTTTTACCCAACAGCGACAGAAAGCATAACTTTGTTATTTAGACCTTTCGACCTGAATAGGAAACAAATACTTCTAGCTATGACTGAAAACACACGAACAAAACTTTTTTATTATTTTCTTCGAAAATTACTTTAACTTGCCGCTTTTTATATTAAGAGTCGTTTAATCATTTGTCGACTTTTTATAACTATTTGAGAAATTAGCAGTTGCCTGTGTGAAATAGTGACACACGGAGATTGTTGCTTGAAAGTTTTCTGTAGTCTTATATATTTTAGATGTCTAAATTATAGTAATATCATGAGTAAGATGATTGTGTTTGCAAGTATTAATACTACAATGTCCCTGCTGTAGAATATACATGTTCTCTATTTATACTATATATACCGACTGTTAAGATGGCTTAAATGCGTACACGGTAGTACATACATTAATGGCTTGAGACAATCATTTAGAATTTATGGAGATCATCTATCAGGAATCCATGACAACCTTTTCTGTTTACAGCAATATTGAATCGGTGATTATGTTTACCTTATGTACCATATTACAATCTGCTGGTTCTTATTTTGCGACATGATCCTGTCACGCGTTATACCATCTAGCGTTACTCAGCACAATAGTAAATCGATCAGTGTTGCAGTATATCACGATGTTCAAAGCAAATTTTCATTATACTTTTGTTAATGGAAACTAGATAACAAGACATAGACGGTAACATAATACCGCGATTACTTCAAGGGAACACGAGTAGTATATAAGATAACATATTGTTCTCAATTATGAGTAAAGGTTCTTGCAGGCACATAAAATTCCGATTAATTCTTTATTGCACCATACGTGTGGTAAAACCATTCCCAATTATTCAAAATTATTCCATTTATTTTAAATTTGGTACATTATACATGCATACCTACATTAATATGAAAAGTAAAATATAAATTGTACATTGTTGTGAAAGTACAAAATCTACACATCAATCGAACAAAAGAGTTAAATACCATTAACGCGTTTCTAAATTTGCCTACATATTTTCTCAAGTTATATCAAAAGTAACACAACAAAATATTTTACTCGCTACACTCCTCCACCCGTCCCGTCATCGTGTAATTTAAAAGCAATGCAAGTTCTTGACTGTAAAAGGGTCAATTGCAAGCAATGCAATACAACGAAGGAGCCCCGGGTTGCAATCGTCGACAATACATTTTGTGATAAGTTTTGTCAAAAGGTCAGAAAAGTTATTGAGACCCTTGATTTTCTTTCACTTGTATAAAACATTTCGTAAATGCAGGATGGCTTATGACTTGCTAGATAAGTGTTTTCATACTGCTATTATACATTGAAGCAATAAAATAATTGAATTTTGAAAACGCCTTCCTTAATTTGTAAAATCGAAAGCCTTGCTGTAACAGTTTAGATGAAATAAACCGATTCCTGGCATTAAAATCTTCTACTCTAGTACAACTCTAGTACAAACTCGTGCACACATTATTAAGTTGTCATTGGAAATAGCGATCTCAATGTCTAGAAATGCTGCATTTAAATGTCAGTTATTTGCTTTATTAAGGGTAAGTTCTGGATATATAATGTAGAGCATCCGTTCTCGACGAGCCAACAAATTCTGCATTGACTCGTCTGTAACACTTACTAAGATGTGTATTTCATTGCAGATATTCGTATTCTAACACATACATTCTGGTTTCATAACAGTTATCAATTAGCGATATTTTCAAATACAAATTAAAAAATGATTTTTTTTACTGTTATCAACACATTGTTATAAATCATTCGTTTATGTCTTAAGGATTTTGACCAGATTTGCTGGAATCCGCTCACAATATTATTCGTGTCGTAATTATGATAAAAGGTTTTGTTTGGGCTTTTGAAAAAGATCACAAATTAAAGAAAAGGAAAGCAACGTTGATATTATTATAATAGTTTTAGAGAGAGTTTTCAGAATTAGCGTTATTTTCTTGACTTGTTTTTTTATTACATTCTCGTCGTATAGAGTAAACATTTTAACGTTTTGTTTACATTACCGTAGTGAAGCCAATGATGAGTAATGAGCATTAATATCAAATTGTTGCATTTGAGAAACCCGTCATGAAGTGCGAGGTTTGAGCCCTGTAAACCCGATTTAGGCACACAATCCCTTTTGCCGAATGACCGTTTCAAGGCGGTAACTGCTGGGTTTGCATTATTTTTGACGACTCTTCACAGATTTGTTTTAAGGTTTACATTTGACATGCATGGGAATAACTTTATCTTGTGTCCTTTACAATTTGAGTATATGTTGCAATGCTCGAAAGACTTTTTCATAATCCCGTATTTGTCAATTTCCCCATTATGCTCTGATGCTTATAAGTGATTGTCTACAATATATATTATTCAAGAAGGTTTAGCGTTATTCTTTGGCATTTTTACATTCTATGTCATTCTCTCGGTAAATAGGACACGAATTTCGAAACTTTAACGTATTTTAAGACATTCCGTATATCTGAACATTCTTATCACGAGCCACTGTTTTACGGGCCCTTCATTTTACTACGCCAGTTCCAGATAAAACAGTAAAATCTAGTGGTAGTTGATAACTTCCACATCCAAATGGCCACTCTTTGCTACCGACCTAATCGATATCCACCATTCTTATCATCTTAGTTACATTGGGAGTGTCGTGATGAACACGTCAATACATGACATAATTTTCCCAGAAACAATTCACTGTTCATCACTGTTAATCAAGTAATAGTTTCACAAGAACATAATACAAATACATGTGTTTGTTTTTCCTATAGATATGTTAAGTAGATACCATCTCCAGACTAACTCTTTCAGCATCCAGATGTTAACTTTTATGCTAATATGCCTAATATTAATATGACTCGCAATCCTCTCCCAAAAGTGCGAATGACCCCAAAAGGGAGTTTCCAAATTACATTACAATTTTCATGGAATAGTGTACATAAAAGAAAGCAATGCTCGCAAATGAATTATCCATAAAACTTGGATTGGATCTCAAATAACTCCATGCTTTCGGGGCTTCTAACACACTTCAGAGTACTGTTTTATTGCCTTGTAATGATGTTTTACCAAAGCCCTTACCCATTCTTTATTCAAAGTTTTGGTTAACATTGTACGCCTAAGGTAAATTAACCGCCGTTATATCGTCTACGAAGCATTGCTTTAACTTGACAGACGTAACTTAAGATTAAAGTATCAGTGTAGGGAGGCAAAATAATGATTAGTTGTCGCATTTATTAAGAGTAAATTGACACTAACGCGATTATAATTGACAAACAAGAGGTTGTTTAAAACAGGGAGGACTCTATCGGATTTGACTATAACACTTATTTTTATAGACGTGCAATCCGGGAATCCGAGAATACAGCATTACTTGCAATTTATTCTTTTACATTACATTGTTTTTCCATTGCCTTTGAATTACGCGATAACTAAAATGTCATTGAGATTTCATAAAACACTGAATCTTGACTGTCCCTGTCTGGTATTTCTATTTTTTTCTGTTTATTGCGCGGTTAAATTCTTTAAGCATAATGTTTATTAAAAGGACTCTGAACTGCACTCAATGTATGTTCACCGAAAAGTTCTTGTAATTGCATTTTGCCTGACTGGACCATTTTCTTTCACAATGGAAACATGCCCCATCACACGACAGTATCTATGTTTCAACCTGTAACTTAGAATTCCAGTAGAATTACATATGTTATATAAGTTTCGACGTTTGGCTGCTTTTACGTCCTTGCCGTTTGTCCGTTAACTAAAAACGAGGACTTCTACCTGACCTGCGCAAAAGTGGTTCTACACGGACATGTATATATATATACCAATAAGCTAGACGCCGCCAGTATCACAACAGCTATGCAGGTACGTTATAACCACAACAAAAACAAATAAATAAATACATTTCTACTGGTCACACAGTTGGCAATTTGCCTTCGTTGTTATTCGATTCGATTCGATTTCCTTTAATTTATGTCTTGTAATAAATGATCACGGGACACTGGAAATCTTCGACCTTGTTGTTAGAACATGGGGCCCGGGTGAAAATCGCCGAATATAACATCAAGAAAATAATCGCAATGTTTAGTGGTGTCACTAGCGACACCATTCAGAGTTATGAGAAAGCTGGTTTTGGCTGCACACGAGATTGACCCTGCATGATCTTGGCTACTCATGGTCAGTTATTTATGCCTGGGAAGAAGTTCTGCGCGTACAGACCAAGTATGTATGACTGTGGATACTTTACACCATAATTGTGTCCAGGCATACTTTAAATGTTTGAATATGTTTAATATTGCTGTCTGTTTGAACTGGAAGTTCATTATATTGTGTAATTCAGATATACATGAGATGCAGATTTATGAATGGACAATGCTACGTACGGATATCACCCATTGACTAGTGGAAAGGGTCGATATGGGGAGCAACTTGCTTGCTGTTAGAACGAGTGTTCCACTGTCTACGCATAATATACTATGCCGAGATTGGTACGTTTTTCCTCTCGGGACTCACTGCCTTCTGTGGCTCTGAATCAGGTTATAATAATGACATAGTCATTCGTATCATCGCAGCATCTAAAGCTACCGATATCAGAGAGGAATGGCACACGCGGAAATTTTATAGTCAAATTACATTAGTGTAATAAGTAGTAGTTAATTTCAAACTCAGTTTATTTATTGGTCGAATCCGGTAGCATGTACGAGCATTTATTAAAGACCTAACTGAAGTTAATATGCAAAATAACAAAGTATTGAATGTTTAATAAAATGATTTCTCTTATTTGATGTTAGTGAACCATGTAACTTTTATCCCGGTGTATATTCTATTTTTAAGAAGATGTATTTATTTGCAGCTTCTGATACCTTTGACTTAAAAAGAACATACACTTTAATAAATTGGGACTGACGCATTTTATGAAAAATGACCCTTTTTAAATGCCGTTAAGATGTGATATGAAAATAGAAAATATTTGTTTGTATAGAACAAAATAGAAACAAACGCCTTTAAATGATAACGTTTAACCCAAATTCGTAATACACGATTTTGCTATTGATATTGCATACAGAGCGAAATATTTTGGAGTCCGACGCATTAGCTGATTAACCACATTGAAATAGTCACGACATCCCTGGTCCTAGATAATAACCCATTTAGTAATGGAAAGTTGACAGTATTCACCAAGAGATAAGAAGATTGCAACAATCGTGAGCAGGAAATTTGTGTAGAAAAAACTTATGCTTTAAGTGTAAAAGCAACCTACTGAATCATTGGGGAATAACTTTTTATATCTTGGAGCGAAAATATTTCAAGCGATGAGCATGGTTCCTACAGTGAAAAAAATGCAACAGTTTTTGGTTTTGTATTGTCAAAGTAATTCTGGTCGTATAAATACATAATAATAACATTATTTAGTCAGCTGAACACAAATATAAATTTATCTTGTATAGTCAGATAATAAAGACCGGTGTCAGCAAAGTTAAATTATGTAACATAATTTATCTTTAAGAGTCAGATATGAAATGTCTGTGTCAGCAAAGTTAAGTTATATAACATAATTTGTCTCTGGGAGTCAGATAATAAAGGCCGGTGTCAGCAAAGTTAAGTTATATAACATAATTTGTCTCTGGGAGTCAGATAATAAAGGTCTGTGTCAGCAAAGTTAAGTGATTTAACATAATTTATCTTTGAGAGTCAGAAAAGAAAGGTCTGTGTCAGCAAAGTTAAGTTATATAACATAATTTAACCCTGGGCGTCAGATAAGAAAGGTATAAACATAAAACATAATTAATATTGTATAGTCAGATAATAAAGGTCTGTGTCAGCAAAGTTAAGTTATATAACGCAGTTTATCTTTGAAAGTCAGATAATAAAGGTCTGTGTAAGCAAAGTTAAGTTATATAACATAATTTATCTTTGAGAGTCAGATTAGAAAGGTCTGTGTCAGCAAAGTTAAGTCATATAATATAATTTATTTTGTATAGTCAGATAATAAAGGTCTGTGTCTGCAAAGATATAGCTATATAACCAATGTTCCTACAACAATAATGGAAACATAGAGCGAAACGAATGCACTTTAGCACAGACTGATATGTGATTGACAAGGATTGGCTCATACATGTACGCCTCACCCTTTTATAACATAAATGTCAGATAATAAAGGTTGCTTTCAACAACAAAAAGTTATGCTATACAACTGAATTTCAATATGGCTCGGAAAGTATGGCAAGTTTATATGTATGTATATATGGATATATGGATACAAACACAAACTATGCATAAAATAATCGCTCATTCACTACGATAGTTCAGGAAATACGAGAAAAAGGGAAACTTCATGTATGGTCCGTCACACGGTAGTCAAAATGATAGATAAATGCACGGTCCAACTTCAAAAGGAAATAGGTTTTTGCGCCTAGCTAGTTGACAACAATGACCGATGGTGCTTACATCAAAGTTTTTACTACCCACGATCCCAAATTCCACCTCAGTGTATATATATATACTAAGACCAAACGAACGACAGTCGCCTTCCCATTCGCCCGATTCAAATAGGCCAGGAATCAGCGCACGTTTTGTGTTTGGGACAATTTTAGGACGTACAGAAATACTAGATAAGTTATTATTGAACTTGTGTATTTTACAACGCTGTTACATACGTTGTAATATTTACCTAGAATCACGTAATATTTTTGTAATGGTTTTACTTAGAGATTTGAGATCAATTACATAATTACTGTTAATTACCATTTATTTATTAATTATCCCAGAATCTTGTGATTTTATGAGATGTTGTTCGCTACGAACTGACAATAGACAGCTATAATAATTGCTCGGCTGTAACTGATATTAGAATTACATTACATGTATGTATCGATTATAATCATATGATTGAGTTTATATAGTTAAGAATTGCTAATTATTTTAATTAGAAGAGAATTGCCATACTAACTGATATTGTTAAACATCACTATTCGAGTGATACCGAAGTGGAAAATACGCTCTGTATATAATATTATATGCTTGTTAATTTCCTTAATAGAATATTTGATTTGATAATTGAATTTGAATTTTGTATTTTTCACATAATATATATTAAAAACAATAACATCATTCTGTAAATGAATGTTGTTTTATTTCTACCTTCGTAATTAAACAGTTGCAAGGTTAAACGAATAGCTAAATGTACGGACCTGAGAAAATCAAGTCGCGGAAAATAAATAAAAAACAACTCTTTGAGAAGTAAATGAAGACGTACAAAAAGCTAACTGCTATACAATTCGGGCCACCCTTGTAGCCGATTCGAGAAGTAGCCTTAATTGAACGATGTTAATAAATTAAATAAATGAAATAATCAAACGCTAAAATCGAATTGTCGGGCTACATTTTAATATCTGTTTTTGATTTTTACCCACTGCTTTTGCGAATTATAAAACATCAAGCCATACAGTAGGACACATAGAATGGAGATGTGGTAAGTATATATAACTTATCGGAGTGAACAGTGCAGACACATTGATCATTTTAACATTCCATTATGTCGATAATTCAGTTATGCATTCGCCAACATTCATTTTTTATCAGGAAATGAGGTCGTTAAATCAAATGTTGGTCTGAATGGAGTTGGTGATAAGAATACTCCAGATACTTTATCGGGATTTGTACTGATAAACATGTTATATGTTGTAAATCCATGATATAAAATGTTATTGACTAAGTACCTTGCCTGGTCTGATTCTAAATTACGCCTCAATTAAATGTAAATTGCATTCTCTTTTGGTACATTTACCGTGTAATTCTTCACAGTAAAGATTAGAGATTGTCTAACCTTCTATGGTGGTAATGAGTCTGTCATTTAAAATATAAATATTGAAATAATTAAATATGACACGACCTTATGAGTATTGCAACAGATATCAAAGTTTGATACGGTACGGGACATCACGTGCAAATCAAATGATTAAGTTACAATAAAGGTAACATAAAATAGAGCAAACCCATCAATTACCGCAAAACGGCCAGCTATGTATGACGTTATTATATTGTTCTTATTATATATTAGCGTTTGTACTGTTTTAATTTATTTGAAACTACTATCTCATTTGAAGTTTTAAGGTTGCCGAGGCTTTTATCTACTGTACATACTGTACATGTGTTGATAGTTTATTATATTACTAGCTATTATGTATGTACATAACTTCATTGTATCATCCCGATGCAGGTGCTTACTGTTAGTTGTTTCACTTTGACGGGATATTTTTATTTACACTGTTTGTTTTATAGAAAAACCTCCAGGAAGTGCGAGGTTGAAGCACTCCACAAACCAGGTTTAAGCACCCAAGTCGGCCCTTTTGCCGACTGACCGTTCCAAGGCGGTAACTGATGGTTTTTCTTTTTGTGTGTTATGTCTCGTCTCTGTGTTTTTGTCACATTTATATTTACCTTTGTTTGCCTTTGTCTACAGGTAGATAAAATTTAAATATCTGTGGAAATTTTGATAGGACCTTTTCTTAATTACCTTTTAAATCGATTGTACAAAGTTCTAACCTCGCACTTCATGAGGTTTTTTTTCAAATATACGCAGTGACAAGAAATCGGATCTATTTGAAAAAAAAACATTAACCAATTGGTGGCCTTTTATTAGAGCTACGTCATCACGTCAATAAAAAGAAAGTAGTGACATAAATAAAAACAATGTGCACATTACATTTGTGTGATGCGACAATTATTATTTATCACTACACACAATTATTGATTGTGAAATAGATTAAACATTTAAATCAATGACATAATTATTAGAGAGGATTTGTAAATGGTTGCAGTACCCGGTTCACGTGTAGATACAATGAAAGAACCAAAATCCGTCAAAGCAAAAATACACGTAACAATCCTGATAGAATTAATTAAATGACAACATAGATTACATGGAGTCTGTTTCGGTAATATAGTTATCCATTAAACAATTAACATAGTTCATCGTATTGACACTTTGAATATCAACTTACATATGTTAATTTCAATGAGCTGATACCACGTCAATTGGTATATTAATAGGCCTATAATGGTAAAGTTTGTCGGGTTTTTTTCAGACAGAGAAGTGGAATGCGGATCTAATGAACAGAAAATGAGCAATGCGTCTTATTCAATTCCGTCTGCATCGATTTATCTCATTACATGCATATCTTGCAATGTTTAATTGTTCTACATGCTGTAGAAGTTATATTACAGCGTTGATCGTAAGCAGAATCTATAATTGAAATAATTAACGTTACAATAGAAAGCAATCTGAAAGTAATTTCTCAAAACAGCATGATGCCTGCAGGAAATGGGCAGGGCTGCCTTTTGTTCTCATACGGTTTTCTCAGCGTTGTCCTAGTGGACCATTTCTTGGGCAGATGCAGCAGTAAGTACAAAGTTAAATATGTGATCGGTCCTGTTTGCAGTGATGTACGTAATACATTTGTCTTAATTGTATCATTCAATTATCTTATACTTGCATATTATTAAACCCCATGTGGTAATAAAAGTGTTAACACATGTTTTGCTAGAGTTCTAAAACATGTTATAGTTCTTTAAATGTATAATACAATTAAATTCTCCTTTACTATTATCAACTTAAACACACACACACACACACACACACACACACACACACACACACACACACACACACACACACACACACACACACACACACACACACACACACACACACTAACACACTCTAACACACACACAACACGAACAATTCTTATCTGTTTTACGTTGTGTTTGCATCAAGTCATTTGTTTCAATTACCTAAATGTCTTCACTACTCTATCCTTGTGAGAACCATTCTGTTACAGAGTACGGATCAATTGGTACCAGTAGTCGCGTAAGTAAGTTAGTTTAACGTATCGTCCAGTAATTATTTAGATCTTGTTTGTTTAGCTCGGATATTGGCTACTAATAGCCTTTCTGTTAGGTTTTAATAAAGAGGTGTCATTTCTCGGAACTTGAGACAAGAGCTTGAAGCGTCTATTTCATAGCTCTCCAGCAGCCATGTTCCCATTTATAAATACTTCAAATTAAAGAAAAAAATAAGAATCAAACCAAACATCAGTTTGTTTCCTCACCATGCGTTAAGATAATTAACTTTGATGTAGTGCATCTTAAATTAAACTTGATATACCAATTTTATTTGTAATATAGAAGATTGAAAAGCGTCAACGGGCGACATAATCGCTTTAAAATGAGTAATTAAATTTAAAGAAGTAATTGTAATTGATCATTTTAAAACCACTATGGGGCTCGGCGGCTCGAGTGGTTTAAACTGCACCGCTATTTGTTTGTCTTACGACTGGTTACTTTAATTGACACATTAACACCACAGTAATACACAAATTGTAATACATTGCAGACAAGTTTCTGTTTTCAATAAGCCCAACCTTGAAATTCAAAGCTTCAATTGGTGCTGCGAAAGCGTAAAATAATGTGGTTGCATTTTCTGTACATTAGAAAGTGGAAGAGCGGCAACAAAGTTCTGTTCAAGATGTCACGTTGAATGTTTCTTGGAATAGTTTAGTTAGTTAAGCGTCTTGCAGGCGGGTCGGCTGAGATAAAACTGACCGTTTTTTATAAATATCTCCAGTTAATAGTTCGGTTATAATAGTTTAATTTTGTATATCATTTTCTTGTGGCAAGAGTAAGTTTGGGATTTAATTTTGGGTGTCACTTGGGTCAATCCTTTATTAAAAATAATGTTCCGTATTCGTTAAATTATATTCAGTCGGAATTGAGAACCTAACTAAATAGACTTTATCTTTACTAACTTTTTTGAAGCTCATTTTAAAAACTTTTGCACAAAACAATAATGCAGCTTAATATGCTATAAAGAACTAGTAACTGTTTGCATCATTAAAATAAACCTACAATCTCTCATACATTTATATTGTTAAATTTTATTTTTGTTTTTTTGCCTGTCATTTTTGTTCAGTTGTAAATACAAAGAAAATAGAAAAAATTAAAAAAATACCTAAATAAGAATATATAAGACAAAGTCCTATGAACATTGCAACATATACAAAAATTGAAAAGACACAGGACCAAGATATCCACATGAACGCCGAATGTGAATGTGAGAACAAATCTGTGATGGGTCATTTAACAATAAGAGCAAACCCGACAGTTACCGCCGTGGAACGGTCAGTCGGCAATATGGACCGACTGGGGTGCTTAACCCGGTTTTACAGAGCTCTAACCTCGCACTTCCTGATGGGTTTCTCGAATGCAAGCAATGAAAAGAAAACAGATCCATTTTTAATAAGTGTCCAAGCGCTGACGTTTTGTTTGACAAGTTATGACGAAAGCAGTGACGTCAATGAAAAATAAAGTCCACATAGCGTTTAGAAAAGAGATAGGTATTATTTCGATTAGAAAACCTACAGAAAAGGTTAAAAGTCAAGATCTGTTTACATAATCAAAAACCTTCATATTAATACCTATGACAAAAACAAGAATTTCTTCTCTTTACGTTTGCCGACAAAGGGCAATGGCAAAACAACCTCAAAATTCTGAACAAATGGACCGTTCCGCGATTTGTACCTAACGCCTACTTCGATCGTTATTTAGACAGTTTGAGATAACGCCTACCTTTAATGCTCACAAACAGTATCACAAACAAAACACACATGTTCTTTGGTATAAAGTAGGCCACCCATTCACCACGTAGGTTTCACGTACATTGGTTGTATAGCCAACGTATGTTAACAGGCTTCACCCATCCGTTTGGAACGATCCATTGCCACCAACTGTGTTCCAAGAAATCATATTAAAGAACAAAATCAAAACACAATTTTCGATATTCAATTATTATTCATGTGTCCGTTGTAAAAGCAAAAACCTATGGACAGATGGACAAGGTATGCTGCGCCAATTCTACCGAAATTTCTTCCAGAAGCTGCTAGAAAATTGATATTTAACTTTTATTCTCTTTTAGACTAATATGTACATTGGAGATGATAAGGTTTGAAATAATTCCTTTAGTTTATGTAGCTTGGCCTAAATAACTACTGCAAAGCTTCGAACGCGTTCGGCTCTCATACATTTAAAATTTCCGTGTATGATCAGTCTAGTGATATTCAAGCATTAACATTTTGACCTTCAATCTTGATACTAGCAATAGCAATAGACGAACTTTAGTTATGAATTTTCTCATATTATAACACATAACATTTGCATGCTATAACATTGACTTTTAAATAACATCACCTACTATATCTTCAAGCATTTTGATTTTATTTTTTGAGGCAATATGTTATCAAACAAGTTACAGTCAATATTTCTGTTGCTAAATAGTTTTTTCATTTCCTTTTGATATTTCCTATAAGAATTGCTAAGTAGCACCAAATGTTATTTATATGGAAAACGTCAGTATTGGTTGTCATTCGGGTTGAATCTTTTTTTTTTTTGAGAATAGACTTTCGTTTTTTTGCATGTGTACAGAGTTGGAGACTGCTTTTAAATTGATTGGGTGATGGTCAATGTCAATGTTAAAACTAGAGTTTCTTCAGTTACAAAATTTGGTATATATCTTAATTTTATGAAAAGGAAGGTTGGGACAGATTTAAGGGTCGAAATGTGATCAGGAGGACCAAATCCAGTGTGAATAGAGGTTTTACAAAATTGGTTTAGTCGGTTACGTGACTAAATTTCTTTTGACTGATGATGTAATCAAGCAAATAGTCGCTTTTGTTAGGTGTAGCAGATGTTATAGATTGGATTTTGGAAGAAGTCAATTTGGAGAGATCTCAAGAAAACAGAACATGCTAGCGTTATTTTTTGTATGTGCTACTCATAGTTTGTAAGATAGCAATAATGATTAAAATTGAAATGTATGTAGAAAACGTTTTGAAAATAATGATTATAGACTGATATATACAGACTGAGATTATCATGTCTGAAAACGTCATTTGCGCCTTTCGACTAACACAGGGACGAAAACGTAAACCAACTTGACTACTCATTAATAAACTTATATATTAAATGTGGACAGAAATGATAAACACACTTTAAGTTATCACGGAAATGAGTGCGCACTATTCAGGAATAATTCGCACAAAAAGTTCCAAACACGAAAACAAAAACAACACCGGTCACTTAAACCACAAAATCGAAGCACGACCGCCAACGTCAACGAGGAAGAAAGACAACTCTGTCATAGACTACAGAATTCTGCTTATTAAACCCAGAACACATCAAAACCTACCCTTTTCAAACTATATAGATCAACTAAATTAGCATAACGTATAATTCGTGCATCAACATTCTTGACATATTCAGGATTATAAGAAATTATGCCAAGTTACTTGACAGATAACGTTAACGGATCAAACAATTCAGTCCTCCTGGGCGGTCATTATTCGAATAATTGACAAAGTGTCATATACTACATATAGACTTAAATGCTATATATTGTGTCAAATAATCAATCATTGGTTATCTTAAGACATTGTCAATTTAAAATTAACATTGCATAAAGTGTCAGTTGCACAAATAGTCGACAACTCATCATAACACAATGATTATAGCTGACTTTATCTGAATGTTCATAATTCTGTGCTCATTAAATTCCATGTAACTATTACCGATATCACTTTTAGAGATGCTCCCGTTGTGCCACGCTCCTTCGATAACATTCTCGACATCTCAATATTATTCAGAAATAAGCGTTCAGTTTTCAGGTGTGATTATTTCTAGTGTCAATTCCTACTGGGTTTAGTCAATGATCCTTTTTGTTATATCTCTATCGACTTCACTCTCCTTTTTCAGAAGAAGACTTGTTTCCTTATTTCAATCTAAGTGAATTTGTGTCAACTTAAAGAATAAACGTATTTATATTTAAAACATTTAATATATTTAAAAAAATAAAATTTAATAAATTTTATTTCAACTATATAAAAATATATGGCTAAATAGCTATTAAACTTAAAATATAAAATCGTCTGCATATGAGTTGAAACCTCTTTTTTATTTGACTTTATTCCTGATTCAAATCGCCACTAGCCTGAGACATCTCCATTATATCGTTTAAATAATAAGTATTACTGTTTGTACTGTTGTATTGCAAAACAATTTTTTGTATCTGTATTAACTCTCGATGCATGTGCTTACTGTTAGTTGTTTCACTTTGACGGGATATTGTTATTTACACTGTTTGCTAGAAAATCTTCAAGAAGTGCGAGGTTGGAGCGCTACACAAACCAGGTTTAAGCACCCCAGTCGGCCCTTTTGCCAATTGACCGTTCCAAGGCGGTAACTGATGGTTTTTCTTTATGTGTGTTATGTCTCGTCTCTGTGTTTTTGTCACATTTATATTTACCTTGTTTGCCTTGTCTACTGGTAGATAAAATTTAAATACCTGTGGAAATTTTGATAGGACCTTTTCTTATTTACCTATTCTGCATCATGTTACTTAACAATACTTGTTAGTAAATCAATGTAAATTTTGTAAAGTTATATGGTCTAAAGATATGTATATGATCATTACATTGCACAACATATATATACTACTGATAATTTATCCTAAATATCATAATACAATTCAAATATTTATGTTATAGCATTTTTAGCAACACCAAGGTTTTATGAAATAATTAAGTTAATAAGATGTTAAGTAATATACTTTTTTAAATGTTCTTGTAACATCTTGAGGTTTTGTAGAAACAAAGATCTATTTTCTCCAGACATCGCGTGCATCTATTCAACCCTACAATCCATGCTTTTCAATATCAAATTGTTTCCTATTGAGATCTCAATGACATCCGATATTGACAATGCAACAGTTTTTGGTCATGAAAGCTGGCTCCGATTAAAGAAACTGGCGCAGATCCAACATAATTTGCACATTTGCGAAACTTCTATTTGAAATTTCTATTTGCCCCGTCGGCGGAGTTTTCAGCCAGTAGAGATTTAAATGGGGCCATTTCGAACTTGCTTAAGTGTTTTCTCTTCAAGCCCATCATTAATGGCTTCCACAATGCCAGTTACACTGGTGGATGAGGCGTATTTAAGGAATATTTGTTTGCTTTCGAATCTGTTTCTGTGACGTTTTGATGCAATTTTCTGTGATAGTGCGAACAGCTCCGAACCATTATTCTTACTTTGTGCTTCCAGAGCAGAGAGTTTTCTTGTTGATGTTGTTTCTTGTGTTGCTGTATGGGTTAAATTAACCTAATGTGCTGTCTTCCAACTTGCATGCGGGGTGGTCGCTTTAATCATGTCAGACTTAAACTCACAATTGGAAACTGCTTTAATAATAATTTCATGTTTAAATGAACGATGTCTTTGTTTGTAGCAATTCCATAATAGTCAATTTATGTCATTGTAAATAACATACCAAAAATGAATTCCTCATGTTTATATTTTTGTATTCTATAAAGGCTATAAAACTAAAAATGTACAGTTTTATACAATAAAGTACTAGTACTTATTTTCATTTCACTACAGGACGAAGACTCTCCGCAATTTGTGAACGTGTGTTCTATTTAAGCTAGCATGTGTAATAAAGACGGCAATCACCATAGTTTCCAATACTCATATAGGCAATTCTTTGAATTGTGTGAAATGTTAGAGGGGACAAACAAACGCCTGGTTAAACTCTTATCTTTCCAGCTTTGTTTATATGCGAAATTCGACACAATGATTAAATATCTTTATTATATCGAAGAAGTGTTTAAATCTCGGATAGTCAGTATAGTACTTTTCAAATGTCTGTATTGGTTTCACTAAGAATCACCTGATTACGTTCGAGGTTAACTGTGTAAGCGGTGTAAGCATCCCATTCTGTCCTTTTGCCAACTGAATGTTCCAAGCGGTAGCTAGTGGGTTTCCTTTTGCCAATTGACTGTTCCAAGCGGTAGCTGGTGGGTTTCCTTTTGCCAACTGACTGTTCCAAGCGGTAGCTAGTGGGTTTCCTTTTGCTAACTGACTGTTCCAAGCGGTAGCTAGAGATTTTCTTTTGCCAACTGACTGTTCCAAGCGGTAGCTAGTGGGTTTCCTTTTGCAAACTGACTGTTCCAAGCAGTATATAGTGGGTTTTCTTTTGCCAACTGACTGTTCCAAGCGGTAACTAGTGGGTTTCCTTTTGCCAACTGACTGTTCCAAGCGGTAGCTAGTGGGTTTTTCTATGTTTCTGTATTTTGTCTTCTCTCGCTGTATTTGACACATACAGTCGCAGTTGATATTTAAAGTTCCGAACAAAACATGCCTTAATAAATGAAGTGATGCAGACGGTTTAGTGCTGCGCAATTACAAAACGGTAATGGGTTCGAACAAAGCATTTATATTAAATGATTGCTCTCATTGTATCTTTGACTTCTTCCTTATTTTTCTTTAACTGTGACAAACATAGAAAAGTTCATAAGCTATAAGTAGTATGGCCAAGGTCGGTAATATCGAACTTGATCTTGTTTCTGTTACACAGTATAGCTATCTCAGTGCAACCACGTGATTGTGCGAATTGATCGGGATTTTGAGGTATTACTATAATTACTATACTGCACTATAAAGAACTATATTACTATAATAAAATAAAATGCAAACTGAAAAATACTTTTCTCTCCAACCACCATTTTCATATTATTACTTTGTTCGTAACATAATTGTCACTTGTAGAGTAGAAACTTATGTAAGTTCAATCAATATTCAGCAACGTGGAGCATTCGTTGAATATATGCTCCGGTCAATCTAAGATTTTCATCTGTTGCCGGGCTCCGATTTCAATGTAAACATTGTTTGTGATGTGCGATGTTTTACATCCACAACTAGCCAATCCCTCCAATATAATGTCCTTAATCCAGCACAATTAGCACACAAGCATTCGTGTTTTTTTTCCAACTGCGCAATCTCCTGATAATTTATAGCCAACGGAACTATACACTTTGCCGATACTTTGAATGCTACACTATTTGAATTGAGATATTGTATGATTGTTACTGCCATTCAAAATTGAGAGGCAAATCTGTATTGTTGTTATTCTTTTTAAATATTCAGATGAAACAAAATCGATATAATATTTCTTTCCTTGTTCCCTTTATTAATATAAAATGCATACATGAAGATTAAATGTATTAACGACCAACAAAGCTTCGAGCTCGTTGGAGTTTACTGTGCCTAATGTTTCCCAAGCAGTATAGCTTCCTCCTCGTTGGAGATTACTGTACCTGATGTCTCCCAGGCTGTATAGTTTGTGCTTGTTGGAGTTTACTGTACCTAATGTTTTCCAGGCTGTAAAGCTTCGTGCTCGTTGGAGTCAATTGTGCCTAATGTTTCCCAGGCTGTAAAGCTTCGTGCTCGTTGGAGTCATTTGTGCCATATGTATTCCAGGCTGTAAAGCCTGTGCTCGTTGGAGATTACTGTGCCTGATGTTTGTCAGGCTGTATAGGTCCCTGCTCGTTGAAGTTTACTGTGTCTAAAGTTCCCAGGCTGTAATGTTTCGTGCTCGTTGGAGATTACTGTGCCTAATGTTCCCCAGGACCTGGGATACATTTGCGTCCGGACGAGAATAGTTTTACCAGGTTATTTCTAATTGCTGGAATGTCTTGTGAATAATGACTACGTCCATGTAAACCGACAATGTACGTACTGTAACAACCTATTTAGTATCAACAGTTATGTCTTAACAAAATAGTTCGTTCGTTGCTTTACTTTGATTGCAGATGCATAATTGTTAGTTGTCTTTCTTTGATAGGATATTTTTATTTACACTGCCTAAGAGAACATAAAGAAGTGCGAGGTTGCAGCGCTCCCAATTACAGTTTGAAGGACAAAATTCGATCTTTTTGCCAACTGTCTGCTTCAATACGATTATTGTTTGCGTTTGTTTTATTTGTTGGTGTTTCTTATTTACTCGTCAAAGTAGTCAGTTTAACATTTAGCCTTTATGTTATACCTTTGTCTAATGCTAGTTCAGAATTAAATAGATAATTTTTCGCCTTGTAATATTTTTCAATCATTAATAATGATTTGGAACACTGCTACTATCTGTTAAGTTTATTCAGGGGATATATGTTATTTATGAGCATTATGAGTCATCCGGATGGAAGAAACAACATATTATGCTGGTATCTAAGGTGATTCGTGTGTCAATCACGACCATGTGAAAGCGTTTATGTCATATTCAGACAAACGTACCTAAAACTATTGAAGATGACATGCGATATATACTGCAGCACTCATATGACTGTGTCATATTTTTTATTCCACCATACATTTAATCTACAAGTGAACATTATGACCATAAATGCTGACGCGACTTTTGTAGCATAGTTATTGTAAAACCGAAATTCTCTCGATGCACTATATAGGCGCATCTTTTTTGAGTGACAGTTTCAAGACCGTAACTTACGTTTTCTGTTTGTTTGTTTGTTTAATGTTACTTCTCGGCATCTTTCTTTCAAAGATTACGTTCAACTTATATCTTGTTACAGAAACGGTCTATTTTTTTATAGCAAACACGACTTTCCAGATAGAACCAATCGTGAACATCGCTTTAAAACCCACGTTATTGCTTGGTTGCTATAGCAACCAGAAGTGGAGTGTCAGTCATGTATGTTTGTAATGGCGTCAAGTTGTTTTGAGAGAGTTAAGAATAATTTCCATTGTCAAGCCAAAATCTTAGGGGGACATGTTTGCTATTAAAATTAAGAGATAATAAAACATCCAAATCGGAACACCTCGCACAATTCACGAATCATCTCTCGAATGTATGAAGGGAAAGCCCCGCGAAAGTACACATGTTGGTGCATATGACGTCATCAAAAGAAGAAGTTTTGTTAGCTCTACTAAACATGCGTTTACAGTTGAATATCTAAAAAGATGTGAACAGTTAAATTAATAATGAAAGTTTACTGGGCGAAATAATCCTATAAATTACGAGAGATGATTATCCCGTGGACAGAGTTATCTGGGCAGTTCAACGCCAGTGTTGCTGACAATGACTAGATGTATCGTTAAACTTCAATACAAGATGTAACAATAGTTCTTCTCCAGACAACCTGAATGTTTTAGAAACCGCTAATACGGTGTTACCAGCGAACACCAGCTGTCTAACTGTTGGAAAAAGAAGCCGTGTAAAATTAAAGTGTTTAACGATGTTTGGTGGAGACACCCGAGTCCAATAAGATCTCACATGGTAACAATTATGTCGACACTATTTCTTGACACAGCTCCCAATAAGCCAATATAACAGTTTGAAAAGTACATGGATTTTGTTTCGCTCTGTTGTTGTCTGTATGGTGATTAGTAGATGTAACTGTATTTGCGTTTACATGCCTGTAACATTTATATGCCTGTAAATCCAGTCGAAGTCATGCCTTATAAAACTCCATTATGCTCATGTTGTTAACACTGTTACATTCGAAATTCTGTTATACAGGGTTTCGATAAACACAAACGGTGTGTTTCTATTGCCTCCATGATCGAAATTTTGTTTGATTTGAGACGACATAACAATCAACAGTGAACTAATGTTTGTTTGTTTGGTCATTTGTTTGTTTTTAACGTTGCGTCAACAACGCCTCAGTTGCAAGAAAACCGGTGACATGAATATATCGTCATTTAGTTATCAAGGTTCAATTTCTTTCAGATTTAAGTCATGTGAGCCAATAGTTTTGGTTAGCAACATCTTGTTCGGTCGAAATCATTTTGTAGGTCAATTCAATCCGTACATTTAACGATGTCTTCCGTTATCTAACGGTTTCTCTCCATAGTTGAAAGCTAAATTAAATTTAAAACAATTTATCCTTTTAATATTTTATTGAGTTAAATCTTAAAGCTTAGACCTGTATTTCCCTAAAAAGAAAACAAATAAGACATACACAGCAAAATTACAAACGTCTTGAAACAATAGCGAGTAACATGCAAATTTATGTGCTTGATTATAATGCTACAGTCTTTCTTACCAACACATGTCACAGAAAAAGCAACATTATACAATGTTTTACAAAGTGAAATTCCGAGACATACGGCGCAATCAAAATATCAGCGAATAAAGATGACACTAACAAGTAAATGTTAGGAAATAGATGTACAAAAATGTTGTCATTACAATTTGAAAGCTGACAGAATAAAGATAATATTAGTCAAAATTAAAAACGATACCGATAATAACAATGCAAAAGAAGAAATGCTAAATATGTATAATGAAACATTAAAAACGTCTTAACCTGTACTATCAATAACACATTACCTGATTATTTTCTTATATTTTTTGTAAGAACACGCTATGTTTACACTACTTATAACAAGACCTCAGAATATAAACAAAATCTCACTATTTTCTCGATTTTTTTCGGCTTTTCGGCCTTTGCAAGAGAAAGTGAATCTTTAATAGAACACGAGTATAAAAGCGAGCTTAGCTTGTATAAATTTCTCTATAACGAGGCCGAATTGCCGAAAGTTCGAGGAAAGAGTGATATATAGTTTATATAAAAATGTACTTCCTCAAGGAACATCTGTCTGTAATGTGCAACTATTTAAACTCTTTACATGTACTCCATCAAATACACAATAGGTTTATACGTTGTAATGATGCTTCAAATATAAACGCGGTTTTTGTGTATCTGGGAGTTACGTTTGCAAAACGGTTAGTTACCCTTTATACGTTGTATATATAAAAGTTTCTTGATAGATATAATGTACATGCGACATTTTGTAAACCCCATTCAGACTTAAATGTCCATATAATCAAGCAGGGAGAAGCCATAAAAAGCATAGCTCTAATGGATTAACAATAAAGATACACCAAGAAGAAACAATACAGCTGAAGAATGAGTTAGGATTTGTGCAATAATTTGTGAAATGTAAAACCGTTTTTAATGAAGCCCAAAGCAGATTTAAACGATGAATCAATTAACTTGATTTGTGTTTTTATCGCATAGCTCTTAACACAAATGCATACATCATAAAACCACGAGACAGTAAAACATATATATAAATGTTTACCAAGCGATTTTGGAAGCATCTCAATCGAACAATCATACATAAGTATGATCACATAGAACAAATGTCAATCCTTTTATAACCAACTTTTTCGTTCATTCTAAATTCCAAATCTAACTCGCTCAAACAAACTCTACTTAGCCAGCAGTCCATTGTTCCATCTGAATAAACTTCTACAGGGCACCATGTTATCAAAGGTTCTAGGACCATAAGGTTTTAAATATGGGAGTCTTTAGATCAGTCTATAAAGTGCAACTGTCATTGCCAATTGTACTCCCATCTTAAAGTGCTGTACCTTCCAAAAAGTCGCAGAACAGACTATGTAAATGGTGTTGATCGTAAGAAGGCCCTAGAATTTTGATGAAACGACAGCTAAGCCATGTCCCTTAGAAACAAGTTTGACGATAAGCCGGTGCCTACTGGGTCTACTGGAGCTGGGTTCGAGCTGGGTCGTCGACTACGCTCAGTCGGTTGCATGACGTCAGCACCATGGTAAGCTCCTCACGGTTGATCTTTCCATCATGGTTCAAGTCGCATTTCTCAAGCAAGATGGCCTGACACTGCAGTAAGTCGTCAGCATCGTAATCCTGTAGAAAGCAGACGAGTCCAAAACAAGGCAACAAAAATACATCTCCCTTAAGATGATATCATACATTGAATACGTCGATTAAATAAGACACATGCGTAAACTATCCTTGCTGTAACCACAAAATAAGATGACATGCATATGTTGTTACTAAACGACTTCAATATTTGAAGATGCCAAGCTAAATTCATGAACGGTTGCGTCAACCTTGTTGAACTAAGTAGCAAGTTTTAGCAATAATGGTAGTTATAATTTTTAATTACGACATGCCTGGTTGATAATTGCACAGAATATAAAAGCTTCAATACATTTTTATCAAATTCTATATTCTCATATATGCATTACCTTCTAATTGGTAATTTATCGAACTGTTAGCTACACTGTCTAAGCTTTATTTGACTGTTTATACAGCCTTCCAGAAACTGTATGCAGAGTAACATTTGGACCACGACGACTGCTTCACTGTCAAGCGTTTCATTAAATTACGCAAACAGAACAGCATAATGTATCGGGAATTCTAGTTAAGACATTTTCAGTTGCGCAAAACTCAAGAAAACGACCTTATTGTATGACTCAATTCCTCAAAGCTACAAACAATATAACATTTATCTGCCTAACTATACTGCCCAGTCATTTTTGCACACAAACTTAACCCATGAGCTGCAATTAGTATAAATAGGTTATATCCTATAGAGGAAAATAATGCTTTAAACAATTCAGAGCTACAACAATAAAATGTTTCCATAAAAACAATCTGAATTATGTAATTTAAAACAAAAATCAAAAATGAAATTATTAAAAACAATCCGCTAATCGTAAGGACATTTTAGGGATGTATGAAAATTGCAGGGGGTGTACAAACAAAACACCCCGTGCTCAACTGGTCGGCATTGGCAAATTAAAACGTAGTTTTACTGCAAGAGGTGAGATATTAGAATGTAATTCAAGAAAACAGACACCAACTCTAAAAATACCATTTTTGTAGTTACGAAAAAAGTTTGAATGCATGCAAATAAAAGAAAGGAAAATGATAAAACAAAACAATTCGGAAGAAAAATAACTGCCACCGTTTGCTTTTTTTTAAAAATAAAATAACGTACGATGGATGTCATCGGCCATCACAGATCTGTCACTTACCAGCTGTGATACAGGAAAACATACATAGAAAAATTTAGGCCCTTCATCTGTTATATACATTTCTTACAGTGTCGGATTGCTAGAATATCTGCGGTTGCAAAGGCGTCGTAGTTGCTTATTCCTGTTCTAGACAACGACTGGTTTGTGGTAGTTGCTTAACAGCGTTATTACTATATAAAAGGCAATCTTGTCTATAAAGACGTTTATACATTAGTCCATTTTTGCACTCAATAATCAAGACAAGTATGTGAGAGGATTTGTGCTACGCAACACCGGAAGGACACATTTCACAAGAGAGCAGCATTTCAAAAAAATGAAGTTATATAAAAAATGGAAAAATGTGGCTTCATCAGTTATCACAAGGACAATATGGGCAATCTGTTATCAATCGGATTATGCAAATTCACACAAGTAAAATACAAAAATGCACTTTATTTGAACAAAACCTTTACTTACGGGTACAAATATGAAAACTTTCTTTTGAAACATTTTACGAATGGGACAAGTTTGTATTTGTACACATTATACATAAAGATGGATAAATAAACGGCTTATATTATTCACTAAGTTTACTTACATCCTCTACCAGTTCCATCAAGTCCTTTAAGAACCCGTGTAACTCGTCGTTCTCGATAGTGCCATTTTTATCCTGAAACATCCAAATAAAGTATGATATGGCGGCTCTGTACTCATTCTATCTTGAAACATTCAACAATAGTATGATATGGCGGCTCTGTACTAATTCTACCTTGAAACATTCAACAATATTATGATATGGCGGTTTTGTACTCATTTTATCCTGAAACATTCAACAATAGTATGATATGGCGGCTCTGTACTCATTTTATTCTGAAACATTCAACAATAGTATGATATGGCGGCTCTGTACTCATTTTATCCTGAAACATTCAACAATAGTATGATATGGCGGCTCTGTACTCATTATATCCTGAAACATTCAACAATAGTGTGATATGGCGTCTCTGTACTCATTTTATCCTGAAACATTCAACAATAATATGATATGGCGTCTCTGTACTCATTTTATCCTGAAACACCCAACAATGGTATGATATGGTGGCTCTATACTGATTCTCATCTTGAAACACCCAACAATAGTATGATATGGCGGCTTTGTACTCATTTTATCTTGAAACACCCAACTATAGTATGACATAGCAGCTCTGTTCTTATTTTATCTTGAAACATTAAATGATATGGCGGCCCTGGACTGAAATTGTTTAGATTATTCTATGGCCATGATCTGATTTGATAGCATTGAAACTATCAACTACCATTGTTTAAATATATAGGGCTGTACAGTTAAAGTAGATGTTAAATTGAATTTGATCATGCTTTTCTCAATAGCTAAATAAGAAAAAGGTCCTATCAAAATTTTCATAGATATTTTTATTTTATCTACCAATAGACAAAGGCAAACAAGGTAAATGCAAATGTGGCAAAAACACAGTGACGAGACATAACGCACATAAAGAAAAACCATCAGTTACCGCCTTGGAACGGTCAATCGGCAAAAGGGCCAACTGTATCACAGTATTAACACTTGTATCACAGTGCTTACAAAAGGGATATGTATACAAATCAGAAATGCGTGGCATAGTCTAGAAGATATGGTCTGAGTTGTGTAAACTCCGAAACCCCGTTACGATGATTTAATATTGCGGCTTTACTCTAATTGACTCAACTGGAAACTTACCACATCATAGAGGCTGAACACGCGGTCAATGTCGTCCCCAGACAGTCGGCTGGCGCCCTGCAACACATGTCTATGCATATGCATTTTCTTTCATAGAAATTGAACCTTCGTATATTCTTAATAAAATATTAATAAAAGCTAGGAAAGTAAATGCAAGTTTTTATGCCATTTGCATACTTTAAAGGACTTGAACATGATTTGTATATGGGAGTTACGGTTCGCCATGGTTGCATATTAATTTAATGTTTGGTGAATGTATTATTATATCCTACACTGTTACAATACTGAGTACGTTCAGACAGAAATGCTCTAACATAAAACTGATTAACTTCTTTGTTCCAAGAACACATCTTTTAAATCAAATTAAATAAATGTCAAAACACTTTTAACAACTATGTTGTAGATAACATAACCATAAATGATGTCATTATTTTACAAAATGAATTAATGTTGTTACATTTATTGCTAATTGAGTAGGCACACTGGTAAAGTAGGAGCCACGACAATTGCAAGGTCAGCACCAAGTCTTTTGGACTGCTTGATTAGATTGTGAAGGATATGATATGATATGATTTAACTTTATAATATTCATGTACATATAACTTGTTAAGTCTAGTTTTACGCAGGATGAGAAACAGATTTCAGTTTTATTTTATAAAAAATTAACTTAGTATTATGTGCTATCTGCTATTAAGCAATGTCTTGTCAGATGGATCTTGAGAAAAAAAATCTGAACTTTAAACAGTTAAATAGGAATAGATGTGAGAATGTGCATATGAGGAGAGGCGCAAACATGGTTGATTACAACGGATATTGCTGCCATAGAAACGAAAAAGAACAACAAACAACAAAACAACAGGGACCTAATTATTTTCCCATAAAATTGACAATAATACATCAAACTGAATTTCCATTGAGTTTGACTTATTCAGTGATATTAAATGTCAAACCTCAACAAATTCCATTTGAAAGTTCGCTGCAAATCACAAATGTTCGTGAGTATTTTTTTATGTTAAAAGCCTCTGTTTGTTGATCTATGTATCTCATTTTTATATTATTTAATAGTTGCATTCCAGTTATAGTCAACGCAAGTCTGTTGGAAGTAGTATGCACCAGCATTACCCAGATCGCGATCTTTATGCACGGTAACATGTCTTATTCTGCTTATTAATGATGGAAATTTCCATTGGCATATAAAAATAATAGGAAATGATAGCAGAAAAAAGGAAAGAAAAATTCAAACGAATTTTGAGTAGCATTGCTGGCTGATGCAAGATTTAAGGTCAGGTATCGGGTCAATGTATGTGCATACTATTGTTTAGAGAGCATCTCGTTGTAATTTACCAGCAAGCAGTTCCACTCTGTACCTTCACCGGTTTGTTTGTCATGCACTAATTAGGTGGCTATATGGTAATATGGTGTCGGACGCAGATGCATCACCGGACCCATGGCCGCTACATCAAGTTATATCGCGTGGTACATCTCACTTACCAGAACCCATCGACCGCTGACCTTCTGCAGAACCAGCTAACAGTCAATACAGTATTACAACTTCTATTTAGTTTTCGGCAACGTATATGTATTTTGTTAACCATGCATTGAGGATAAAATATGTTAAACATCGACAGGTACAGAATATAGTGAGTTCAATCCATGGCCAAGTTATACCAAAGTCTGAACCACTATATGTTATATTTTGTATTCATAAGAATTGTTTTATTAAAAAATGTTTTGGTGAAACACTTTTACAGATGAAGCAAATGTCTGCATGAGGAGCACATCGCACATCAGTTGCAACGTAAGCCTGCAGCAGCATTTAGCACTGGTAGCAAATAGTGCAGATCCACACAGATCATGCCACAGAATGTTGTATATGGAGATATTGTCTATTTGACTTCTTATGCACAGCAGGTAAAGGGCAGTCCGCTCGAAATGATTAAAACGGTTAAGTCAAACATAAAAAACTATTAAACTATTAAATCAGCAAATACCTGTCTTTTACAGTTGTCTAATATACAGTTTCATATCCAGTACAACACCTGAGTCCTTGCTTAACGTTATGTTACCTAATGAGTCGCATAAACAAGCCCGATGTCAGAAGAAAGTTCAGTCTGTGCGGCTATAAAAACGAACGTTCTGAATAGTGCAGCGAACATTTAAAGTCTTTTAGAGTAAAATCTAGTGCGTTTAATCATACATTCTATGACTGCTGCCACTGTTTTTGAGAAAACAATAATTTGACCATCGCGTTAAATGCACAGCCATCGATTAGTATCGAGGAACCTTGAAAAAGTTTGCATTTCATCGTGGCAGATAAAACATTGAAAAACATAACACTATTGCTAGTCAGAACAACAAGAATTAAAGGGTGTGTGGCGGGGAGCTATGAGTGAAACTCCAACCTTTACTTATATAGTTATAAGTCAGTTTTCTTCATTGAATGAGTATGTGTTTGATTTCACATATTAAGAATTACGCAGCAATTCAAGTATGGACATTTTAAGCTAAGGCAGACCTCACTACCGGAAAACTTTAAAATTGGAAAATTGTTTATTCATTGATCTAAAACTTTTTAAAGCAATTAAGTAACATACCTTAAAGATGGGCCGACAAAGAAAGTTTTCTTTCACGGGCAAAAGTCTGGAAGGAAAAGAAACAGCATGATTGGTCAAAACAACTATCATTAATTTACTTTGAACATGTAAAACTATTTAAAAACCAAAATGTGATGTATGTTGGAAAAAAGATAAAGGATTAGTTCCAAGTTTGATAGCCTTGTCTGGCGCACAAAGTACTGTTCACGTCTGAATGACGTAGGTTTATCCATAATCGCCCATTTTGTCTGTTTTGTACTTGCTAATTTAAGAAAACGACATATATTTCTTTAGCCGTGTTAACATTGACTAACTTCATGTACATAATGATATTTTGGGTGTCATTTTATATGACATACACCCCAACCTCTCCCCAAGTACCTAACACCAGCACATAAACCCGGATAGGAAGCGTAGGCGCCATGAACTATATGGAAGCTGGACATAAGTCAACCAGATGCAAGAAATATAAGCAAACACATGAAATGATTATGAAACAATATTATATTTTATAACAAGTACACATTTATGCAACATTATGCAATTTAAGAGCCTTAAAGGTTCTGTTTCTTTCGATAACATTTTAGATCAAGTTTCATCTGTTTCAGGGAAGCATAAAATACTTCAAATTTGTGTTTTGGGGTAATGCAATGATGTATAAAGAATTCAATAAAATATTAACACGTTGAACCAATAGAGTGACATTTTGAAATAGGTTATATACGTATGTGTGCTGCATTTATGTCTTGTCTTAAACAACTGTTTTTGTTGTTGTTGTTTTCAATTTTTTATTGCTCTGTTGTGGAGTTTTATGCTGTTATTTTATACCATATTGCGTTTTTTCCTCTACGCATGCACAATAGGATCACAATTATAAAAAACTAGAACCAATACATTTCATTTTTTATATTTAAAGGAGTTATATCCAAGTTGAATATGAGTTTACTAATGATACTGAATGTATGTAAGTGCGCGGCGTGCGTGTAAGTGTGTGTTGGTGAGTGTGCGTGTATAGACAGCGTGTCGGGTGTGGGGGTGGTGGTGGGGGTCGGGGTGGGGAGCGGTATGAGTGTTTATAAATAATGTTTATAACAGAAGAAAATAAATGTGTTATCCAGATGACATGTATCCACTTTATAAATGTGTTAAAAGTATTCAAGAATAACCTGATTTATAGGAAAAAAAAAATATTTATAAATGATTGTCGAGTGACAATTCAATTAAAATGCAATTTATGTGACGTTCATTATATTCGAAGCAAATATATGCTGTTATTACGAAGTCGTCGTCCGCTGCATTCAAACAGGTAATTATTGACAATAGCCACAGGTAAAAATTGACTATAGCCGCTTTAACATGCATATTTACATGCAGTTTTATTTGAGACAAGGAACATTGTTTATCAAAAAATATATTAATTATATCAATAGGAAAATAAGAAAGGGTCCTATCAAAATTACCGCAGATATTTAAATGTGAACTTCCTCTAGACAAAGGCATACAGAGTAAATGTAAAAGTGGCAAAATATCACTTTTACCAGGCAATTGAAGAGAAATTTAATGCATATCAGTTAAACGTTTTGAAAGCTTTTGTTTAAGTGTAGTCACTGATGACATGTTGTATGTTTAAATGGATTTTTGTAGTTCTTATTTTCCTATTAAGCATGCTTTTTGGAATGATTCTGTAAAATTTCTGGGAGACGTCTGGCATCCTCTGCAATTTATATCTCAGGATAATAGTGCAATATTCTGGATCAGTTACAATAGACTTCATGTGCTCACAATTCAGTGCAATGTTGTAAATTTATGGATAATATGCAGTGTTTATGAAAGCGCTCATATGTTTATAAAATACTCAGTATTTGTTTCGGACGTTTATAAAGACTTAACGTTTTCCGTAAAATTGTTTCTATAACACGATACGACCAGGTGTAGAATGCGTTAGCAAGTATTGACAGTGTCTGGTATCTCTTTTCAACAGGATCGTGATGGCAATTCTCTAGAATGACAGCGACGAGGAATTATGGCTTTGTCGCATGTGCAGTAGGCTGTGATGCTTCACTGGGATAAAGGCCATATCTTGCAGAAAGGCTGGCAGATGGCGAAACAACAAATAGATTTAGTGGCTCTCAGTCACGCTTTTAGAAATCTGCGGCAGAGTGCTGGCTTGTTAGCGTTACTTAGATTTTCTCGAGATAATCGTGATTACAAACTCGTCAATGCAACAATTCTCAGTGTTGTCAACAACTTTATACCTGATAAGGCGGACACAACATCAGGAAAATAAACGACAAGAAATATATTTATTATGATAGGCAGTGTTTGTAAGCTTTAAGACATTCAACGCGATTGCAGGTGTAATGTATAATTGACAAAACATTTAACGTACTGATCGGTAATTTTAAAAGATAGGATGGAATGAATATGCCACCAGAAGCTTATACCTTTTTAGACATTTTAACTTATTTTGGTAATAATGTACTGACTTGTGTAAATCATCATTTATTCTCAATGGTCTGATACAATGGTCCTTAGACTGTTCTTTTTTTCAATAATCCTTAAAAAAAATTGATGTGTCATTATTAAATATATTCAGAAAATAAACAATTATGATGTGAAGGGTATGTCATGTACATGTGAAGGCAACTTTGATCAAAAAGTTTATTAAAATTTTACGTTTTTGGATATTTGGATTTAAGTTTTTCGGATTTTGTCTGTATTGAAATGCGATAGCAGTTCAGACAGCATACTGAGTTACATGCTGCAGGTATATACATCATACTGTTTAAGTATAAAAGGTAAAACTGCCAATTGTTTACAACCACAATTATACAAACCAAAACATTCTCTGCGGTTTGTTAATGAATGTTAGCAAAGCAAAATCAGATTTACTTCTTCAAACGTAAGATTACAAAAGGCAAAACGAAACAATAGCTCTGTGTTCGTTACGAAACTTAATATAATACTTTTTTTAGCAAAAACCAAATAAATATTGGCTGAATATAACATTTAAAGAGGGAAATAATCATAAATTTAATATTTTAAAGAAATAATTGAAGATTCTCAGACTATTAATATAATACAAAGTACCAATGCTAGATTTCGCTGATGACATTGCATTATTCTCAACTTGTCAGGACGGTCTCAACCTTAAGATGAATGTTGTATATTTCTGAGTATTAAATCTCGGTGTAAACTCTAAGTAAGTTTTATATACAAATTCATATGACCTGTTTATCTATTTTAGTTGATTTAGTATGATGACTTAATATTATGCTCAAAGCGGATGTCTTACTTTGTAAGTTGTTATATCATTTGTTATATTTTTTCTCTTTTTTTTTCCATTTAAATTAACTTTAACGTAATACCTATTATTAAATGCTGTTTAATTATAACGTAGATCTATTGTTTATTATTACGTAACTTCCTCGCGCCAACGCATTGTGTTATGTAAGTAGCAACGACGACAACTACCAACACCATAACAACTAAGATCATCATCCAAATTATCATCTCAATCAACATTAACACAAATCGCAAGCACTCAGCAAAACTTCATTAATTTTGTCTTTTTTGTCTCAGTTGTTCTTTTTTAGGTACATTTTGTGTTATGCTCTTCATAATCTGGAGGTAATAAAAATGATCTAACTGCAATCACAGCTAAAATATGCAATCAAACGGGGAAAATATAGACAAAATAGCTCATGGTTTATTAATAACGCAGCTGTTGGAGTTGCCGATAAAGTTTGCTATTAGTATATTAAGTTTCTTTACACAGGCGACTTATTTCTCGATGTCTTAACGATCACGCTCTTAAATGTTTAATTTGGGATGTGTACAACTACAAATAAGATTAATTTATATTGTAAATTTTTTTCTTATTATTATTTATAAAATATTCTGTAATTATCGTCAAGTTCCAAAAGATCAAATATTATAGAATTGGATTGATGTCCTCTTTATCTACCTTCTAAAAACCTTTCTAACAAGCTACATTTATTATTTGTATATCTTTGACCACTTGGTTTGCGCACCAACTTGAGATAAAATGTGACTCCCTTATATCATTTAACGAATTTCTTCAAATAAAACGAACGAAACATTTTTAATGAAATAAAGCAGACATACAGTAAATGTATGACACCTTGCATCTGCCTTTGCTCTCTTCTAGTAAGAAAACTTGCCATTCATTCTCGAGCTGGCGTCTTCGAAGCCCTATGTTATTTTTTTAATTATTATATTTTATTTATTAATTCGTTTCTAAAGCATTTGTTTCGCCAAAAGGTTCATATTGTCATTATGTGAATTTAGAAAAGAAAATGACACACGAAAATAAAAACTGCCGGGCATGTACCTTTATGTGATGTCTGAACAAATGTTATTTATTGAAACAAGTTCAGAAAACAATTCATAAAATAAAATCACATATCACAAAAAGTTAGATTATGCAACAGATGCTTTACGAAAAAAATAAGACAATTCGCATGCGTTCCTTTCTAAAGTTATTTGTCCTTTAAAAAATATATTATAGAATTGGATTGATGTCCTCTTTATCTACCTTCAAATAACTGTCTTTGAAACGTTTTAAACAATTCAAAAGTGACAGAACTTATCTTTTATTTTAATTGTTTTATCAGCACTTATACGCTCTGGTTTGCATATAATAAGCCGTTGTTTGCAATTTGGGTTACTATTATAATTAAGAAGAGTGTTAAACTTGAAATATAGACTTTATTCAAGATAAGCATGATACCATAAACTCATAATATTAAATATGTTACGTACATTTTTTTAATTCGAAGCATATCTACAGTCTTCTTAAACACTTTTTGGTTTTATTGGCAAGATTTTGTAAAAACTTCTGTAAACTGTAATTAGAAATTGTTAATGGAAATTTTAAGATAAACTGGCATTCCTGCAGATAGGAGAACTTGTGAAATATATCCTCAAAGCGTTTTCGACTCAGAAAATATTTTGTAAGTTGTTGCGAAGAATATAAAAACAGACAACCAAGGAATACTTTAACATGTTAGGCAGATGTCTTTGAAATTATTTCTGTCATGAACTGCATCAACTGTCAATTTCTGACTAGTTTAGCAATGTTTATTAAGGAAGAAATGGAAATGAAAGAAGTAAACTATTATTGTGTCTCTTTCGTAGTATATTAAAACACAGTATTTCTGTTTATAAAAATAACGATAATATATTTGCTATAACATAAAGTAGGAATCTAACTCGTGTGCGTTTATAACTTCACACGCAAATTCACGCTTGTTAACAAACACATAGTTTATACTCTTATTTTTATTAAGGTTTACATATAAGGTATCATTTTAGTTACATGAGGGTCGATTTTTGTTTGTTTTTGTTTAATTTTTTTTTTGTAATCAAATATCTCTAACGAATGTTCATAACCGACAGAGTTTTAATGTATATTTGGTAGATACAATTTTTTCTGTGTTATGCATTAGTTGGTAACATTTTATTAATAATGTACCTTTCTAACCAGCTTCATTTATCATTTGTATATCTTTGACCACTTGGCTTGCGCAGCAACTTTAGATAAAACGTGACTCCCTTATATAATTTAACGAATTTCTTCAAATAAAACGAACGAAACATTTTAAATGAAATAAAACAGACATACAGTAAATGTATGACACCTTGCATCTGCCTTTGCTGTCTTCTAGTAAGATAACTTGCCATTCATTCTCCAGCTGGTGTCTTCGAAGCCTTCTGTTATTTTATTTTTAATTATTGTATTTTATTAATGGAATTCGTTTCTAAAGCATTTGTTTCACCAAAAGGTTTATATTGTCATTATGTTACACGAATGACACACGAAAATAAAAACTGCCGAGCATGAACCTTTATGTGATGTCTGAACAAATGTTATTTATTGAAACAGAAGTTAGGAAAACAATTCATAAAATAAAATCACATATAACAAAAAGTTAGATTATGCAACAAATGTTTTACGAAAAAGATAATTCACATGCGCTTTTTTCTAAAGTTATTTGCCCTTTTTAAAAAAAAATCACAAATTGTTAAATTTAATGACAGTTTTACAAGTTTTATATTTTTAAAATTATTTGTTTTAGTTGCCTTATCTTGAGTTGCCTTATCTTGACTTTTCTTAGATTTCTTAGACTCTCCTTAAACTTACAACAAAGAAAAAAACTATTACCGTGTGTAGAAGAATTATCCTATATACTCACTTTGCCATTTCACTCAGCTGTAATCTCCCATCTTTGTTTGTGTCAAATAACTGTAACTGTAAATGCAAGAAGAAAAGCCAAACAGTCCATCTGTTTAATTTGAGATTTAGTTTTAAACTTTCTAAACAACAACAACAACAACAACAACAACAACAAAGCTTCGGACTGTATTGAAGCACTTACATAAACATGCAGCTTTCAAAAGGAGCGAAGCGACGGTTTTGTGCATAAATCACTGTTTTGGGACTGTGTTGCTAACGCCACAGTCCAGAGTGATAAAAGGTGAAAATCCTTAGTCTCCATATGCAAGGTGAGAGTGTACTTGTAGTGTAAGCAAATAATAAATAATATAGTAATATAGAAGATTTAAGTAATAATTACGGCTATCGAAACAAGCTGGACGCGTCAAGCAAGTTATAACTCGGCAAATGTTTAAGTGTTCAAGTTATTTTAATAAAGAACTGCTAAATCGAGGTTTTGAAAATAAACTCTTTGATGAAGAATACATCAGCCCGGTCTACATGAATTCCAAAGGCAATGTAATGAAACCTGAATAGGGAAATACATCTTTGTTACGTGCACTAGTCGTGCAGTAAAGTTAGTAAGGTCAACTGTTCATGTGATGATGTATACTGCGCTACTTTTTGTCCATTAAACTGAAAGTTAAGAAGTCAATTTTATTTGAGAAGGGACTTTATTTTCTTCTAAAGTATTTGGTGAGGAAAATGATTGCAATTGCGTTCCTATGTGTTCTTTGAAACATGTTGAAGGCGACTGTTCAAGTTGTCTCACCTATATAGGGCACGACTGGAGAGATGAAAAGACAAGAAATCCAACAGTGACTGTCCAATTATGGCTTTAAGTCACTGTTTTCATTTCAAAGACCTATCCGGTCATCGTGTAATTTAAGAGCAATGCAAGTTCTTGGCTGTAAAAGGATCAATTCCAATCAACGCAGTACACCGAAGGATTCCCGGTTTGTAACCGTCAGCAATAGTTTCTGATAAGTTTTGTAAAGCGGTCAGAAAAGTTATTGAGACACTTGGTTTTCTTTAACTTGTATAAAACATTTCCATAAGTTTGTGCATAAGTGTTTTCATACTGCAATCAAATCATTGCGACGAAAGAATTTTGAAAACGCCTTTCTTTATTCGTGGAAAAGAAAGCCTTGCTGTAACAGTTTAAAAGAAATAAAGCCATTTCAAGCATTAAAATCATCTACGTATTGAAAGCGTAAAGTGATCGAGTAATTTGAATGGCCAAGTAGGAACTTGCTTAATTTATTACAATGAGCGTTCTAGTTTCGGTCAGATGTTGACCTTCACGGGTAATTCAGCTGGCACATGAAGCGCCAGTGTTACTTCCCACACACGGTCTGGGCCCTTTCTTCTTCAATGATTTCTGGGTGTCGTTATAGTAACATTTGTTGTATTGCTGCAATTATCAACTCATATAATCATATTACATCATATCAAACATATGCGACAATACGGTTCATACTTTTCAATTAACAGTTGTGTTGTACTGACCATTGTGTCGGCGTATGTGATCAGCTGCTCATCAGACACCTCTCCTCCCTTGTCAGACTGGATCAGCAAGTCGTGTAGGAAGTTCTGGCAAAATATAGAAGCGGTTAACATAAATAATGACTAAGCACCAGTAAATATAAAGACCATTCTTGATGAAGTGTTATATACAATCGAGATTCCAATGAAATAGCAAAATAATATACCTAAAATGTTTGTTTGTTTATTGGGATTTTCGTCCCACCAACCGTATTTAGGTTATCTGGAGACGGTGTCAACTTGAAGCAGATATAATGCTACCTTCACTGTGTATAGTATGCTTGTTTATTGGTGTCATCGTCACACCAACAGTATTACGGTAATCTGGAGACGGTGTCCACTTGAAGCAGATATAATGCTACCTTCACCGTGTTTAGTATGCTTGATTATTGGGGTTATCGTCCCACCAACAGTATTTCGGTTATCTGGAGACGGTGTCCATTTGAAGTAAGTATAATGCTGACTTCACTGTGTATAGCATGTCGTGAACACCTGACATGATACCACACACAGTCACCCCGACACCGTGCTAAACAGTCGTGGAACTACCCTTATATTTGCTTGAGAGTTAGCAAAGGAGCTTTGCCAGTACCAGTTTAACGACTTTGGTATGTTGCGGCCCGGGATCGAACCCCCCCCCCCCCCCCCCCGTCGTAACTGGAGCCGACACTCTATCGATTCCTAAAATGTAAACGCATTCAATTTACAAAAAATCAAAAAATGTAATAGTTGTAGTAAATCAGCATCAAACTTGTTTTATCATATACGCAAAAGGGAGCTGCAGATGCACTTAATCAAATTCCTTCTGTCAAGTACAACTTTTCGAATATTGTTGAAAAAAAACACGAAATAATTAAATACTACAGGCATGCCACATTTTAAACTTTACTACAATCTACCTTCAGGAGGATAAAAACAAATACCAATACACAGTTGCATACCGGAGATTTATTAAGTACAGTTTTTATTTGAATATATATCATGTTATTTGTCTTCATTTTGCCGTCTCCTGACATGGCTGGTAGTTTTCTAATGACTGTTCTTTGTCATCATTACCAGCGGCAAACTGGTGCTGAAATGGATTCTGCCACGAGCTTGGGAAGTGCTATTCGGATCATTACAACTACGTTTCTGTTAAAATATTTCTACTTGGCAAATGGTAAGTATTATTTAAATCAAAGAATACAAACCTTCCACGTTGTTTCCCCGGTCCAGGACATCAATTTGGTTTAAAAGAACTAGAACACGTATTTCATATAGAGAATTAATTCATTAAGGTAAACGCGATTGAGAATGGTTATTAGGGAAAAGGTTCAATCTCACTTATTATGACAGCTTTATACAAACGTATTCAAATCAATTTTCCAAGGGGATAGCCTTAAAAGTAGCCAACAGTTTTAATAAACGATAAATTTACAGTGACATTTAGAAATACAGATACATAAACTAGATCAAGCCCAAAAGGAAAGGAGTGTAACCACGAAAAGGGACACTCTGATATGCCCGGTTTTTATTGTACTTACCTTGAGTTCGTCTGCCTCTATAAAGCCGCTGTGGTCCGAATCATACTCCCGCCAGACCTGGAACATACGGGGACAATAGAGTCATTCCGGATGACAGATGAATGAGCAGATAATGCACATTTGCTGCCCGAGCCGACAGCAATGTATCAATGTGCCTTGTTACAATTTTAAGTCGTTATAGAAACTGGAAAGTGCCGAGCCGATAGCAAAACATCAATGCGACTTGTTACATTTTCAAGTCATTATAGAAACTGGTATGTGCCGAGCCGATAGCTATGTATTACTGTGCCTTGTTACATTGTCAAGTCTTTATAGAAACTGGTATGTGTTGGAAACGGCTACACAAGAATGTAACCTTCTAAATGTCACTGTCTGCTTCAATCGGATATGATAGTCTGGAAAAACAAGCAATTGCTTGAAACAAATTAATTACTAAAAATGTGAGTTAAAAACGTCAACACATAATTCGATATTGCTCACTGAAAAGGACATTAAAGTAATAAAGCAGTTGGACATGTGATAATGCTGCAAACATTTGACGTTAAACGAATATAATTTTGATGACTTAAACAACGTTAAGTGCTCAAATTCCAGTCGACAAATAATCCGTATACCATATTTTCAACAATAATGGAAAGCACTTTATTAAACACAAACAATTAAATCAAGACAAAAACATATTTCATGTCTCAGTACAGACATTTTCATGCCAAGTAAACATTAAGACTGGCTCATCTTTCTTCAGAAAATTAGCGGCGCTTAGAAGTTATTTTTGCTTGAGATTCTTTGAAAACAATAGTGGTTTCTTGGTGTTCTGTAATGGGTCTGATCAGGCAATGTCTGCATTTGTAATGTTGATGTCTTTTTCTGGGGCGTTAACGACTAGAATCAGTAGGAGTGAGACATTATTTGTAAAATAAAAACAATATATTGGATACGTATAATCATCTCATATCGCTTTACGGTGGCATGTGATTTATATCTTTTGACGTGAGTCCTATTTCAAAACAAAATCTGGTCGACAAATCTGTATATATCTTAACATCGTGTTGGGGTGTAGAGAAAATAAATATAAATATAACACTTTTTAAATTTTTACTAAGCATTATTCAATATTAACTCTGCAAATTGAACCATCATTCAAATATACAGTTCTTTAAATTATCACGAATCCAACCTTGTCGATTTCTTTCAGTTTCATAAAAGTGGTTTGTCTTATTTTTTTCTTCCGGATTTGTAACTTGCCGTAACACAAAAGCATGTGTGGAAACAAACTATGAACATTAACTTTGAGGAAAATTTTCGGAAATTCATTAGTATTAGTCATTTCTGATACTCCCTCAGACAATCCTAGAATTTGCCAGGAATCTGTTATTTGAGCAACCCTTATAATATATAAGTCACTTCCTTACAGCACGTTTAATCTCAATAGTCATCGTTTAAGATTTCAACGGCGATTTAAGTTGTTTAGTAGAAGTCTGATTTTTTGTGATTTTGCCATTTTCGTGGATACACCGGTGATATACGAGACTAAAACTGCCTTCCCTGTGTCTGTCTTATCACAGAGATGATTTAATCGCTGTATTACACACTAAACAACATCGATGTCTACATCCTGAAGCCCCACCCATTCAGACAGAGAAAGAGGGCCTATTGCCTGTTATACAGATACATCTGCATCGATATATGTAACAGAAATACACATTCGAACAAGGATATTTGTCTGATGAGATTTTTGCAATGCAAATTGATTGTTGTCATTTATAAACGTGATTTCTGTACGTACCTCAAAGATTTTCCATAACAGAAGGCAGAAAAACATCATCTACTTCTCTATACAAATCTTTGATAGTTTGTTTGTTTATTGGGCTTATCGTCCCACCAACAGTATTTCAGTTATCTGGAGACGGTGTCCACTTGAAGCAGATATAGTGCTGCCTTCACTGTGTATAGCATGCCGTAAACACCTGGCATTATACCACACCCAGTCACATTATCCTGACACCGGGCCAACCAGTCGTGGAACTACTTATATTTGCTTGAGCGTAAGCAAGGGAGCTATACCTCTACCATTTTTAACGACTTTGGTATGTTGCGGCCCGGGATCGAACCCGGGGCCTCCCGTACCTGGAGCCGACGCTCTACCGATTGCGCTACCAGATCCGGTCTTTGTTAGCGGATACCTTTCTTTCCAGTATATAAACGTATTAGTGCGCATAAGCTTACTTGTCTAATGTAAGTAGCTCAGGTAAAATAATAAATACACACAGTGTTATTTGTTCTACTGTAACTCAGAGGAGTCCGTGATGAGGGCCGGCAACGTGTTGCTGGTGCTGACAGGAGGGGGTGTTTGTGGCACCCACTGTAGTGATACATAACAAGATGGGCTTTAAATAATTCAGACACCGTTGTCCTAAACGTTGTTTTTACCAATAATACAACAGAACGAGAGAGTGCTTATGGGGTATTGTCGGACGACTAAGGACAGTGAAGTCTATCATGTTTAGTCAATGTGAATATTTTTATAATGTGGTCTTTAACAAGGGTTTGTTATAATTTACGTTTAATGTAAAATCACGTTTAACATGCCATAATTTTTATTTTAAATTCAGTTTGATGAATGCGTGGACACGTATTAAAACAGAACTAAGAAGTGTGATAAAAAACGTAATAGAAGAAACCATGCGCATACACTATACGAGTTGGGAGATTTCAGAACAACGTTAGAACAAATTGACAAAAGTACTGAACATGTGGCAATAAAGGCAAGATGTAAGAAAATGAATCAAATAAATAAACGTGTGACTGCAAGAGGGAAAGTGACATTAAAACAATGACTGCAGCATGTATATTATTTGAATATATGGTATATAGATGTTTTATGCAATTTTCAAAGTACGTTTAAAACATGGAAAAAAAATGAAGTTTTACAATTGTTACAGGGAAAGCAGTATATCTTGTCTTACATTATCAATATATTCTACATTCAGATATATTTAATAAAACATACTTCTCCAATATAACGTCACATGACTTACTTCATCCTCAATGTTATGAAAGTTGTATTTATGGTGTAATGTTTTTTTTTTTTTAAATATCTTGAACATTAAAACAAGCGAAAGCGAAAGCAAACAAGAAAGCGATAGCTCTTAGATATACTGGAAAATTAGACAATGTACCTATAATACATACAGGTCTTATATACCAGCTAGCAGCAGGCGATCGATTTGGATCATAATCATCTATAATTTATTATTCATAAAATCTCATTTGCTATTTCTCTACAAGCACAAATACTGTTTGACCTGTTTGTGATGTGTAGCATGAAGTGCATACATGGAATCATTTGTGTTACATTTAGCTTCATTTAGTAGAATGTTGCTCGAGACATCCTTACAGCCACAACGTCTACCAGCAAGGCTCTCTAATAGTATTTACGCATTTGATTGTAGAGATCTTAACATAATTTGTCTCCAGTGCTACAGGCATGGGAAGCGGCAAAAAGAAAATTATTCGTTCGTACAGGTTTCAAGGAAGGCACTGGGAAAATATAGAAAGCAGCATTGTTCGATGATAGCCTCAACCTTGGAGATATAGGTCCACCGGTTTGGTGGCAAAGTAAACAAAAGCAACACCAAAGTCTTACAGACTGGAAATCTCCGCTTAGCTTCCGGTCCACTCTAGTTGTAACACTGCGTCCATACATTATATTGTACATGGATGTGTATAGTATATACTTAACCACAGACAAAGCAAAACGTTATTATTGATTGGCTGATTTGACCCGGCTGTTCTGCCGAGCATTGTAATATTATTTAGAGCACAAAGGGTGAAAGTCAATAAGACATTACAGGGCTAAAGTGGGTTAGTACTTGATGTCACCTAGTTTTTGATCTAGTCCCTATTTGTTTAGTATTGACACAATTTAAAAAGAATTGACCCCATGCAACACCATACAAAACACAGATAATTATATTCTGGTAAAATATGGCAATGTATTGTTGTTTCTGATGTATTAATTGTTTAGAGGTATTGTTCACGAATTCTTGGTTTTGGATTTGTTAAACCAACTTACAACACCTGGGTTTACATGTATTTCAAACAAAGTCCCACCACACACCGGAACAACAACAAAACTATATAATAAAAACATAGCAATAATATGCGCAATGCCTGAACGTTTTACTTTTACGCTTATGTTGTGAGGCCTGTTGTAGGAACTACATAATGTATAGACTGAAATGTTGTAAATTTGCTCATAGTAATTAACATACACTGCAGTAAAGTTCCCTCTCAGCTATAGAGGTCTAAAACACATCTGTTATTTTCTTTTCGTGAGAAACCAATGTGTCACCCGGGAAAGGCCAGCATCAAAGTGCTTCCAATTCAGTTGAGACCTCTTAAATAAACCTTAAGGCATTGCGTTCGAGAATTCAGTATTTAGTGCTATCAAATAGGGTGTTTCTAACGCTACTTAGATATGGAAGTATTTTTAAACAAAATAATAAACTAAAAAAAAATAGAGTGGTGCTACATCAATATATGAAAAAGCAGGACATATGAAATGTGTAAATTCGACTTATACTGAACTTTCTTGAGAAGAAAACACACACTCCTTACACCACACTCCTAAAAATGTTTCGCCTAACGTTTCACTGTGCTAGAATAGCCACTGCCGTCTGGAAAAGCACGTTGTCCTAGAGTAAATCAAGCTTCTGTTTAATGTTTCTATCACTTTTGATGTGAGACAAGCAAAACTATCTTTTATACACTGATTTATTATCAAAATAAAACCACGAAAATAAATAAATTTATTATAATTCGTTCAAATCTGGTTTATCGAAGATTTTGTTATACTGACGGTAGAGTCTGTTTAAATCTAAAAGCACGTGACAATCGATGTGACGACGTGAAAACAATACAGCTGTAAAGAGGTCATGTATTATAAATTCATAACTGAGGTCAAAATACAATATTTACACTAATAATTTAAACATGTTTATTAAGATGACCAGTTCTTAAGTAATGGTATTAAATGATATTGATAAGAAACTAATCATGGAAGATAAAAGGTGTAGAGTATGCCAAATACTTCTCAAAAATCATGAAAAACACGCAGAGTTCACATCTTTTGGTCTCGCACTGTGACACAAAAGTAATATCGCTCGTTCCTCTCAAGCTCTGGCCATCTCCAGTACATAGCCAGTTGGCTAAAAAGGTCCACATGGACGGAAGAGTTTATGTAATGATATTGCAGTTATAAAATCATGAGAAATCCAAGGCCATTTTATATTTACTGACATTTTCATCGAGTTTGACATTTCTTTATGTGTAATTATTACTGATTAATATCATTGAAAAGCTGTGCTGCATTATTGCATTTCGTTTTTATATATAAAACAATAGTCAGACGTCTCTCATGTTTGAATATATCGTTTGAATTGTGAACAAAGGGAGAATCGACATTTAAAGACAGTAAGTAGGCTTATAAGGGAAGCCTGTTTTAAGTTACTCATTCTTGTACAAGTTGGTATATTTAGTTGTTATTTACTTTTCGCATAGGAAATTGCAGATGAAATCATTTATAAACTTCAACACATTGATTTCTATTTACATATGATCGGACTATCAATGATGTATCTAAACAAATACACAAATTCACATTTTTATGCATTTAAACGACAAAATTTCATCTTTGAAGTGGGGAAGCACGGACAGAAGTGCCAGTTGTCATCGATGGTATTCGTGCAACGAGTCTCATGTGTATGGATCAAGTGTTTTCGGTCACATCCTTTGTATTACCGCTGGGAAATACTTTCCAACAACAATTACCAAAGATGAGGACATAATGCAGGGTTGGAACCACCCGGGGAATACGGAAATTACCGATCCGCCCATGTCTGGATTCAGTGTACAGACTTTATAAAGGGCTACAAAATAACCAAAATGTATGTTGCAGACAGGTAGGTTACACAAAAATCTTCCTTCGATAACCGTAAGCGGCTACAGTTATACTGAAAACACGCCATGTGTGAAATCATCGAATGTAAGGAACCCTGCAGCTAAGAGAGGATTCGTTATTTTACTAATTATGTTATATTGAAAGTTAGACTCGGAAGGACAATCTTTTTATGAACCACAGCATGGGTGTCGAAATAAGGTCTAAAGATGTTCTACAGGAGAACAGGTTCAAAAACTTTGCCGCGTTTACTAGTGTTAAAAACAAATAAGCAAGGTAGCAATTTTCTTTGGGCATAAATTTTAAAACAGATTTTAAGCAAAGTGAATGTGTTAATTATCCTTGTTAAATTGTGTGAATTTCATTAAACAGTTCAAAGAAATTAAGTGATTCACAGATTTTAGAAAATCAACTAGTAGCACTGATTTGTTCAACCATTGTAGCAAAAATCTATTGACTTTTTGCAGTGAATTTATGTGTATTCACTTGAAATGTATTCAGTTGTCGTTTAATTAATTTTATTGTTTTGAATGTTGTAGTTTGGTTTAATAACATTAAGGTAATATCACTTACTGAAAATATACGTTTAAATAGATAATATCTAATAAATAGACAACTAATCAAATAAAATCCTATTATTGTATGACACATTTGATTTTAAGTTATATTCCTTAACTAGTTCCGCATATTATTTCCTTGGTTTCGAGGTATCGATTTGGTGACTTAACAAAAACAAATATATGTGACTAAACCTATCTAGGCAGACAATGCTGTCCACATAAATGTATAATCCGTACAAATCATGGAAGGACATGCTTGGTGACAGGGGAACGGAACTATCACTAGTTTCTCCGTTGAAAATAAACCCAGTTCATACCAATACGGCAACACGAGCAGATGAGTTGAAATTAGTTTTAACTTTCAGATACTTGAGGGAGAATATAATATGTTGTGTTTTGAAAACATGTTTTCAAATTTAAATATTCAGGAAACTTAATATGTCATAAATATTTACATGATATTTACCATACATGTATATGCTTTTATTGCGTTTTTCCGCTTGTAACATTGCACTGACACAATTATGGTCATAACGGCAAGGTCCATCACATTATTCCTAGAGGAAGACCACATACTTGTTTCTGAGTTTATCCCACGGGGCACCTCAGCTTAGCTGGAAGACCACAACACATGAAAGTTCTCTCCCCAACCGGACCTGAAACCGTTAGGCCCTCTACAGGTATTAGCATAAATAGTATCAAATCCACTGGAGTATTTTATATTTCACATTTAATCAAACAAATGTATCATAAAATAACATTGTATTATTGACTGCTGGTTGGCTATTAAATATCTCAAGATACCTTGATGTTAATTCTACATTGTATATACTTTTAAGATTTTTTAATTAAGATGGTAAAAAATATATCACTTTTGCTGTCGACGATGTTTAACAGGCTAGGCCATGATATTATCATCTTAATACAAACAGTTTCCGATCGAATCAATCGGTCGATGAAATTTCTTTAAAAAATGTTCAAGATAAATGTCTACAGCAACTCACTACTTGTGCTCTTCAATACAACAATGTAATGATCCTTATGTGATGCATGTGCTTACCACTCTAAGCAACATTCCGCAGCATGTACAGTTTAAACAACGCTGTCTTTAAAAGTACTTTAAGGAAGGGCGTGGTTAGGGTGCTTCCTAAAACAGGTTTAAAACCCCCAGTCAGTCCAGTCTTGCCGACTGACCGATAGACGACGGTAAATGTCTTTCTTCTATGTATCTATATTTTATTTCCAGCGTTTTGCCACTTTAACATTAATTGCTTTGTGTGCCTTTGCCAAGTGGTATTTTCATTTTAATACATGTGGCAATTATCAAAGGACCTGTTCATACTTTTCTTTTAAGACATCCTGACGTTCACAACACCGAATAGTCAGACTAATCGCAACATTTTATAGTCTGCTAACATAATTTGTCACCAATAATACATGCGAGAGAGGATGTAAAATAGAATGATCGCTAACATAACTCCCCCCTCCCCCATGCCCCAGAGGAACTGAGAGGAACAATGAGAGCACACTGTTTTTCGTCACATCTTGAAGAGTATGCCCTGATATAGCTGGCGGTCAGCACACTGCGTTTAGATTGGTCACAAGACAATACTCTGACGAAAGCAAGATTTGAACACTCTTTTGGCTTAACGCGTGATCTGCTTTTGATATTACTTTGTGATATATTTATTTTACAAAACAGATCCTAGCGGAAAATATTTGTAAGATATCCACAGTCCCATGATACAATTCATTTACATATTTAGAATATAAAATAGTACAATTATACATATGCTTACATATAAGTATTTAAATATATAAAACTTGCTGATTATTAATATTACAAGTCCAAAGTTACTGTTAATGGTTTTTAATAGAGTGATTAAATTCATTAGTTTATTGCATTGTTTAGACAACGATATACAATAAGAATTTATAATTCGTCACGCTAAAATAACACATGCAATAAATTGTGGTGTATATAAGGACTTGTTTCTGTCATGACATTGTCCAGCCTCATAAACTACCTCATTTCATGATGAATCAGGCTTTTTAAACACATGTTGCCAGGTTTTAAAATAATTCCAGTGTATCAAATAGGTGAGTTGAGCACTGAATCATCGGATATTGAATGCTATATCTTGTACAATTGTTTAGCCGCTAATGACGACTAGAACCTTATGAATTCTCCGATATTTCTGTAAGTTAAATAGACTACATTGCAAAAGTGCAAGATTCGAACAATAAATCATAACATAAAAAGTCCGTTTAAATTCTAAAATGTATGATCAACAAACAGTAGGACCATTTTTACAGATACAACTTCTAATATTAAAGTAAAATAAAACCTGTTAATAAACAAAGTTAACTACTTTTATGTCTTTTCTTTTTTATAGGGTTCAACTGTTTGTTGAGCGAGACATTTTATACAAGAATATATGACAAAGTCCTATGAGCATTGCAACATATACCAAACTCCGAAAAGGCACAGAACAAAGGTATTTAACATGCAAGCCAAGCGAAAAGTAAGAACAAATTTGTGATGAGTCATTTAACGAAAAGAGCAAACCCGACAGTTACCGCCTTGGAATGGTCAGTCGGCAATATGGACCGACTCGGGTGCAAACACAATTCCATTTTATTCTTGGATCATGGAGAACACCAGGCTTCACAAGTTTTTCAGATTATAATGGAACTTCTGTTTTGTCATATTCATATGTACGTTTACAAATCATTTATACACGTCTCAGCGTATTGTATTGTACCAGAAAAACAACAACATAGTCATCAACGAAATATTTTTAATTTTCTTCTGTTTAAAATTGTAAAAGAGTAAGTCAATATTCCAACAATAACAAAAAAGGTATTTTTAAAAGACTCAGTTTGAACTGCTTTAAACACAATGCAGTAATGTGTACAGTCAGTATTAGACTATTTGTGATTAACTGTTGCTTAAACAGTGGAAACTTTTGTAGAACTTTCATTTCTATGGATTTCTTTTATGTCTTAAAGTTGTTTTGTTATGTATGTTCACTCCCAGCAATATTAGTCAGAAGCAGATTTTTTTTAACTTTAATTGATTATTTTTATTTATTTTAATTGATTCAAAATAATGAAGCAGCATGTAACTTTGAAAACAAATATAAGAAGTTATGTGTTGATATTCCCTTAAGATCACTTTCTCAAAGCCGCCGTTTTATAGTTGGGAAGTTGAACACTTATTTTAACTTTAATAAGAAATCGTGAATTAAAGCTAACTTTAAGGTCACAAAAGTATTCAAAGATCAAAGTAATCGGTATCTACCGCCATACGTAAACCCGATTCGGAACATATGGAACACTGAAAATAGATATGTTCCGTAAAGGATGCTTCAATGAGATGCCTATATTAAAGATAGTATTTAAAACAGGAAACGCGGCAAATTCTAGCTGTTAATATCTTGTTTGTGTTATCCTGTGCACGGACCTGTTTGTGAAAATGATATTGTGAAAATCGTGAAATCAGATAGCGTTTAAAAGATGTAAATATGACTTATCAGACACACAATCAGCCATTAAAAGGACAAAGGCAGCATATCGTGTCTTACACACGTTGTCCTTTCGAGCTATGTTAAACCGGAATTTCCACACATACGAATTTGTCACATGTGTGAAGAATTACTATAAATTTCCCACAACTTGTATGACAAATACGTACGAATATGTCACACATTTGTGAAAATACAGTTCAGAACCCCATTGAACAAAATACGAATTCCTCACATCTCCAAAAAGGTGGAAAAACACATTCTTAACATCTGTTTATTTTATGCTTGTCTAAGAGGGTGGAAGATAGTGTAGCCCCTGTCGTCTGTCAGTATGTATCTCGAACAAGCGGTTAGTCAGTCAGTCAGTCCGTCCGTCCGTCGTCTGCAGTCATTTATCTATATCAGTGCTCAAGAAAATATCAAAGATACTGAGATTTAACATTGCACAACATTATAGCGTGTCGTGCAGTGACAAAAGTCCATAACTATGAATGTTTCCATTTTTGATTATCCCCAATTTGTGAAAGAGTGTTCGGAGCATAACTCAAAACGTCTTGAAGCAGCATAATTGTAACTTGAACGATCTGTTTCTTTTATCCCTGTCATCTTGTGCTTGCTGATTTGACTCCACGGGCTCTGGTCTCGGCAAGGTCAATGAGTACCCACCCTTTTGCTTGACAATGTTATTAGCTTCTGATGTTTTATATGTTTTATATGTGTGTGTGCTTTTGCGTGCAATTTGTGAATGGGAAGGATTAGTCTATATTTTAATTATTTCTCTTGTTGCAAAAAAGCTTGGAAACTTCTCACACCACCAGAAGAGTACATTGATAAAAAACATAAACTCCGGTTACTCGTCTTGTTGGTTTTGTAAAAGACAAATTTAACAAGAAACATGTTGTTCTACAGACGGTTTATCCGTAATATGGTTTATTTCAATTTCATTTTTTAACCGCCTCTGTTTTTTTTTTTTTTTTTTTTTTTTTTTTTTTTTTTTTTTTTTTTAAATTTTATTTAAATTTTATGTGAGTTCTTCAGTAGCAGTATATAATCACATGACTGAAAACCGAACGTTTCAAAATCACGTATAGATCCCGGTTTACCATACAGATCATATTTCGTATATCGTCTCCAAAATGGAAAATTAACTTCAAATTATATAACTTTTACAACAATTCATTGGAAACAAGTATCAAAACTAAAAACTACTGACAAATATTGATGAAACATTGCACTATTTACCTCTTTTGCGCTTTCGGTCAAACTGACGTTTACATTAAAGACTTATAAAACTATCGAGAATAATATGTTTATTCATATATAGAGATTACTCCGTCCCGTCTAAAAACATAACATGAAAATAAGATTAAGGATAAATGTAAAAGTAAATGTATTTTGAGACAAAAAGTATAAAAACACAACGAAAGTAATTTTATTTGTTGCAGATGGAGGGAAAAGGTAATGGGTAATCGATTTCAATTAAAAAAATACATCTAGCTTCCCTACCCTGCAACTATCAAAGTCTGGCTTCAAATATCGTCAACGTAATCTTTTTCCATGTTTTACGTGTGTGTTTTTTCTATTCTGATCTATTTATGATTGTTGCTTGGTTAATAACTTTAATGCATAGGTCATGAAATTAGCTCAGAATCGACCCTTACTCTCTTAAATACAATGCCTCACATAGAAACATATTCAAAACGTTCTAATCTGATATTGACAAATCTCACACATCCATTCTTTATTTTTCATTCTGTTGGAACTGATATTTTGTTCTTTTAGCTTTACACAGACCGAGATTAAATACATACAAGTTTTTATTATGTGTGAAACGTTCGTACAAATTCCTCACAGATTTATAATTAAAGCTGTGAAAAATACAGATGTACTACAGGTCTCTCCAAAAAAGGGTTCGAAAAATTACACACATGGTGTAAGGAATTCGTACGAAGCCATCACTTATGTGACATATTAGTATGTGTAAAAATTCCGGTTGAACAGAGCTATTTTATTTCAGTTAGCTGATGTACTTTATAACACATACAAAAATGTTAGCGTTTCAATTAATAAATACATGTAGCCAAAACTTCATTAATCCTAGATTGCCACACATATTCAGTAATTTTTAATCTCAAATCCTGTGGTTGATAAAAATAATTCAAAGGCTATGCTGCATTTATTCAAAAAGAAAACAAGACGTAGAGAGTATAGGCGAGATATACGTCTTTGAAGTTAAATATTAAACAAAAAACAACGTCACGAATATTCATCAGTTATCTTTAATTATGATCACTAAATAATTGCATGTATTATACAATACTTAAGTAAAGGTACATTTATAAACAAAATTTGTATTTGAACTGTGAATGCTCTAATTCATTGCTTTGTATTTTCTGTGCATTTTATAAACGTCAATACCTTTTTGAAACCACTGCCACGACATACCCATAGTGGTACACCTCCCTTGCTAACGTTTAAACAAATAAAAGCAAAATTCCATAGCTGGTCGACCCGGTGCCAGGATAATGTGGCTGGGCGTGGTATTATGTCAGATGTTCGCGGAATCCTAAACACAGTGCAGCAGCAGCAGCACTATGTCTTTTGGACACCCTTTCCAGATAACCGTTAGATTGTCGATAGGACCTCCCTCCTCGCCCCAACAACAACAACTAACAACTTTTAATGAGTAAGCTATTGTTTGTTTCATCATTTGTAGTGAAGACACGGCTGCACACTCCTGTCTATTTACAATGTGAAAGGCGGTTTAGAAATGCACTCTTTGGATTATCTCAGGGAAATCTTTCGTAATGATTTGATCACACGAAGAATGCGGTAATAATTTATCCATATCTATATTTCTGTGTAATCGTATTGGTTGTGATAAAGTCTTCACAAATAACTTACTATAGAAATCGCCAGACAATGGACATGCGCTTAAACTTTCATTGTACTTAATATATAATCATGCAGGGTGTTTATAATGTCCAAAGTACGGGTGGTAGAAATGTCTGATATCAGCTTGTAAAGGCACAATGTTCACGACTATGATCGAGTTACCTATAGAACAAAACTCACTTAAGCAGTCTCCATGCCCTTTACGTGAGATTGCACAGTAAGTATAACATCGGGATTTTTTGTACCTTTATAATATAATATGCCAACTGCTGATAAATCCTCGGCTTTTTTATGATTAGTAATTTTAATACTTACTTTAAATTACCAATTTCACTCTCAACAACACTACATTCTATATGGTTGGTTTGGATTGCTTTCTAAAATTCGGTGATTTCTTTCGTATTTTTTACATTTCAATTTTGGAACTTTTGGCATATGACGTCATGGCATTGTATGACGTCATTAAATTGTTCTTATTATATGTCAGCGCTTAGGCTGTTTTTATTTCAAACTACTCACTCATTTGGAATATTTAGGTTGCCGAGGCTTTTATCTACTGTATACACTGTGCATATGTTGATAGTTTCATTACAAGATATTTTATATGTTAATATGTTCATCGTATTTGTTTAAACTCCTGATGCAGGTGCTTACTGTTAGTTGTTTCACTTTGACGGGGTATTTTTATTTACACTGTTTATTTGATAGAAAAACCTTCAGGAAGTGCGAGGTTGGAGCGCTCCACAAATCAGGTTTAAGCACCCCAGTCGGTCCTTTTTGTCGACTGACCGTTCCAAGGCAGTAACTGATGGTTTTTCTTTTTTGTGTTTCGTCTCTGTGTTTTTGTCACATTTACATTTATCCTGTTTGTTTTTTTCTAGAGTTAGATTAAATTTAAATATCTGTGGAAATGTTGATAGGACCTTTTCTTATTTACCTATTACATATAGCAGAAGACGATACAACTAGTACAAGCTGCAGAGTGCGTCACAAACATCACCATCTTTTATTCGCGTGAGAAGATAGAAATCGGTTGCACAAGTAAGTTACCATGGCTATCACAACGACAGGCGAGGATTGCACGGGCACATCCGGTTGCTGATGACAATATATGGGTTTTTGTGGCATTCTCTATAGTGATACCAACATACTGGGCTTACATTATTCAGATATAAACGTCCCAAACGTTGTTTAAACCAGCCATACAGCAAAGCGAGGTCGTGTTTCAACTGAATAATCGGACGATGGAAGAGGATGGAAGTCTACACGTATGGGTCAGGTGCCGAAACAGGCATTGACGCAATATCATGTAACAATAAGCACTTGTCTGCACTCATTCCGACCTATGTAATTGTTCACGTTTTATAATATATATTTTTCCTACTTCTGTTATCAAAACTGAAAAAGACTTGAATACATAATTTCTAAAATTTTGTTTCTAAAAGTTGAAAACAATCAGCCAATTAAATTTTGAATTAAATTTAAAAATGTTTGTATATGTATCGTTTTCTAGTGACGTGTATTGCATCATTTGTCTTTCTAAGAACTGCATTCGTTTATCATTAAAATATGATAAGAATAAGAAATAACTAGAAAGAGACATTAAAAAACAAGCAATTATATCTACACAATAGTTATGATACAACTGCAAATACATTTATTAAAATTTATAACGTGATGTTTATGTCACATATAATACTGATTCACCTTGCGTTTGGTATTTTGTTGACTAGTTTTTGGTTTGGAGAGTATCGGTTTTGAATTATATCACACGATAAGAAATGTATGTATAGAAACCTAGCTTTGAGGGAATTATCTCAATGCAATAGCTGATAACGTTTCTTGAAGAAAGGTCTTGGGGACATAAAGAATGAAATATCTCTAGTTTCTATAGTGAAAAGGGAACTTTGTGCATAATTATATGACATTGTGGTAACATGTCAGGACAATGTGTTAACATAATATAACATGTACTAAACAGCAGGCAATTATACGATGTACGCAAAATGAAATACGTTAAATGAACAATTAAAAAAATGTCTTTTTAACGTTAGTAATGAACATTGTTCATCATTTGATTAGTACTAAATATCTTTGAAATGAACGAGTACAAAATGTCGTGACTGAAACCATGTTTAAGGCATCTAAACATTCTGAGACTTTATACATGTGATAGGGACACATTTTCGCTCGAACGTTTCTTAATATGATGCATTTTTGTCCGTTTATACTTTAAAATTATAACACTAACGAACTACATGTACAACTAAATGGGGGAAAAAAACCAACAAAATATGGGCCCTAACGTTATTATAATGTAATATTGCTTGAAATTTAGCACTTTGAGAAAGCGATTCTTTTTGCGAATGTTGATTGTGAACCCTTACAATATGGGTTAAAATTCGGTAAATATCGATAACAGTAAAAATAGTTACATTACAGAGTAATGTGCCAATTCGTCTGAATTTTCGGTTATTGCTTCGGCTTTTTCGATTTTCGATTATAGCAAAAGACTGAAGCAAATAGCAAAAGACTGAAGCAAAATATCGGTTGTTCTGAACGAAGCTTTGGACTAGGATTTGCAAGGTAACATCTGAAATTGTAGGCATTCAGAGTTTCTGGTGCAGGCGATAGTCACTTTGTTACATCTGCGACCATAAAAACACTAGTATTGACACCCATGAGCAATCTGAGCGCTCAAAGCAATAAAACGTTTGCATTTTTTACCTCATGGCCACTTAACATTTCTTAAAATATATTTGAAGGTAAAATCAAGGTATGCCAATTGCCATCAAATTGTACATATATAAATGAGATAAATAATTCTTTCTCAGACCAGTGAGTAGACTTTCAATGTATAATTTTGGAATATTTTAGTGGAATTCAATAAATGGTCGAAGGAATCTGTATATAAGAACGATAAAGTAACAGTCCCTTTAACCCGCGAAATTTATCAATACATATCTGCCTTCCACATGGAAATTGTGTAGTAACGAAATTGTTGTTACTTTTTCTTGTTTTTCCTTAAAATGATAATCTTTGGTTTCAATTGCTGTTACTTAAATATATACTACAAGAAACACGTGTATAACTAAGCGCACAACGTGTATAACATCGCTTTAACATCAGCACTTTGCCAGAACAACGGCAACTAAGCCGGTCTAGTTTTTCATTAAATACCTAATTTCAAACAGATGTACTAAAACGGTACTGATATGTCTTTTGTACTAGTCGATTAAGGCATTGTCTGTTTCATTGTTAATTTAACAGGTTTTATACCGTCTGGCCTCATTAAAACAGAATTACAAAACATTTAAACTGATTTATTCTGCTAAGATATACTAAAACTAAAAACCAATAGCAAGGAATTCCCAATTTAGTTTTCAATTATGTATGTCCAAAGTCCTATAAATTAATTTTCATTGTTTGCGTCGCCTTTCATGCTTTTTTATTCGGTGCAAATGCATTATGTTTGTGATATCTGTTTTAATTAAACAAATGTATGTCTTTTTACAAGTTTAATTGGCGTTTTTGTAGTTGGAAACTTGGACATATTATATAGTATTGTTTAATTATATGAATTTGCATATGGAAATAAAATCATAAAAGAACATTTAAATACAGTTAGGTGTATTCTTCTAGGAATTTCTAATAAGGAATCATTTTTCTTACATTATTGCCTATTGTACCACATAAACTTATAAGTACATGCCAGTTTGTTGTAATGTTGGAATCTTTGGAGATGTAATACCTTCTTGGTGTTTCCTCTAGTTAATATGATAACTATTACCATCAAAGCGACCCGATTTGGTCACATGATTCTATTATAGAACAAACGTTGTTTTCACGCCTCATTCAGAGCAATCAATTTTGCTGTTTCTTAGGTGTTGTTTACTTCTCTTATTTTTTCTTTGCTGCAAAGACAACATTATTTGTAACTGCTTGTAATTGGTCAGCGCAATGTTTAGAAGATCTGGATTTTAGGCGTTTCGCTCCTGTCAAATTTTATGTGGACTTCAAAGATTTTAAGGCAATAAACAGAAAACAGATAAAAAAACTCTCTAGATCTTTTATTTAGATCTCAGAGAGAAGTCGGACTTGCTCAAAAATCACAAAAATGCGTGCAAGAGACAAAACAAAACAGCATAAAACTTTGTATCACTGGATTTCTTGCACAGTAATGTGAGCCGATAAACAAAATGTGCATACAAAATAAGACAAGGTTCATTGATTAACATATAATCAAATTTGAAAAAAACAATAACAAGACAAGACCAAGACATTCTCATGCCAGTCATGTGTAATGTAATTAATGTATTTCTAAATCTCTTATTATTGTTTCTTCACAAGATCAATACATTTATTCCTTGTTCATAGTCGGTGACTTCTGACAAGTGATAACTATGCTTACTCAATATAAACATTTAGAACATCCTTACGTTCACAGTTTGCCATTAGCCCGGGATCTCTCATGATATTTACGCCGCCAGTTGCAGTATTCTAACAGCATTTGTCGCCAATACTACAGGCAAAAAAAGAGTTGTAAAACAGAACAGTTCGCTTATAGCTTCCCGAAATGACATTTGAGCGATTAAAAATAGAAAACACATTGTTCAATGACAGCTTTAAACATTAAAGGGAGATCTAACATCCAAAGTTTCATAAAGTTTGTTTAAATAGTAAAAGTACGTGTGAATTAAGTCGAGATATTTTCATTCCAATTTAATAAAGATTATATCTTATTTTATTAAAAATTAATTCTTAGTTACCTGTAAAAACAAAATGAGTTATTACACATCAACTACAGTTAAAATATGTATCATGTTGTAGTTGGACGACTTTATCATGTTGAATATTAATGTAACCTATACATCCAATTTCTTATGAAGGACATATGTTTTATATGGATGTTTTAGCCGAGAGTTGAGTTCTTCGCAATCATTATCAGTCAGAACAACAGTTCTGTATTAATTCATCCTTTACTTAGTATACAGGCATTTCCCTGGAAAACTATTGTCAGCAGTTAAGTGCTTACAATTCTGTTGAGACCACTTTCTTCTAAGCAATGGTCTCATCGCATCGTTTTGGGAGCGGGACAATCTTAAATGAAGATGTTCGTATTTGAGAAACCTGTAAGAACGAAGATGAGAATTGCAGGGAATCGGATAAACGCTTCAGATTTCGAACTTTCGCAGAAATTTTATGCAATTATATTTTAACGGATATCAAAAGCACCAGGTAACCGCTAAAACACTATTACAATCATGCTTTTAAACATACAGATTAAGATAACCATGGTACTGTTGAATCTTAGACATAGATTGTTCGTGACTGACCTGCAGTGGTTAATTCACCAATAATTAGTCGCTAATATGACCCTAATTGAGTCAGTGCGATGTAACAAAAACATGAATCACAGTTAAAGAATCAAACTGCGAAGTTCCAGAAAGCTTAAAAAAGACAGAGGTCTTAACTTGTGGTGTCGTAATTTGGGCTTAAACACAGCGATCACATGGCTCCTCCCAATTGATCTGTGTAAATTCTCAATAGATGGCCATATCGTTAATTGAATCCACGACGGATACAAAGAAGCTCTCTCTTTCTACTCAACCAGTAAATGAAGATACGTAGGCAAACATTAAAATACAAATAATGCAAAGTAATGCCAAGATTAACTCACATTAAATAGGTTTGACCGTTTTTTTCTGTTTTGGCCCACAATTGTACGAAGGTTTAAAGATTGTCAATATTTCAATATTTCTTAAAAAAGTTTCATAAAGGATACGTTGCGTTATTAAATGAATTGTTTGACATTTGGACAAAGATATGCAATGCAAATTGCGCAGCATATGTTATGTCGGGCCAGTTGTACGATCATATTTTCAGCCCACTTTAAGTCATCGGATATTCAGCGTAGGCATTAGTCAGAAAATGTATTGTTTTTGTTAACATATATCAGACGCCCTTTGATACTTTTGCATCAATGCTTTTCTCGTAAATTATATATAACGAAATCGATGAAACCATTGTGGTATTCGCTGCTTTAAGAGGGTAGTCAGATTTAGAGAGCATGACAACTACCGAAAGGAGAAAAGATGCCGTATATAATTTTGTTAGATGAAATGCATCGTCTCAAACTCAACTTTCAATGTAGTAACATATAGTGGATATAAACAAGGTGTCAATGTCCAGTTGACCAGAGGTCACTGCAGCCAAATGATAACGTCACATAGGAATCTGAATACTGAACATTATTCCTCCGCGTTCCGGTTAGGGTTTGTGTATAAGTACATAATGTAACATGTGTTATAACTATATTTGCAACAGACTATGCATTTTATTGCAACTATTTTATGACTGCTAAGCTACAATATTTTAACTGTATTACCGAGCATTTCGGTCAGATAAAATCATGGAAATACGTAGAACTTCTTTTTGTCGCGCTGGAGACAGGAAAATCTTATCTATTAGGTCGTCAGCTTCTTGTTTTGGAGCCATAAATCAGTTTTCACCGCAAATAAATTGGAAATAACAGCGCAGCAAGCACTTTGGCAATAACTATTTTTAGACAATCAGAACTGATGTTGAGACTGTATATATTGTTTCAATTGTTTGAACCTTTTCCTGTTAAACTATATAACTCCGCTTTCAATGTAGTACACATAAGAATGTTTAAGGAGGACGAGAACCAAAACAGATTGACCCACCTTACCGCGGAAAAGTGGTTATTATCGCCCTATGCGGGTATGACAAGGGCAGTATCAGCCAGGAACACAAATCTACTATTCTGTATAAAATCCTCCTTTAATTAGTAGAAATCGAATCTCCCTGAAAAAATAATGTCAGCCGTTAAGTGCTTACAATTCAGTTGAGACCACTTTTTTCGCAGGTTACGGCCAGTTCGCCACGTTTTGGGAGTTGGGCAATCTTAAGGAAGATGTGTGAATATGAGATGCTTTTGAGCTAGTAATAAGGAAGATGGGGAACGCTGGTAGTCGGATAAACGCATCGGGATAGTAGGCCATTATTGCCTTTAATTGTTAATGACATGTACCATGTGTCACTGATGACGTACTGGTTTATTTACAAATACGGTGTTCTTTTCATTGCTTGCATTTGAGAAACCCACCAGGAAGTGCGAGGTAAGAGCTCTGTAAAACCGGTTTAAGCACCCCAGTCGGTCTTTATTGCCGACTGACCGTTCCAAGGCGGTAACTGTCAGGTTTGCTCTTTTCGTTAAATGACTCGTCACAAATTTGTTCTTGCTTTCCACTTGGCTTGCCTGTGAAATACCTTTTGTGCGATTTCGAAGTATATGTTGCAATGTACATAGGACTTTGTCATATATTCTTATTTGAACTTACTATAGTATTTTGATTTTACTGCTCTTGTGTTTGAATCTGTAACTCAACATTTCGTTTCACATCCATTCATCTAAAGAGGTAGAACTATTTTCCATCGAGCAGTAGTAATGTATATTCTTAAATTGTTAGGTCGGCAGCTTCTTGTGTGAAGCACTAACACGTTATTAACTGCTAACGCAGTAACAACAACAACAACAACAACAACAAAAAGAAATTATTTTATTTAGATAGTATTGTACTGCCCTTTCCGAAAGGTTTAATTTGCTTGACAAATCATTTATAAATTTTATCAATGTTATCCGTATATGAAAAAACATCATAATGCTTACTTATGACCCCAAGTCCTATTACTACATTTATTACAACAGTAATAACAGTATTGAACAGTACAGTAAATGCATTGTCGTTTCAGCTTTCACGTGGAGGCACACGGAGATGATATTCGCGCGGCGAGTATAATGTCTATTGGCAAAGTGAAAAACTGACTTTGGTCGATTTCTTTAGATCACCGCTGGGAAACATTTTCGCTTAAAAATTAGCACCAATACTGACATTTCGCAGGATTTAGCCACTCGGAGGATATGGCCATAACAAATCAATTTACGACTTTATTCCTTCTGAGCCACATAGACTGTGATGCAAACTTCACAGACTTCATAAATGACTGCAGAACACAATCACTTGGCGTATTGAAGACAGTTTAGACAGCCAGTCCTCCATATGTAACCGTAAGCAGCTTGCGTCTTATACAGAACGCTCAGTTGTAATAACATCAAGAAATTACAGTGATTCCATAGTCATATGTTAACGCGTTGTCATAGTTTTGTGATGTTGAATTTTTTAATCAACGGGACAATTAAACCCTTAAATCTGACAAGAACATCGGTCATAACCTGTAAACAACTGTCTGATGTTTTGCGAGGACATGACATTCGAGACATTTGACGCGGGCCCTACATCTAACTAAAATAAAAAAAATACTCATGCACGAAACGTGTATATTATTAGTTATTCTGACGGCGCCCATGGCGTAGTGGCTATGTGAGTACAGTAATCGACGTGTATTTTTTTTTCAATTGAAAGGACACCGCCAGGATTTCGTAAACGGCAACAACTTTAATTGGGAAGGTTTCCACCAGATCAACGTTGTGCCGATGGTTTTGCCGACATATATGTCGCGCTTCTTTATCGATCAATAATATTTCGACGTAGCAAATGTGTCTCCGAGATGTAAACTTACTTATCTTTACTGACTGAAGCGTGCCGCCTATATATGGAATGCTAAAAAAAAAGAATTTGCACATGCGAGCGGATGTCCTCGGATATTCTCGTTCTAGCTTGAGAATGATCGAGGGAAAATGGACAAGGCATTCCGAATTCCGGAAGTTTTGCGATTTACACATTTCCAACGTACGGGTCCTATTTCGGTAAATGACATTCTATTGCGAGTATGCAGTATTATTATATGCAAGGTTGTTCTTTGTATTTATTGGTCATTCGTTTAAAATTTACTATTTTCTCTATTTCTAAAAATAGATCAATAGCGTCTGTAGTGGCACATTATACAAAATATAAATTTTACTCACTTAGAGATGACAATCGTGGAAAATCGTAGTGGTTATAGAATTGATCTGACGGACTCCTGAGATCGAATCCCGTCGCAGACTTTTTTTGTGACTTTTTTCTTCTTTGTTTTTACAATAAATATAACAATCGAAACATTTAAACAGACAAAAATATTGATCAATAACAAACGTTATTTATTATTATTATTGATTAGGATCATTGATCAGTTATTGGCGACCTACAAAAATGCACTTGCGAGCGGATCTCCTCGGCCATTCTCGAATAGGAGAAGAGGCGAGGGAAAATGGGCGAGGTGTTCCGAATTTCGGAAGTTCCGCGATTTACACTTTATCAACATACGGGTCCCAATTCGGTAAATGGTATTCTTTTTTATTTATTTTTATTTATTTTTTGTTTGTAACTTCCACGCAAACGAGGTATTTTTGCTTTTTAAATTTCTAAACATTAATGTACATCTGACGGTTGTTCTTGTTACTGAAGACATGTTTGTCCCTTTTTAAGAGTGTACATATAAGTAACCTTATATACCAGAATTAAATTATTCCAGTAATTTTAAAATTTTACTTAATAATTTAAATCAGACATCTCTAAATTTCTTATAAATATTAATTTTGTCATTGTTGCGTCGCCATTTGATGCTTCGCATCAATGCCTTTCTTGTTCTAACTTCGCAAGCTGATGCCGATAAGATGTAGCACGTGCTTAAACATTAATCAAGCTATACGTTACACCCCGTTTACACAGACAGTCGGGGTTAAATCGTTCATAATCGATAAAATGATATATTTCGTGTTTTATATCGGTAACCATGAGCGATTTAATTCCAGACTTTTAGTGTGAAGCCATGAAAAGGTACTCAAATGGTCGAAAGACTGTTATCTTTCCGTCGGAGATGGTCGGTGATACACATTTGGTAAACAGTGGCCAATCAGTGATACTAGTGAAAAAGAGGGTACATATCTCCTATGTCACAAGGTCAGGTAGACAATCCAGCTTGTCCAGCAGTCGATAGGGAAACAAAGAGGCAAATGAGATGGTGAACCTGACAAATGTTCGTCCAGAATATAATGTTTCAGTTTGAGGGAAGGTGACCCCAGTTCTTTCCAGAAAGATATGAAAATGACCCCCAGAAATTTTCGACGAGATAAAATAGCTGAAGCCGGACACTAATTGGACTAATGCAATAGATCCCGATGTGAACCCGGGCACCTAGCATCTAGAGACTCTTCACTCTCCCTCCCCTATGGGTTTTAGGAGATAACATATGAGACAATTCTGAAATATCTGAGGCCATAATTAGGGATTACACTGATGAGAATATCCCTATCCCCTACATCCCGGAAGAATGAAGCTGAAGAGTTTGATGGCAGTTGAAACGCTCCAAATGCTGCTTGCAAGCACCTTGCAATGATGAAACCTCAAGGATCCAGTTCTAAATATTATAACAAAGTTGTTTCTGATTTATGTTCATTACCCTTGAAACAAACAACATGTCTATGTGGATAGACGTTGGAGGCCATTGATACATGTCCGATGCTCCGATATAAGAATTTTGAGCTCCACGACATCTTCATTTGCATTACACAATTAACCACATAGATTTTATATAGGATCTTATTGTAGGGGCTGACCACTTCCCTATTGCTTTCATTATTAATATAAAATTCTGTCATATAAGTTTTTAAAACTTCCCCTAAACTTAAAACGGAGCTCGTCAAATGCGAATCGGTAATGACGAGGGTGAATAAATTACATGCTAAAAGATGTTACCATTGGCCTCCTATCATGGAAATCTTCCCATTGACAACCGTCATATGCCATCCTTCACTGTGACGTCGTGACGTCGCCTGTTGGTTGTGCGCCTATTGATCAAGCGCTACTGGGAGGAAAGGGAGAAATTGATCACCTATTACCAGCATTGTAGTTGGGGATGAGTGGTTGAAAATGCCTGGAATCCAGATTCAGAGTGATTATCACCATTATGCAGCAAGTACAAGAGGTTTCTACATGTATACATTGTTGTATCCTGTGTATCAGTCCATCTTGAAGAGAATATATCCCGCCCTCCAACAAGCTAAACTATAACATAAAGATGACCACTAAAACCTAGTTTTTGGTGGCCTGGAGAACAGATTATATGATGAGATATAATATATGTTAGGGGTCACAGCAACCGAGACCAAGCAGAAGAGGGACTTCTTGTCCAAGTTCTTCCCCAGTCTGGCAGGATCTGTGCCTTGGCAATACCGGATAGTAAATAAGGCCTGGGACCAGTTTTGCGGTAAGGAGAAAGCAAAAATAATCTTAAATGACATTTATCTTGTGCCTGATTTTATTTTTGATTTGTCATCTGCGTGAATCTTTTGAATTGTGACGGACTAAAATTGGTGTCACAGAGAAGAAGTAACAACAAATTTAGGATTTCGGCTGATTAGAAGAGATATTTAATTAATCTATATCCAAATGAAATTATACTTCTGCTAATAACGAGAATCTTACTGTGTTAACAATACCTAACCACCCTTACAGTGTAATCAAGCTCATATACAAATAATTATCAGACATAAGGTCATTTTTCTGAGAAAGCCCAGTAGAACGGTCGGTTGAGGAGATAATCGATCACATCCGGCTAGGTGTTTCTTCTGTTGCCAAGAGAAAATGTTTTTATCACCCTCTGAGGTGATACTTACAAACTAAATTATTTAGATACAAATGTCCCAAATAACGTTTCTACCAGCCTTACATCAAAGCGAGGTCGTGTTTGTTTGATGACCACTGAGAATACATGTGTGGGTCAGATGTTACGACCCGGACAAAAGTTAAGCACTCTTTGTACAGATTTGTCCGGTTAATTGTGAACGATGATTTTACATAAACACTTTTATTATCCACTTTTAACTTCGGATCTTAACGCAGAGGACAAAAGCGGTGTTAAAACACATTTCAGACTCGAACTTTGAATGAAATGTATCTTTCATTTCTTTTTACAGGCTTTTCTAAACTTTGCGAACTTTGGTTTATTGGTCGGTGATAATGAAGATGACAAATGCTGATTAGATGTTAGATTTAAAATGATCTGACAGACAAATTTTTATTATAAATACACATTAAATTTAGAAAAATACAAGTATATTTTATAATATCAAACTAGCAGATAAAATGTACTGCATGCTAAAATATTAAAAAGTAGTATACGACTAAGTTATGTTTAATTCAATACAGTCAAAGGTTGTATGATTAAGCATGAGTACAATAACGATTATGAGAATATTTGTTGCCATATGGAAAAAACAATCAATGTATCCATTCGCTTTGTAAAAATGTTGCGGCATTTAAATTTTTTTCTCACATTAAGTACAAGTAAATGGCCGATATACCATTTTTATAATGTGGCAGATTACCATTGCAACCATCTGAAAACGATATATCATGAATGTTAGACATAACAGAGAGAGACCACCACACAGTTAAACTCAACCATCCTTTTTTAAGAATTTTGTTGTGTTATTCATTCTGTTTTATCTTTAGATGTGTGGAAGTATACTGTATTACTTTGTATTGTACTCGGATAGCAATAGAAATGTATGGTTATTGTGGAAAGAAAACATAAACTATGGATAATAAAGATTTATAACAGGTAATCATATCTACTCAATAAAAACTACTTCAAATGAATATCAAAATAGTTCATCTATACAGTGGTACAGTTTATTACCGTCGTCTTGTAAACATTTTGATTGTCAAATGCTTTATTTGATATTCATTGTACATTTTCAACAAAAAACAACATAGCTAGGCAGGAAACGCCATTTGTCATTGAACTCATTGGTTGAGAAACGTTCCTGGAAGACATTGCTTGAAAAAAAAAGAAACAACGTCCATACTACCATAGCAGAATGGGAATGAGTCATTGCCACCAAGGAACACAAACACTGAACAGCAGGAAATATTAACAATGTGAACAAAATTGAATGAACTATTGAGTACAAGAAGGAAAGTGTTGTTTTTTAATCCTAGGACTGTACAGAACTAAGGTCTGTATGATTGTAACAGAAGATCTCTCAAGTATGTTATCTTAATGTGCTTCAATTATTATATTTTCGTATATGTTATATAAGTTCTTTATAAAAACAAATGACTTACTGTTAAACAAAACATCATTTCAACAGGGTATATATCAAATGTACGCTTACAAATAAGTGTGTCTGTCCAAAGAAAGTAAACTTTTTAAATGAAATAATCTTAAATTATGAAAATAAATTACCTTAAGGGGAAAGCTTTGTTTCTATTTCTTACAAGATGGTAAAACGGTTAGCATAACTTCATGGATGCAATAAGGCCTAAAGTATGATGTAATATTTATTGTAAAAGATACCCCTTTCCCGACGAACCCATCGGTTGATGAATTCTTTTAATATAGATCCCAAGTTAAATTAACTTACAATACAATTTCTGATTGTTGATTGAGCAGGACAATTTTGACTTGAATTGTGGTAAGAAATGGCTATAAGTATATTGAAGTTTGTATGTCACATTTAGACATTTTGTTGCTGGCGTTCACAATATCCAGTAGCCAGACTAATCGTATTTATGCATCAAATTATAGTAGTCTAACGGACCTTTTCTCTAATACTCCAGCCAAAAATGTTGCAAAATTGAATCACTCGTGAACTTATCTCCCCAAAGAAAAATTGAGCCACTCAAAATAGAAAACATATTGTTTGAGATATGCTTCAACTCTGCGACCGTATATCAGGATATAACTGAACCGCTCCTGTTGACGAAGAAAGTTTAAGACCGTGATTTTAATATGTTTAAAAACTACAAAAATTGGGAATCCATCAATTTATCAGTCGGCCATGGTCTTTTGCCAACATTTTTTATGATTCTTCAGGCAAAAAATCTTCACAAATGCTTGTGAGTAAGGTATAATTTGATTTATACTTGAATTGCTTTTATTAACCCGTATTTTACAACATCTGATTATCCAAAGGACGGACTTCGCATTGATTATATGTTGTTGCCTAATATAATACTTATCTCTATTACATAGAGCATTAAAGTTAACTATCGGTTCATCTACTGGAAGCAACACAATGATTGGCCATGCCCGGTATTCTTGTGAACTTGTTTAAGTACTCCCTGAAGCCTTGTAACTTCTCTGACACATATTTTTTTACACTGAAAGACTATTGTAACAACACACCAGTTACTATAAGCTTTGCTTGGCATGTCATTAGAGAAACTAAATGCAATCACAGATTAACAAGAAAATTGATGAATGAATAACATGATTTCCAGTCCATTTTTGAAACCATGTTCATTGCTGAATATGGTTTAACCACGTTTTATACAAAACAAGCTTAAATATGCAACATACAAAAGAAGAAAGCAGAAACAAAAATACGCATGAAAAAAGACTGAGGCAGCAAACTTGTCCACACAATTGGAAGCAAAGATTACACCGCGCACCCCTTCGGGCCGTGTAACATAGGAGATGATCATAGCGCTAACAAAGTCAACGATGCATTTATCAAAGCTTTAATTAGTAAATGAAGATTCCTACATGAACATCATTTATCTAAATAAATCCAATTTTCAGGTTTAAATTGACTCACATACTTAATTCGTTTTCTTAATCTAACTTGCGGCTGCTGATGTAATTCCCTGACTGTAATGCGTTTATCCTTCTGGTCTTTCAAACAAGAACTGTTTTGGAGACAAAGTCCTCTGGTTGTCTTCTTGTAATCGTATTTAATTAAATATTTACCACTATGGTACTATGACAGTTGTACACATGTCTTCACGCGAATCATTCCAGAAGGTAGACAGTAGAACTGATTTGGGTCAATTTTAATTTTCTTCTTAAAAACAGTTATGAAGTCAACACCTTGCTTATTTATCTGGATACCTGGCATGAATATGTTGTTAGATAGGTAATAAAACACGTGTATAATTAATAAATGAAAAAGTTAACCGATTTACACGTTGGTACTTGGCAATATTCGGATGAGTATCAGAGACAAATTGGGCTGTGAAGTCATTTCCTGATTTAAATATGTCGCTAATATGTCTTCACTGTGGAGATTTTCTTAAAATGTCTTAATCAAACTATATACATCTTAATTTATCCATATATATCTTAATCTCTTTATATTCAACTAACCTTCATGAATTCCACGCTTGACTCGAGAGGGTGATCTCTCCGAAACAGCAGAAGAAAGTTTTCTTCCATTGGCAGGATTTGAGCAAGCTGGAAAATCGCAGAATGACATAATTCAGATATATTTTAGTGTCTATCAGATATCTCAAATATACACTTATAATACACTTTTTTTTTATACGAACACGCTTCCTCGACGTTTCTCTAAATGTTTTAAGAGTTGCACTAGACATAGGAACGTCAGAAAACAATGATTGCGTTGTTTACCCATAACATGTTTTAAAGTTCAAGTTAGACATCGTTTCGAATACCATGTTATATCGAATTATTGTAGTTAGAATGACAAGGTGTGCACTATTTTGTATTGTCTGTCATTCGAAAATATATATCGCTATCAACTATGATTTGCTATTGAGAGTATAATCGTAGTCAAATGGAACAGGTATATTGAATCACTAGTGTATTAATACCTAATTGGTATCATTCTTGGAACAGGATCGTTGTGGGAATTCAATAAAAAAATAATTTAAATAAGTTATTCCCCAAACAAACGTGTTATGTGTCGTTGTATTTTAAAATTTGCCAGAATTTACACCAGACAATCAATTGCTCCAGCAAAGTTTACCTCTGCAATGTCTATTCTTCCATCGTTGTTTTCATCGAAAGCATTGAGCACGAGTTGTTTGGCATCATGAAGGGCGGAAGCAGAAATAACCTGCAGAGAAACAAGGCAATAGTAATAGTATATATCTCAATACAATGAATAATTTTTGCTAAACAATGCTGAACTTGTTAATTTGTACTAAAATCATATGACTAATTACAAAATTTAAATAAAGACTTTTTAAGGTTAGACAAATGACTAACTGTATCTAGTCATATTGATGACTTGCACGACTTAATTTTTGTTTCCATACAAACGGTGTTATTTGAAGCACATGCAACACAGACGGACATATTTAACGGTGACCAAACAAAACTAAATGCAGTGAGGCCCGCTAAACACGCCACCACCATTATAAGTAATGTATTGATGATGATGATGATGATGATGATGATGATGATGATGATGATGATGATGATGTGATGTGGTGATGATGATGTTGATGATGATGATGATGAAAAATACATATCTTGTGATGATAACAAATGTTTTCAAAACATTTTTGAAAATATTATCTTATATTTATTGAGCATGCATGGAACATTGTTTGAAGCCGAGCGCAAATTATAGCTTGTGTTTGTACAAACTGTGATAAGTTATTGTAGGTAATTTGAAACTTTATAACATAACATAATTTTATTGGCAATATTTTAAATATAATTATAGCCAACATACATGTTAATATATAACCTCTACATAACGAACGAAGGGTGTTAGTATTTGCAGAGAAGTGGAATTGTTAATGTGTTTAACATAACGAAGTTATTATATGTTGCTTTTTTCTCTTAACTTGAAAGCATGATATTCAAATTTTGCAATATTTCGCAAGACATTAACATTTTCAGTTTTAAGGAAGGAGACAAATTTATGCAAAATTGGAAAGTGACAAAAATATGGTTTAAAAATTTCTTTTATTAATTCTCTATATTTCATACAAACAAGTTAAATGGTTTTACGTTTCAATGATGTTCATCGAACAATGTATGCTTTTTCTGTCTTCTAATGGTGTATTGTAGTATCTACCTGTTTAAACGGCCAAGTCATGAGCGGATAGTCTGAACTTTGTCAGTGACGTTCTATATTTATCAGCAGTTACATTGCTTAATTTTTTTTTTTTTTTTTTTTTTTTTTTTAATTTTTATTTGTGAGTTTCGATCATACAAATACAGTTTCAATTTTACAACATGTAGTAAATATAAGATTTGGCATAAATATCAATAATAAAGTTATATGTTGAGTCGGTTTGAAGAACAAATGGAGTACATGCATTGGTTGATTTATGGTAATGAATAGTATTATGGGTTTATTATATATGTTAATGTTGTCTTAATACAAATAATAGCAGGAATAAAGAAAGGTAAAAGAAAATAACGTATGTATCTTTTTCCTTGTACTGTTGGGATTTACGGATTGTAATGAAGTTATCGATGTAAAAAGAATTGTAATATACATTTAATTCTACCTCTATGTATTGAATTGTATCCTTGTTTCAGTTGTTCCCGACTCATAAGCATACTAAACCTTTACTATAATGGCGTACATGTATTTCGAAACAGTCTTAGCAAAAATATATGTATTCACTTTAATTAGTCAACAAAACAAAAAAAAAATAGACTTTGATAAAGATTGATTTAAGTCAAGATCAATATTGCAGTAATCGATAAACAGAGCAAAATACTGCAAACATTTATAGAAAGGATAATACTGTGAAATAATGATTAATTCAATTATACAATACATTAAGTTGTGTCATACATGGTTGATTATTTTTATTGTTATTGAAAATTCAATATTTAATGCATGTCTTTTCTGTAATGGACATACCTAAGGTTTAGTGTATACATATACATACATACCCATACATATATACCTATACATATATACACACAAACATATAGATACACATTTACATGCACAAAGATACACACTACTAGGCTTAACAAAGTTATTAACCCAATATTACAAAAACATATAGTTATACAAATCCAGATTGGCATATTATTTTTGTATAATAATGTGATTTTTTTAAAAAATTAATATTCTATACTTGTCCTTTCTATAAACATTTTAAATAACATATGTAAATAAAATAAGTTAGTAACTTAAGTTATATATGCTCATGTCTAGTCAGTCTTAGTGAATTAGGAATTAGTTAATATGTGTTATTAAATTTATTAGTGGGCTCCAGTATTTGTCATTAATGTCTTGTTTTAGATTTTTTGCTTAACAAACAACATTGCTTAAATATGTTTCTCTTTCAAAATTGCATTTAAATAAACAATAAGATGCTAGACGTCTTGAATTATGTATATTACTGTGCTAGTTCTGTTTGTAATTGTCAATGATTTTTTGTTTTATTGTTACAAATCTTACATTCAGTCTGTTTTGACTTTGCTATGTATGACCTTGGCCAATGTTAGTAACTATTTCTTAAAATTGTTTCGCCCAATTTGTGTTGTTATAAGTGTTGCCATTTCTCGATCTTGATATACTTTGCAATTTAAGAATAGTAAATAGTTCAGATGACAAGGTGTTTTAATATTATTCTAGCGACCCGCTTTGTAGTGTAATTATTATGTTAATGTGCCTTCGTTTGGTAAAATCCAAAATTAGTATTCACCAGATGACATAACGTAAGAATATTAGAAAATAGATTTCATTTTAGAAATTTTGATAAAAGTTTTGATAACGCTATTTTAGTATAAACCTTCCTACATATGTAAGTAACTTCATAATCACAATTGACATAAATGTATACTCCGAGATATTTTTGCTATAGGCTCTCTATCCTGAAATCTAAATGTAAAACAAAGGTAACTCTTACCGCAGATAAATTGCAGTAAGGTAGAAAAGGGGCACTGTGAATATACAGGGGTAACGATTGAAGACTCTTTTTATATGAAATGTTATGTTAATTCGTATAGAACTGAAGTAGAGTGAGTTGTGATACATTAAGCGGATTGGGATCTAGAAGAACTTAAACACAGTAACTAATCATGTACATGAAATCGGAATTATAAGTGCGGTGAGAAAAATGTTGATACTGTGAACTGATAGACGCATGCAAAGATTCACTGTCTGAAAAAGTGGTACATTGGCAGTACAACAGAAGACATTACCTAAAGATTATTAGGAAACAGAAAGGTTAAAAGGTGCGCAGTAACGACACGATAGACTAGAATATTTGTTCATTGATTGTTAAATATATAAATCAAATATATGTATATTGTAGTTATGGTGTAGAGGTATGGTGACAACATAACGAGGGTGTGATAGATGTGTAGAGAGATATGATGACAGCAAAGCGAGTTTGTGATAGCTGTGTATAGATATGTTGACAGCAAAGCGAGATTGTGATAGATGTGTATATATACGGTAACAGAAAATCGAGGTTGTGATAGATGTGTATAGATACGGTAACAGAAAATCGAGGTTGTGATAGATGTGAAGAGATACGGTAACAGAAAAGCGAGGTTGTGATAGATGTGTAGAGATACGGCGACAGCAAAGCGAGGTTGTGATAGATGTGTTGAGATACGTTGGCAGCTAAGCGAGGTTGTGATAGATGTGTAGAGATACGGTAACAGAAAAGCGAGATTGTGATAGATGTGTACAGGTACGGTGACAGCAAAGCGAGCTTGTGATAGATGTGTAGAGATACGGTGACAGTAAAGCGAGGTTGTGATAGATGTGTACAGATACGGTGACAGCAAAGCGAGGTTGTGATAGATGTGTACAGATACGGTAACAGCAAAGCGATGTTGTGATAGATGTGTATATATACGGTAACAGAAAAGCGAGGTTGTGATAGATGTGTAGAGATACGGTAACAGAAAAGCGAGGTTGTGATAGATGTGCAGAGAAACGGTAACAGAAAAGCGAGGTTGTGATAGATGTGTAGAGATACGGTGACAGCAGAGCGAGATTGTGAGAGATGTGTACAGATACGGTGACAGCAAAGCAAGCTTGTGATAGATGTGTAGAGATACGGTGACAGCAAAGCGAGGATTTGATAGATGTGTAGAGATACGATGACAGCAAAGCGAGGTTGTGATAGATGTGTACAGATACGGTAACAGCAAAGCGAGGATTTGATAGATGTGTAGAGATACGGTAACAGAATAGCGAGGTTGTGATAGATGTGTACAGATACGGTAACAGCAAAGCGATGTTGTGATAGATTTGTATAGATACGGTAACAGAAAAGCGAGGTTGTGATAGATGTGTATAGATACGGTAACAGAAAAGCGAGGTTGTGATAGATGTGTAGAGATACGGTAACATAATAGCGAGGTTGTGATAGATGTGTAGAGATACGGTAACAGAAAAAGCGAGGTTGTGATAGATGTGTGTAGATGCGGTAACAGAAAAGCGAGGTTGTGATAGATGTGTAGAAATACGGTAACAGAAAAGCGAGGTTGTGATAGATGTGTAATGGTACGGGGACAGAAAAGTGAGATGGTGAAAGAGGTGTAGATAAAGTTCAGAGTTTTACCTCTTGTCCAACGTCTGTCGTGTTTACACTTGTCACGAGTTCCTTCAGGAAACTGTCTAGCTCCTTGCCTTCTATATAACCATTTCCTGAAACAGATTATCAAACATTCTTGTAACGAGTGGTTATTCAGAAAACTGACTTACACCTTGTTTTCTATATAATTTCCTGAAACAGTTTATCAAACATTCACGTAACGGGTGGTAGTTCAGAAAGCTGACTAACTCCTTGTTTTCTATATAACCATTTCCTGAAACAGATTATCAAACATTCTTGTAACGGGTGGTATTTCAGGAAGCTGACTAACTCCTTGTTTTCTATATAATTTCCTGAAACAGATTATCAAACATTCACGTAACAGAAGGTTTTTACTTGTGCATTAAGCTATGTAGTATATATAGGTTTCACAAGTATAGAAATGTACATAGTAAATATTATTGATATAGTGCGGATTTGAAGCAAACGAATAAAATAAAGTATATTTACAGGTCACTTAAAAAGTAAAACCATTGCACCAAAGATTTTGATAAATGTTATAAGTGTTATTAGCCTTCTACATCAGTGACTTTTTGTACTTGTACAAAAATATGTTGTCAGAACATGATCCCGTGTACATAATTTCACAAATTGTTGGACTTCAACACAAAATAAGATAGAGGAATCTATACGTTGGAGCATAATTTGCATTTTTGTTAGTTTGATACCTGACCTGATGTTTTGTTTTGGTAAAAAGCAGGAGATTTTTTGGACCACGATGTATAATATAAAAGTATTACTTCTTGTCACTAAATAAACATATTGTCCTTCAAAAGTGTCATGTATTTATTTCCAACACGTCTTATGGACTGTTGTTTCTACTATGTAGTGTTTATTCTTTAGTAATACGTTTATTTATACCTAAAGGCAAGTTAAACGCACCATATTGTTGCCTGAGTGCAATTAAAGCGCCCCATATAGATACCTTACTACAAGTTAACCGCCCCATATTGATACCTTAGTGCAAGTAAACCGCTCCATATTAATGCCTTTGTGCAAGTTAACCGCCAAAATTGATACATTAGTTCAAGTTAAGCGCCCCATATTGATACCTTAGAGCAAGTTAACCGCCCCATATTGGTACATAAGTGCAAGTTAACCGCGCAATATTGATACCTTATTGCAAGTAAACAACCCATATTGATGCCTAAGTGCACGTTGACTGCCCCATATTGATACCTTAACGCAAGTTAACCGCCCCATATTGTAACTAAGTGCAAGTAAGCTGCCCCATATTGATACCCGAGGGCAAGTCAACCGTCCCATATTAATACCTTAGTGCAAGTCAACCGTCCCATATTGATACTTAAGTGCCAGTAAGCAGCTCCACATTGATACTTTAGTGCAAGTTAATCGCCCCATATTGATACCTTAGTGAACGTTATCTGTGCAATATTCATACCTTAGTGTAAGTAAACTGCCCCATATTGATAATTGAGTGTCAGTAAACGGCTCCATATTTATACCTTAGTGCATGTTAACTACACCATATTGATACCTTAGAGAAAGACAACCGCCCTACATTGATGCCTTAGTGCAAGTTACTGTGTCATATTGATACCTAAGTCCACATTAACTGCACCATATTGATGCCTTATTGCAAGTAAACTACCCTATATTGATACCTTAGTGCAAGTAAACCGCTCCATATTGACACCTTAGTGCCAGTTTACCACGTCATATTGATGCCTTAGTGCAAGTTAACCATCCCATATTAATACCCTAATGCAAGTTAGCCGCCCCATATTGATACCTTAGTGCAAGGTCACCGCCCCATATTGATACCATAGTGCAAGTTAGCCGCCCCATATTGATTCCTTAGTGTCAGTTAACCACCCCATATTGAGACCATAGTGCAAGTTAACCGAGCCATATTGATACTTAGTGCAAGTAAGCTGACATATAATTGATACCTCAATGCCAGTAAACCTCCGGATATTGATACCTTAGTGCTAGTAACCCACCTGATATCGATACCTTAGTGTTAGTTTATTATTAGTTTATGCAATGATCATATGATTTAGTCATATTTCCTTATTCTCTTCTAAGTGTAACAAAGGGGGAAAAATGTGCAGCCAGTCCGGGACTCGAACTCGGGACACATCGCTAACAGGGCGAATGCTTTTTCGACTGAGCTAACCGGACCGCTTACACATTCTCTCCCTATCCCCCGGCTACATACACCCCGGATAACTTGAAATTCGTCCTCGAATTTTCATAGACTATACTCAACATACAACTCACAAGCACTTTTTAAGCACTTGTACCGTAACGACCGCGGGTCCTTAACGTCGGGCGCCATTGTAACATAGAGAGAAAACTATGCAGCCAGTCCGGGACTCGAGCCCGGGACCTTTTGCTAACAGGGCGAATGATCTACCGACTGAGCTTACCGGACCGCTTACACATTCTCTCCCTATCACCCGGCTACATAAGCATAGTAGATCTCTTACAAGACGGACTTTAAATAACGACACGACATTTCGTGCAATAAGTAAAAGGGCGTAGCCAGGATACTTTTTAAGGAGTATTGTCATAAACGTCTGGACTCTTAACAACCGACATTGGGAAACAACAATATGGTGTAGAAATAAATAAGTAATGAATCATCGTGTGACAGCTAAGTTGTGGAGTTCAATATTATGTAGCAAGTTAATTAATACATGCCTTTCATGTATTATATCCACAGAGTATAGGTAAGTGTACGCTGCCGGAGTGGTATATTGGCATTTGACAACATAACAATGCATGTATTCACCTCACGTGACGTACCTCAGTGGTTGTCCTACTTAGCGCTGACAAAACACACACATTCACACACTAATTACAGCTCTTGACTTTCTGAATATCGAGCGAACATTAATGACCAATGTAGGTAACTTACTTGTGAGATTTGTTCCAAAAACAAAGGTTCTTAAAGAACAAAGTGTTGACACAAGCTGAAAGATTAATATGACGGTTTAGTTGGATGGCATATAGATAATGTTTTCCTGGGGACTTAAATATTAAATCTTTAGCATATAGATGCTCCCTGTGTGTATATGTTTACTATTTGTCCACGACACGGATTACTCTCATGGTTTGCTAACAAATTGCTTGCTTTTTGCAGATAAATGCTAAATCTTTGTTTCATAATGATTTACAGTAAATTTATAAGTAATTGTCTGTAATTCACGTATTAATATCTAGATGTTACTGATCAAGGCGTGTCATTGTTGGAGTATTACTGTATAGAACTCAAGTTAACTTTTTTTCATCTCGTGTGGAATAAGCAAGCTACACGTATAACATATACCTACATTGATTTAAACTTCGAAAAGCATGGACAATCAATCAGATATTGGTGTACCCTTCGTTAGAGACGGCACCTGTCTGGCACCGACTAAACCAAGCTCACGGAAATATAACTCTGAAGCAGTTAGACCACAGATGTGTGATATCCTTGGCGCAACGGAGAGCATGAAAGCTAAAAAAAAATGCAAGCAAACTTTGATGTTTACTAGCATTTGCACTAATTTTAGAACTCAAATTTTCTAAACGATAAATGCCGATAGATATTTCGATTTTCAATCTCCATTATTTTTTGTTATCCTTTGAAAAAACAACACGTTTTTATTGATTTTTACCTAGCTTTCATTGCTGTTGTTTGTTACATTACTATTTCGTCTAATTGCGGTTTGCACGGTTACTCAGCATACGTCCTTACTGTTTAGACAAAAAACAAAATATTCAGTCACCAAGACTTTTTCAAACTATAGCAAATTTTTGATTTTAATTGGCACTTTGTTTTATTGATTATTCGGGAAACGATTTTTTGAGATTAAACATTTGTGGTTGCACTCATTGAAAGGCCCGACTTAAATCAAACATTAACTTTATAACAAAACATTAGAACCATTAATAAATTTACATTACTCCGCACCAGATCAAAATCGTCGCTGTTTGAGCGAGGAAACGAAGCCAGTGACACATCAATGTTTTCAATGTTAAACGTATCTGGATTATTGTCCGGTCACGCGTCTACTGCCCATGTGACACAAGAACTACTTTTTGTTTCAGACGTTTTACAATAACAATACACAAATATTTATTTATTTTAATATAATAGTGTGCGGAACGTTTTTTGTTATGGTAGCACAAAACAAGTTAAGTACATGCAACCTTAAACCTCATGTTTATTAAAATATCAATGATAACAATTCACTTAAGAGCTGATTTATTAAACCAACCTACACCAGTTGTTATATTTACACTTTCATTCAATCAATAAAACAAAGTCAACAATCGCGATAGCTCATAACGCACCAGAACACATAGCTCACAAATCAAGTCATCTGTTAAAAAGTTATTTCAGTTTACGATCTTTAACACTTTTTTGTTTACATTATATTGGGCTAGTACCTTATACAGCATGCACGGGTATAGTTGTGTTTTTTATTTCTCGTGTTGGTCCATGTTTGTATTCATGTATTGTTAATGACATCCATTTGAAACATAGTCGTTCATTGACCGCACAAACCGGCCGCAATACCTCAGGTGGTAGAGCGTCGGCTGCGGATCGGGAGGTCGTGGGTTCGAGCCCCGGCCGTGTCAAACCAGATACTTTAAAGTTGGTAGTAGTGGCTTCCCTCCCAATGCTCGGGGCAAAGGGGACAGCATTACACCTGACTCGTCGGTGTCAGTATAATGGACTGGCCGGGTTCAGTCCCTGGGCACCTCATAAGTGCCCCTGTGCTATAATAATAGAAATGTCGCTGCGCAGTATCGGCAAAAATGCCGGCTAATCCCAATCCCAACTGACCGCACAAAGCGGTAATGAGTTGAAAATTTTAGTTGTGTTAAGTAAAGTCGTAAATAACTCGCTTAAGTTCAAATCTGTTCGGATAACAGGTTTGTGGACACGTATAGCTTTGCCTTATTTGACAAGGAACAAGTACAATGAATAAATCAATGATATTCATTAAAAACAAGCGGTAAGTCCGGCTTATCAATAAATACTGTATATATCCGGTTCTATTTTTGTAGTTTTGTTATCTAAAGGTCATGTCAACACAACTAAACTGGAAACACACTTTTGTCCAGGACTTAGTCTAAGTTGTAGCAGGCCAAAGTGTCTGGTGTCTATTGATCAGAAAACAATTGAATCTGAGTTTTCAACCATGATTCTAGGTAAGACGAACTCTAAGCAAACGTTTCAACAAGAGACTTGATACGTCGGGGGGAGTCGGGGAAAGGCACGGCTAACGATCACAACAGTCTCTATGATCAATACAACTCCACGCCAAACAAAATGTAAAATAAATTCTAGTAGAAAGAGAAATATTCGATTTCCTACAACAGTTTACAACAACCAGGTAGCAGGGACCTCTTTTGTCGCTAATGTAGCAGTCACACTTAACGCTGCATTCAGTGAAGAAACACGGAGGTCTTCATTCATCACAATGCAGTATACAATAACTCATTTGTCCGCTAAATGTCTCAGTTCAACATAGTATTGCGGGATATCTGAAGCTGTGAAACAGAATAGAATCAAAACTAGTACTAAAATAAGATGGTAAGATTAATTTGAATAGTTGTATAGCTGGGTCTCTTAAATATTAAGTTAAATACTAAAATCATTTGTAAAATAAACAAAAATGCACTTGCACAAAGACATGGTCAAATATTTAAGTTTTGTTTTAACAATACATGTTAAAAATTGTAAGAATAATAATTCATTTTAATCGTTCAACTGTGGTTTATCGTTGTAGCGGTGGCGATGTTTGTGCGTGTAGTTATTGTAAGCAACAAAGCTGGACATATATATGTAACTTGGAATTGCGCACTTAACATCGTAATATAATAAAAACAACTATTCTACTATGATTTGATTTTAAAATATAGATAGATAGAATTTTATTCGTATATCGGGCCAGAGACCCATCCATACACAAGCGTATAATCATACATAAATATCAATGGTAGGTTGTTTAACAAAGTTACCATGGAAACAAAGTAACTAAATAGTAAATAGTAACTAAGAAGTAATAAACTTTATAATTGTGATACAATAAGAAGAGCTATATGTAGTGGTAAGAGTCTAACTCTAATGCATAGACACTAGTCATTAAATAAATTTATATTTTTTAATTTACGACATAATAAGCTATTAAAGCAAACTGAAGTTAGCCGTACGTTGCTCAAATGCTTTAAAAATATAAGCAGCAAGTTTTAAATTTATTTGTTCACTTGTACTGGTAAATAATTCTCGAAATTTAATGGTGTTTGTATATAAGTCCGGACTATATTCTTTCACGTTCCTAACACTACATTTGATTATTCTTTCCAATATTGTCCATGTAAACTATTCAACAAAGAAACCTTGTGGCCAACATGGATTGATTACATGACCTTATACCTCGATATATCCGCAGTTCAAACTATAATAGAAAAAATGTGACAACAATGCTGGTATAACGCGGCCTTGTGGTAGACAAACTTCATAGTTATTATTATGTCAATGGTGTTTATGGTGCTAGTGGTGTAGGATGTATTGCATGAGAGCTGGGCTCATGGCCATATTGACAGTTATAATAACTCGTTAAAGAGCGGAAGCCAATTATAAAATGAGAACAATGTCCGCTCTAGACCCAACTTCGTGTAATTTCTCCAGAATCAAGGCGCCTATTGTTGAATAATTCAATACGTAACCAGTGTTTCCCTTATTGCATAGCCAGCGGATATATGGAGGCTCGATTTCAATGTACTTGAAGTCAAGGAGGCGCTAAACGGGTTAAACACATTTGTTCTCGGAAATTACCTTAATAATCGATCGTTTTCTTAAATAGCAAATAAAGCTGTTGATAACATATCTGTTATAAAATCTTGAACGGTACACTAAGCTGGTTAACAAGAATACTGTAACACGTTTATTCTGCCGTGATTTTCTGTATCGTTTATGCAGTGCACTTAATGTGTTTCTTACAAACTAGGAACTACTCACTCTTACTAATAATTAGAGGCGGTCACCAGAATAGCATAATGTCGCGTTGTCTCTTCTATGTTAAGTCTATGTGCTCTAGTGCACCAATTATACTAATCGCGTGTGCATAATTTGTATCACACTTTCATAGAAGAATGATGAATTCATAGTAATGGAAAGCATGACGGTGACTACAGAAATGAGACAATCAATAGGTAACGACGTAAACAAACATTTTGGGTGTGTTTCATCATAAACCTTAAGACCGTTTTTTCTCTTAAGAATGGTTTTCCTTCTGAAGAGCGTTTCGATAGTATTTCGGAAATCGCTATCAGAGCGAAACCGCTTTTAAATTTTAAGAGTGCTGTTGATTGATTTTCCACCAATCGCACTTACGACACTTTGTTGAAACGCACTTAGGAGTGATCGTAAGACCAACATTTAAGAACATTTTTCAATCGATATTAGGATTTATGACGAAACGCACTAATATTTTTTTTTTACTTTTAAGTTTTTGGAGTTGTTTATAAAATTTCTCGCTTTAGTCATAGCGAAACATGAATCAAAATGCATCACCGTAGATACGATTAATTTCGCTTCTCCTGTTATACAACACAAATCATACCCGAGAATCTAATGAAAATCTGTATGGCATATATCAAATTAATGTTCTAAACCTTCCCAGTGATGTTCTTATAAAAAGAACGTAGGTTGAAATGTTGGTTAGACAGAATACAATGGATATGTAAGTCAATGAGCAAGCAAGCATGCACCAGCGAATTAATTTGTACAGTCTATCCTGAATGATACACACGCCATTAAAACTCTACATATCAGAAGAATATGTAAACCACCATGGTAAATTTATTTTCATTGTGCTTAAAAGCAGGACAATCGCATGATGCATAAAGAAGCAGCAGTTGGAAAGCATGAGTAAATTATATTGATATTAAACATGGGAAAAGTGTCACAAACGAGGACAATAATAAAGTACGTTACGGTCATCACTCAACCATTGATATGCTTAGCTTCCCGTGTATCTGGGTATCTAACCGATACCTAACAAGATAAGTTTGACTCCTTATTTCAGCGGTAACGGTATTGGTTTCTTACGGCGTCAGCCTGGGTTCGAGTTCTGCTCTATGTCAAATTTACTTTATGCTTTGTTAGGCTGTCTGTCGTAAGACAAAGCACTATTAAACACTCTGTACCGAATACTGTTTTCTGCAAGTTCTACAAATAATAAGTACTGCTACTGAGGTTGAATGGATAACTGACCTTATTTTCAACATTATTGCAGCTTTTCCTGTTGTAATTAAGGAAATTGAATCTTAAATCTTATTAACCAGTCTACAACAATTTATTATCTGCCATGTTCGCTGGTTTTGGAAGTCAGAGCGCTAGGAACATACACATATAAACAAGGGTGCCCGTGGTTAGGGTAAAGTCGCCGACATGTAACTCCTCTTACTGCTTAGCCTCTCACCACATGGATTTTAGTCCCTTTCGAGGTAAAGGACTTAATGCGGGAAGTCCACCTTCCTAGACATTTGTCCGGGTCTTCCACAAAATTAGCTGGATGTCGCTATAAGGACCATTATTGGTCGCAGCTTTATATATAATACATATATTAAGCAAATATTTAAAACTTTTTTACATACGTATAATCGTAACATGTTTGTTAAAGCTTCGACAGAAAAAACAACATCTTGTTTTGCAGCAGCTATGTAAACATACGAAATAATCGAGTATGCAAGGATATTATTCGCTTAATGCCTATTATATTCAGTGAAGCCATATATTGCCAGATAGACGTGAAATAACTGTGAAGTTGATTTATGTTTATCACCGCATTATAAACAACTCGATACTATTGTCGTGTTTCTGTCGACATAGCATTAAAATCATTTGAATATTGTAACAGGGAAGCTGTAATTATTATAAGAAAAAAAATGCCATGCTACAATTTAACAAAACACATAATAGTCAAGCCAAAAACAACAGACGTAGATAAAAATATAAGGGGCGAGAATAGCAAAGAAATGACACGAACAACATTATATAACAGTTTATATCTTTGCACTTAAGTACATCGTTAATTAAACTGATAAAAATAACAATTTGTATACAGTTACAAACACGAAGAAAAGCGACAAATTTAAATAAAAAATAAAACACAAAAAATAAACTTCGATTTCTTTTTAAATCAATGATATTATAAAAATATAACACTTCTTTTGCAAATCAAGATCTGGCCAAATCATCATTGTGATATAAACAAATAAATCAGATTTTGCAAGTAAAAATACAACCATGTCTAACCAAATTCCGTCTATTATAATATTTTTAAAAACATATTTTGGAAAGATCTGATAACTACAACAAAAACATTTCAGACATGTTACATAATTTAGTAGTTTGGAAGCTGTAACTGATCGTCTGCAGACTTGAACCCTTTTAGCAAAACATCGCGTTTTCACGAATGTCTACTGACGAATTTGGCACGGATACCTTGTGAAGTTGCATCATTATTTTGTGTAGTTTAAGTTTGATCACATTGCATACTAATGTTTGGCTACAACTGGTTACGCTGAAGCTGTATGTGAGTAGAGTTTAATTTACGTGTGTAAGAAGTGTTGTTTTAAAACAGTTATCTACCCTTGGTAAAACAAACAATAAGGCAAATATCTGCCCTGACAAAACAAACAGAAAGGTAAATATATTTAGGTGACAGAGCACACATTAGTCTGAAAGACAGAACCCCTCTTCAATCAGATGAACTTATCAAAGCAATATCTTGATTTTACCTCAGGCTTTTGCTTGTATTTTCTAATAATTCCAAGTTTCTAATTAAACGGAAATAAATCACGCCATTTAATTATTCCACAATGTTTAGCTTGAAGCTATTTGTATTGTTTCATCACCTGTTCAGTTTACAACGCAAAGCTGGGCGTGCGAGTTTTAATTATAATGACAATAGTTGACTCACAGAAACACATACATGCCCCTTTTACCAAACGCTGGTTAGAATATCTGTACTTTGTCAAATGTGGACCGGAAAAGATAAAATGGCTAAATATATAAGTGAAGTCGTGTGCTATTTGAGTAAAAACAAACTAACTACATCTGAACAATTTAAAAGTTTAAAGACAGAACTGAAGCAAAAGAAATTACGAAAAGAGAGCAATAAGTAACACAATGGGACAGTACTGCACTTTTACCTGCAAAGGTTATGGCGTAATAACGGCAATTTGTTAAGTACTGTGTACATAATACCCCTTCAATTATTGACATGTCTGTTCGATCAATGCCTGAGCAGAGCAGGTGCCTATCGTGACTTGACTTGTGCTACCGCAGCCAGTTTTATTGTCTGCTACAGTCGTGTTCAAGTGTTCAATATCAGCGTTTGGTTAATTACTTGTATCGGTAATTACCGTCAATTGGCTATCCGAGGCGGGAATGAGGGTAGCTGCATGGAAAGTCTCCACTGCAGCATCCTGGCCGCACCTAGTTTGTTTGAAATATTGAAACTGTAGTTGAAACTGCTTCCTTTTACTAGCAATCAAATGTCATTGAACGAGAAAAAGTATTAAAAATAGACTTAAAAATGCGAAAACATTCCGGCACAAAGTAAGAGTTGACCAGACCAGACCTACAACTCTCCTTATATTTTACAAGGTAAATGCGGACTACAGAAGCGCTGTGCCATGTGTCAGCTATGTCGTTTGTCATACTGCTCGTGACGGCGATCATATTAAACAAAAATCAAATTTAAAATTACAGATTTTTTCAACTGGTTATTATATTAAACTGAGCAGTGCACAATCTAGAACTATTCATAACAATGATGTTATCCTCAAATCTTACAGTACTTATAATGACCAGTTATGGTCACTTAATATCGTCTACAATACATAGTATAATCAATGTCTCAAAGGTCTTTTTAAATTTCAGGTGATACGAGATTCGTATTAATCCAACTGGTTGTTTGAAGTATAAACTAACGCTTTATTCGGGAGACATTGAATATTTTCCACACACTTTTACTTGTGCAAAATAAATGTGCACATTCTTCATTTATATGGCATTTGTTTGTTAATGGTGCATTTATAACAAAGCTATTGTTCAGGAGTGTCCTGTTTCCTGAAATGTGAACACATTAGCACTGCGTGAGCTATTCAATTCAATTGAGTACTTTTATTTACCCACCCCACACCCATATATGGAGATATTACAAATAGTAGAACAGCAAGCCAGGATCATATGAACATATTTAATACAGCATTCACAGGATCATACGCCCGTAGTTTGATTGAATGGTAACAAATGTACTGAACTATATGAGAGAATAAAATATGATAAGATATGTTTATAAATAATGTGTTCAAAATAAATAAATAAATAGATAAATAAATAAATAAATTTAATTAAAATAAATAGATAAATATGTTATTGATATCGTCTTTACTCTGTTCAGAGGAATTCAAAGGGATAAACATGAGTTTAGAAGTTTACGTTACTTGATGTTGTACTCATTAACTCTGTTTAGGCGAAAGCGAATGACAACATGTGTATATGGTTCTGATATCTTTCGATGTGATATTTTGTCTATCACATAAATAAATTTAACGGAATTTAAAGACATTGAAATGTTGGAAGAATCCACAGGTATTATCACAGCGTACAGGATACATATTATGCAAAAGGATTAAACAAACTAAAGGTCTCCATCGTATCCCACTTATTGTTATAGCACACCGACAGTATCCAGGCCCCGACCTATATGCAGGAAGTTATTGTCTATGCCACTCTGTGATTTGCAACACTAATGTGCACTTTATATATACATGTATATTATACACTGAGAAAAATTAACTGAGAATTAATATGTTTCATAAATTAATTATCATGAGGGAAAGTCAACACGGCTGTTAATCAAACAAGAGACCTATTGAAAGGAGCGTCTGTTACAAATACAAAACATTGTTACTTTGCCAGCAAAACTACTAAATAATGCAAACTGTTAATCAAAACATATACGTTATGCCTCTTAGCATGACTGCCAATTGATTCTGACTCGAATGGATTGACACCTACTATGAACAGCCTAAAGACAAGCGTGCTTCCATGAAGGCATCCAGCCAATTTAAATAGGAATATTCGCATTCAGAGGTTTTACTCTTTTTTATGATATTGATTGTTTGAGCTTTAACATAGTTTTAAACATGTCTGGGTAGAACCAGTGACGCTCCGTGGGTCAGCTGGAAATCCCGATTCCATGACAGTTTTTGTCTGACACAAGCTTGAATCCATTAAGGACCTGAGGCTAACAAGTCGATGTCCCCTTATTGAGATTGTCTAAGATTTGTTAGAAGAAAAACTAACAGGATGGGTTTGTTTTGGAACACGCGTGCGGACAAAAATCTTGATGTAAGAAATGCCCTATGTTCAAAAGAAAATGTATTGGTACTTAAATAAACTATATACTTTACTCTCTTTCCTTTTGGACAAGAAAAACAACACAACAAATGTTCTCGCCTTTGGGTAAACATTTCACAAAAAGGGTCATAGCTTCGCTTAAATTAACTGGATTGTAACTATAACCGAACTCGACAAATGTATTAATAATATACAATCTGTAAAACAAATAGGTATAGCCTTTCAACAGTTATTGATCAGACAAATAAAAGCCTAGTAAAGGACTGACACACAGACGAACAGAGGTAAACCTCTAGGACCCCTTCGACATTTTTCGACTGCTAGGTGCAGTAATAATGATACGGAGGTGTTAATAACACATGAGGTACGTTGAAGGGGTTGTGTTCCAATCCGTCACAATGCCAAAGCTATTTGGCTCGGCCGAGTTCTGTATCCTAAATATTTTATTAACCGTTTAGTTTAGTCTTTTACGGAAATATAAGTGTGGTTACTGAGTGGCTAAAGTAAGAAAAATAAAATAAGTTAAGATTCTTGCTCGAGATGCAGCTAGAAGTTATGAACGCAATAACATGAAAAAATAATAAAAAATAATAGTTTTAAAGCAATTTTCAAAACAAATCATCTTAATTTTGTATAACAATGTGACTTGCAGCATTTGTGTATTAACAAGCAAATATCGTAGTGGCTTAAATATTTTATATTATTTATAAATTGTTTATTTTCCTATTTCTGTTAATTGTGTCTCTAGTGCTGCTGGCGCCACAATAGAAAGCATCTACGGTATTATAATGAACATATGCTGGCCATAATAACACAAATTAGTAACGTTGTTTTTGTAGTACTCTTTATAAAGGCTTTCTAACATAATTTCTATACTTAGCTCTAATAATGCAACATCGATTGGAATGTTTCATTTAAATATGTCCTGTTTCTTGATTTATTGAAACTGTTTAATTGAAGTTCATTTATCCGCCCTACAGTTTTTATTTTTATTAGTTCACTCTATTTATTGTCATAATGTTTGTAAATAGTGTTCTTTATTTAATGCTTTACTATTTATGCAGGTACAAAACGTTGTTGAGATCTTCTATTGACACTGTCTGTTAGAAAGCTACACAAGAAGTGTGACAATGGAAGACTGTAAACTAGTTTATGCACCGAAGTCGGTTCTTTTGTCGACTGACCCGTTGAAAGTCGTACTTGTTCTTCTCTGCATATTTTACGCCATGTATAATATAGTGTCATTAGCTTTTGCTTCCATTGTAGAAAATCTGAAATGATTATCTTGTCTCCAAAACATCAGGAAGATATTGGAGTTCATGAATATCCTAGTTCAAGCACCCCAGTCGGTCCTTTTGCTGTCTGACCGTCCTTGGCGGTAACTGTTTATTTCCATTTATTGATCTAACGAATTAGTGTTTTGAAACATATGTTGCAATTCTCATTGGACCTTGTTATTTCCTAATGCAGAAAGTAGCGACAATTCGGCACTGTTCGGAAAATACCACCTACGACACGATCACCTGACGGGTGTATCTGATAGAAGAGCCTGTACACGATTGCAATATTTTGCTCGCTGGATTAACGATTCATTATGAAAAGTCTTTACAAATGCAGTTTGGAGAGTGACAAATCTACAAAATATCACTACTTTCCAAAGACAGTTTCCGTTAATGCTTTTGTTCGTCCAGATTCTCTAGATTTTTCAACGGAACGTGTCAAAATGAAAATAGAGTTTAGGTTTGTGTAATATAATGCCTAATATATGATGTTTTTCGGTCATATGCTTTATAATTAGCCATATAGGCATACGTCCTTCTTCGACTCTTGTTCTAGCAGATATAAAGTATGCTGCATGTTCTGGATTTCTTATTCAGCAGAGAGTGGTGACGAATTCACTGCTAAAGAGCTCCTTTTGTGAGGAAAAAAATAAGATTCCGGTGCAGGGGTTTGTGTGTCTACAAATATTTCCCCATGCAGGGGTTGGTGGATCTACAAACATTCCCCCATGCAGGGTTGGTGGGTCTACAAACATTCCCCCACGCAGGGGTTGGTGGGTCTACTAACATTCCCCCATGCAGGGGTTGGTGTGTCTACAAACATTCCCCCACGCAGGGGTTGGTGGGTCTACAAACATTTCCCCATGCAGGGGTTGGTGTGTCTACAAACAGTCCCCCATGCAGGGGTTTGTGGGTCTACAAATATTCCCCCACGCAGGGGTTGGTGGGTCTACAAACATTCCCCATGCAGGGGTTGTTGGGTCTTCAAACATTCCTCCATGCAGGGGTTTGTGGGTCTACAAACATTCCCCCATGCAGGGGTTGGTGGGTCTACAATCATTCCCCCATGCAGGGGTAGGTGGGTCTACAAACATTACCCCATGCAGGGGTTGTTGGGTCTTCAAGCATTCCTCCACGCAGGGGTCGGTGGGTCTACAAACATTCCTCCATGCAGGGGCTGGTGGGTCTACAAACAATCCCCCATGCAGGGGTTGTTGGGTCTTCAAACATTCCCCCCACGCAGGGGTTGGTGGGTCTACACAGATTTCGGTGCAAGTGTTTGTGGGTCTACATAGATTTTGGTGCAGGGATTGGTGGGTATACAAAGATTTCCGTGCATGGATTGGTGGATCTACTTTCATTGCGGAGCAGGGGTTGGCGGGTCTTAAGAGATTTCGGTGCAGGGGTTGGTGGGTCTACAAAGATTTCGGCGCAGGGGTTGGTGGGTCTACAAACATTGCGGAGCAGGGGTCGGTGGGTCTGCAAACACTTCGGTGCAGGGTTGGTAGGTCTTAAGAGATTCCGATGCAGGGGTTGGTGGGTCTACAAAGATTTCGATGCAGGGGTTGGTGGGCCTGCAAAATTTCGATGCAGGGGTTGGTGGTTCTACAAAGATTCAGGTATAGAGGTTGGTTGGTCTACAAACATTTCGGTGCAGGTGTTGGTGGGTCTTCAGAGATTTCGGTGCAGGGGTTGGTGGGTCTTCAGAGATTTCGGTGCAGGGGTTGGTGGGACTACAAACATTTCGATGCAGGGGTTGGTGGGACTACAAACATTTCGGTGCAGGGGTTGGTGGGCCTGCAACGATTTCGATGCAGGGGTGATGCAGGGGTTGGTGGGTCTGCAAAGATTTCGATTCAGGGGTTGGTGGGCCTGCAAAGATTTCGATGCAGGGGTTGGTGGGCCTGCAAAGATTTCGATGCAGGGGTTGGTGAGACTACAAACATTTCGGTGCAGGGGTTGGTGGGCCTACAAACATTTCGGTGCAGGGGTTGTGGGCCTATACCGTTTGGAGAAATGTAAAAAAGTTTGATCTAAAATTCTAGATTGTATTTTCTTAAAGAAAATGCAAATAATGATTTTCTTACTAAGAAATTTTTTACTATAACGTACTTTGTGGTAGAGTCTTCACCCCTTTTTTCGATAATCGTTTATAACTCTAAATATAGCATAAGTTTAGCTTTCCCTGTAACAATGTTGCCTATTTCACTTCAGGGTTGTCCCCGACTGACCATAGTGGATGCATGAGTAACACAGCAGGACGTGGTATCGCGTAATCTGATCACTGCACGCTGTTGCATCTAATGCTGAATAAGATATATGAGGGAAGATATCATAGTCTACGGTTACTGGCGAAATGCTCAACATCAAAACATAAGTAATGTAATAAATATGTGGTACCATTTAGCAGTGTAGACAATTGCTGTAAAGGATTCACACCTGACTGAATCGTCTCTGTAATCGACCAAATAGGCAAATAAAACATCCCAGCTTTATACACCATAGCATTTTATGAACCATTGTTTCATATTAACTTTTATCCTTTAGAGTTCGGAGTAGACAGGCTTGTGCAAAGAGCTTCCGCTGCGAGATGTATGATCAGGATCTACACTAGTTGCTGCTTACTGTCTTTCAATAGACATGTTTACATGACATGACTTGCAAGGAACTAAGAATTTGTTTCATGTATTGGCTACTAACAACTCTATCACGATAAGTGTCACAGTAAGGGTCTATTTGTGAGTCTGTGGACAACAGCTGTGGCTAGCTATGACATATGCATGAACCATGTTACCATGTACCGGTGTAACGATTTCAGGCTCCCACCCACTTATCCCTACCCCCCTCCAAATTTATGTATTTCCAGGCAACGTAAACAATTCATATATTCCCCATTTCATATTTTCCTCATGACAATAAAAAAGAAGGTTTTAAAAATACCATCCCGCAGTTTGACATCCCCCTATGGAAACCTTAAATTGTTTTCAAAAGACCATTTTATTTGTTCTTTGTCTAGAATATGTTTCTAATTCATAGATATGACATTTAAATACGGGGTGGGAATCTCAGTACACCGGGAAATACAGCCACGTGTTCATTTTGCGGGTTTAGGTGTTAAAAAGAACTATTTTCCAGAGGAGGTCATCAATAGTTGAAATCATCTCTGGCTTGTATTATTTGCATACATACCAGTTTTATATTCCACCGATTGTATTTCCGTATATGATTATATACTCTTATCTGTTTGTATTTTCTTGCATATTATATTTATCTGTTTGTATTTTCTTGCATATTATATTTATCTGTTTGTATTTTATTGCATATTATATTTATCTGTTTGTATTTTCTTGCATATTATATTCATCTGTTTGTATTTTCTTGCATATTATATTTATCTGTTTGTATTTTCTTGCATATTATATTCATCTGTTTGTATTTTCTTGCATATTATATTTATCTGTTTGTATTTTATTGCATATTATATTTATCTGTTTGTATTTTCTTGCATATTATATTCATCTGTTTGTATTTTCTTGCATATTATATTTATCTGTTTGTATTTTATTGCATATTATATTTATCTGTTTGTATTTTCTTGCGCATCATATTTGCTTAAATATCTGTAACTTCGATTTGTTTCAATATGTATATCTGATTGTATTTTCTGCATGTTTGAATTTCTACGCAAGTTGCATTTCTCTACCTGTTTATCTGTTTCCGTGCCTGTCATATATTCGTACCTGTTCGTCGTTCCTGTTGGTTTGTATGATCTTGGTTGTTTGTAATTTTCTGTTTATAGACGTGTACAAGTGTATATATTTCTTTGTGCAATTCTTGTTTGTGCCTGTGTATAAATGGTTAAGCATGTTTAATGCTAAGACGATTGCGTATGTTCGTACTCTTATAATTGTAGTTGGATTTAATATGTATTTTAAACATTTAAAAGTTCAATAGCCGATAATTTTAACTCATCTTCCCAAGTTATTAAGCCTCGCTCAATTTCTACTAAATTATGTTCCCAACAATAGAAACAGTCCTACAAGTTCTTAAAGGTTCCTATTACGCCTGTACTTTGTGTGCATACGTTGTATGCTAGAACATGTCACCATTACCGATCTTTAAAACAAATACAGATACCAATGAACTCATATATTCTGAGCAAATAATGCGTCGGAAAACGAATGACAAAGAAAATGCAAACAAACAAATAACATATATTGATTTCAATTAAATGGAGCGTTGACTAATTTTCATGCCATGATGGATGGATATACGGTGACTCAACAACCGTGTATTGTCAACATTTATTGCGGGGTTGTTAAAGTTCTATTATTGTTGAAAAAAACTCACCGTCCGAGTCATAGTGATTCCATACATCCATAAACTGCCCGGCAGTAATTCGTTTAAACTCCCGTGTTTTTGTGTCACGGAACTGGCGGAGAAAGTTGGCCGCGTTGGCTTTGATAGATTTATCCATCTCGGCTTCAGGTTTCTCTGCCATGATGTAAGTAATCTGAACACGTTCCAAACCAAGTTTTAACCGTTCCTGAATCTGTCGCTGTATAGACCAATGTCAACACTGTCGTCTGAAGTAGTAGCTGCGCGTGCCGCGCATGCGTACAGCCGCTCCCCGGATCAATAGCGTTATCTGTCTGTAGCCACTATAGTTGCGTACAGCAACAGATGGTACACGCTTCGGCAACATTTTCGAGGGTGTAGATTGGGGAAAACTAATCAGCTGTCGCAACTATATTATAACCATTTCTGATACATTAAGACATAACATGTACGCATATAATATATAACTTTAACTTTGAAAGAGATAAATACTTCGTAATGATATAAAGTGTATTTCATAGAATATCAACAATCCTAGGTCAAATAATCATACTTGTAGCAATCTTTCTAGTGTTGTTAACTATTTACATACTTTATAAAACAATTAAACAAACACTAGGGCGATCGCCTCAAAGTCACATCAGGCATAGTGCTTCCAAGTAGTGATTATATAAGATTCATATATAAGATTATATAACATAGTGATTACACAAGAAGTCGTTGAACTACTTAAAGGTACACAGACTCGGAAGGATGCTTTGTTATAACTTTGAACGGCGATGAGGCGTGTTCTTAATAGTTCTAGGTTCATGGTATTTACAGCAAATCTGAAAAAAATACGAACAATCTGTAAAGGCCGGTATTTAAATTAAAAATGTATGTGGTATTATAATAATATGACATCATACATTTTAATGTCAAATAAGCATTTGTTGTTGGACTAAATATGCATAATTGCAATGGGCAGCATATTCTAGAACTTACATCAAACAATAAAAGTTATCAACAGTCAGCAGAACAATAGACAAATGGTAAAAGTAGATTTGTGCATACATACAACATATTAAACAAGTAAATTAAAATAAAAACGACTACTTACTTGTGGATTTGAGAGGCTTGGCATTAAACGACAGAAGATACGTAAACTAAAATCTAATTGAAAATATACTTTCATGACTATACCAAAGGCTAGTGTTTAAAGAATTAGGCGAGGAACACACAAAACTATCCTATACATGTGATTTACAGCGTAACTTTGTCTTGTCTGTGAAGGCCTATGCCGATTTCCTACACTGTTGTTCGCTGCATACCAGTAAGTTGATAACATTGTTTTATGTATAAATTAATAAATAATGGATCCGATATTTTTTACCAATAAAGAAAGAAAATGTAACGAAATTTTTATTCAGTGAAAACAGTTTTAATGATTTTCAGCCTGATTGCAAGAAACTACTTTATCCTTAATGTGTCCAATCTTCATTCGAGAGTTGCCAATGCAGGCAGTCGGATTACTAATTAGTACAAATATCACATATAAACACACAAAGAACTTAACAGCAGATACTAGTTATGTCCAGATACCATCCGCAAGATACCACATGTATTTTAAATAACATGTAAAATACCATACAGCATACATTATTTTTAATAGCATGTACAGTATTGTAGAGTAAATAGTATTTATAGAAGCATGTAAAGAACGATAGATTATATATCATTGAAGGTGACATGTAAAGTACTATAGATTATATATTACTTATGGTGATGTGTAATATACTACAGATTATATATTACTAATGGTGACATGTAATGTACAATAGATTATATTTTACTTATGGTGACATGTAATGTACTATAGATTATATATTACTTATGGTGACATGTAATGTACTATAGATTATATATTCCTAATGGTGACATGTAATGTACTATAGATTATATATAACTAATGGTGACATGTAATGTACTATAATTTATATATTACTTATGGTCACATATATTATACTATAGATTATATATTATTGATGGTGACATGAAACGTACTATAGATTATATATTACTTATGGTGACATGTAATGTACAATAGATTATATATTACTAATGGTGACATGTAAAGTACTATAGATTATATATTACTTATGGTGACATGTAATGTACTATAGATTATATATTACTAACGGTGACATGTAATGTACTATAGATTATATATTACTAATGTTGACATGTAATGTACAATAGATTATATATTACTTATGGTAACATGTAATGTACTATAGACTCTATATTACTAACGGTGACATGTAATGTACTATAGATTATATATTACTTATGGTGACATGAAATGTACTATAGATTATATAATACTAATGATGACATGTAATGAACTATATATTGTATATTACATATGGCAACATGTAAAGTACTATAGATTATATATTCCTAATGGTGACATGTAATGTACTATAGATTATATATAACTAATGGTGACATGTAATGTACTATAATTTATATGTTACTTATGGTGACATGTAATGTACTATAGATTATATGTTATTGATGGTGACATGAAATGTACTATAGATTATATGTTATTTGATGACGACATGTAATGTAATAGTATGATTACTATAGATGATATATTACTCATGGCAACATGTAATGTACTATAGATTATATATTACTTATGGCGACATGTTATGTACTATAGATTATATATAACCAATGTTGACATGTAATATACTATAGATTATATATAATTGATGGCAACATGTAATGTACTATAGATTATATATTACTTATGGCGACATGTAATGTACTATAGATTATATATTACTTATGGCGACATGTAATATACTTTAGATTATATATAATTGATGGCAACATGTAATGTACTATAGATTATATATTACTTATGGCGACATGTAATATACTTTAGATTATGTATTACTTATAGTGACGTGTAAAGAACCATAAAATTATATATTACTTATAGTTACATGTAAATTACTACAGATTATATATTATTCACGGTGACATGTAAAATACAATAGATTATACATTATTGATGGTGACGTGTAATGTACTATAGATTACATATTACTGATGGTGAAATGTGACATACTATAGATTATATATTATTGATGACGACATGTAAAGTACTATAGATTATATATTACTTATGGTGACATGTAATGTACTATAGATTATATATTACTTATGGTGACATGTAATGTACTATAGATTATATATTACTTATGGTGGCATGTAATGTAGTATATATTATATATTACTTATGGTGAAATGTAACGTACTAAAGATTATATATTATTTAGTAACATGTAAACAACTGATGAGTAGAACGGGTATTATTTATAGCAACATGTAGAGTTATATTGAGAGATAATATTTTACATTGTTATTTACAGTAACAAATAAAGATCTTACGACCTAGGTATTTTGAAATGCAATATGTAAAGTACCTACGGCTAGATTCTTAATAAAGTAAATACATTGTATAAAGTGATACGTTATATCACATACCCGCAGAATGTAGAGCGTTTTCATTGGTGGAGCGTTGGTAATATGTGAGTCAATATAAAGTAATATTGACTCGAGAATGTTTTCACGTGAGCATCGAGAACATAATACTATGGTCGTATTCTTTTTACGACCACAATTGCTACAACACCATGTTGTCTGGTTAAACTAATTGACAATTCGCCAGTGTGTCTGATGATGATTTGGTAACATTTAGAGAAATTTGTGACATATAAAAGAACAAAAAGTGTAACCTTGGTACCAGCAAATGCTTTTCGTGATTATCTGTCGAGGGAAATTGTGAGAACAGACTGAGGAAATAGAGTATGTGGTATCACAAATAAAGACTTAAGGTTCGGTCAATATATATTTTTGCCGACCTTGCTAATGTGATATTGACAGAGAACTGCATCCTAGGAATATATCACATTACCAATGTCCTTAAACCTTTATAATGACTTCAACACACGTCTTTATTTGTATAGTAACTAATATATACTATATATAATCATATGTTAAATATAAGAAACATGTGCTCTTAAAGTAAATGTGAAATGTCGACAAGCAGATACAATTTATCGTTCATGTAAAAAAAAAACCTGCAAGATGTGCTAATGAACAGAAACTAGTTATGGCTGTATGTTAATCAGTAACAAGCAGATGTTCGTGTAAACATGTAAACTACTGAGGTTGGTCCGATATAGAACCATGGCTAAAATCAAGGAACACGAGGAACACAGTTGTAGATTCGAATCCCGTTTCAGAAGATCTTGCTAAGTAAATTCTCAATTGTTAATGCTTTTATGGGTTTGTCTATTTAATAGTTTGCCTTGTTTGGTTTATATTTATACTTTGTATTTTCCATAACCTTTGAAACACATTTAATTATAATTTCTTTTGTCGTCCGGTTTTCACTGGGAAAATACAACTTAAAATATCGAACGGATATCTGAAGTGTATACATAATGTAATGTGTTTAAAGTAGACCGTCACAATTGAAGAACCATTGGTCAGATACATTTAGGTACTTGTATAATACCAACTTTAAGGTATGAGAAACCGGGTTCCAAAGTTGTTAATGGTTTTTGTTATTGCGTCGATCACCCTTGCAAAGGGACATAACTTTGCACTAAACAGCGAGTTTGAATGTACGAGTCGTCTATCTTCTTGTTCACGAAGTGCAAATAAAAATAAACTAGAAGGTTTAGTAGTGCCATATAGAGTGATGTTCTTCTCAAAATGCCAGTGAAAATGGATTTACTGTCATATGAAAGTCTGTTTTTCTACAAGGTACATAATGACTTAACAATGTCGAGCTTTATTGCGGATAGGTAAGCCCACTCCAGAAAATGGAATGTTGGCAAAGTGTGAATAAAAAAAGTACATGTATAAAGTTGTTTGTTTGTTTCTTTTTTATTGGGTTTATCGTCCAACCAACAGTATTTCAGTTATCTGGAGACGGTGTCCACTTGAAGCAGATATAGTGCTGCCTTCACTGTGTAAAGCATGCCGTGAACACCTGGCATGATACCACACCCAGTCACATTATCCTGACACCGGGCCAACCAGTCGTGGAACTACCCTTATATTTGCTTGAGCGTCAGCAAGGGAGCTATACCACTACCACTTTTAACGACTTTGGTATGTCGCGGCCCGGGATCGAACCCGGGCCTCCCGTACCTGGAGCCGACGCTCTACCGATTGCGCTACCAGGTCCGGTCAGGTTTGTTAGCCTGGTCAAAAGTGTCAACTTCGACACAAGTCTGTGGCCTGGACTTGAAAGTGTTGGTTTGTACCCACCACTAGACTGCTTCTCCTTTAATTTTATCACTCAAAAAGTGGAATGTATCTAATGTATTCAGGCCAAATTTGGACTCAAATTTGGCATAAATTTAGTGCTAAGGTGTATTCTATTTATGCCACCCAAGAAGAGACAACAAAATAAACAGCAAAAGGGAAAAAAATCACAATTATTCGGAAAGGGATGTGACATCAGCACGAGCAACACGAGCAATCAGGGCGGCGCAGGCTGTACTTCCATCAGTGTAAGTGTTTTGAATACACAAGTTAAAATAAAAATAGGGAGGTAGAGTTATTAAATACACAGTGTACATGTAATATTGAGAGCATTGGTGGAAACAAAAAAGCTGAGAAATAATTATGTATTCAATAATGATACATCGGCTATAGAGATGGCTGCGAACGCTTTTGCACAGCCCAAAACCTATTTTGAACAAAACATTCAAACCATTCAGTCTCCTTCGTATCAATATCAATATAACAGACAAGGTTTTACACCTCTACAACCAAGCAGTCCAGTTTTATCCCTAACCTATCCACTCCATGGGCAATGACGGTTATAGGAATATGAAAACTATAAAACATAACATAAACAAAATGAACAACATCGAAAAAATGATAACGTATGTGATGGGGAAGCTTAATTCTATAAGAAATGAAAGTAACCGCAGCACAGGAAAATTTCCACAAATTCCAACAGTCTTGCTCGCAACTAAACACATCAATGAAAGAGCTTTTAAAACAACAAGAACAATTAAAAGCCAAAAATCTAAAAAACGAATTTAGGAGACTGTTGAAAGACCCTAGATTCTACAGAATTCCTGAAATAAATACTAGATCAACACAAAGCAATACAAAGCCCGACAATGACGAACAGCAATAGTGTGACCAACTGGTAAACTCGCTAATTCAAGACACGCTCAAACTATCAATCGATAATATCGTGTACGATCGAGCACACCGCCTCAGAAACCCAGCTCGAACCAGGATCCTACGACCGATAGGGGTAAAATTACATTACTTCTCGCAAGGAGAACTTGTCCGAAAGACATATTTTGCAAAAAAAAAGATGACCTTAAGCGGAACAACTATGGCGTAGGAGTCCAAATTCCAAAGGATTGGCGGGAAGCCTGGCGTGTGTTGAGCAACGTTATCCGAGAAGAAAAGAACCAAGGTAATCGGGTCAATTTTGTAGGACAAAAACAGAGTGTCAACGGATCTGTATATAAGACTGTGCATGGGTTATCACCGAAAGATGGGACAGGGAATAAAGTGTGTCCAGGAGAGCATATTAACATTATATCATGGAACATCAATGGTTTGGTGAGGAAAATAACCGTCTGTGATTTTCTAGATAAAATTAAAGATCTTTATATTGTTATATTTACAGAAACATGACTATCGCCAACAACTCTTTACACCCTTGATATTAAAGCATACTATGTAGACCAGTTACATGGGAGAAAATCTCTAAACACAAGGTAGGGCGATATATAGGTGGAATTGCAATAGATTATAAGTTAGACTTGATCAATAAGATCAGTATTGGAGAAACAAACAAAACGGGATATTATGGTTTAGAATTTGTAAGTCGGTATTTAATTTTAACAAAGGTGAATTTTTATGTTTTGTGTATATCCCACTACATGATTTAAAAGGATTGAATGAAAATGACAAGATTTGTACAATAATATAGAACGAGGTATAGAAAAGTATAAAATACTAGGGAAAGTATTTGTCACAGATGACTTTAATAGTAGAACAGGAAACAGCTCAGATATCATTAAGTATGACCGACTTTTTACACTCCGACGAATCATCTTTGCAAGTATCAATAGGTAATGAACATAGAGTAAACCAATACAGTGTATTAGACTGTTGAGGGACACGCCTTCCAGTGTATCAATAGGTAATGAACATAGAGTAAACAAAGACAGTGTATTAGACTGTTGAGGGACACGCCTTCCGGTGTATCAATAGGTAATGAACATAGAGTAAACCAATACAGTGTATTAGACTGTTGAGGGACACGCCTTCCAGTGTATCAATAGGTAATGAACATAGAGTAAACAAAGACAGTGTATTAGACTGTTGAGGGACACGCCTTCCAGTGTATCAATAGGTAATGAACATTGAGTAAACAAAGATGGTGAACTGGACTGTTGAGGGACACGCCTTCCGGTGTATCAGTAGGTAATGAACATAGAGTAAACAAAGACAGTGTATTAGACTGTTGAGGGACACGCCTTCCAGTGTATCAATAGGTAATGAACATTGAGTAAACAAAGACAGTGTATTAGACTGTTGAGGGACACGCCTTCCAGTGTATCAATAATAAATGAACATAGAGTAAACAAAGATGGTGTATTAGACTGTTGAGGGACACGCCTTCCAGTGTATCAATAGGTAATGAACATAGAGTAAACAAAGACAGTGTATTAGACTGTTGAGGGACACGCCTTCCGGTGTATCAATAGGTAATGAACATAGAGTAAACCAATACAGTGTATTAGACTGTTGAGGGACACGCCTTCCAGTGTATCAATAGGTAATGAACATAGAGTAAACAAAGACAGTGTATTAGACTGTTGAGGGACACGCCTTCCAGTGTATCAATAGGTAATGAACATAGAGTAAACAAAGACAGTGTATTAGACTGTTGAGGGACACGCCTTCCAGTGTATCAATAGGTAATGAACATTGAGTAAACAAAGATGGTGAACTGGACTGTTGAGGGACACGCCTTCTAGTGTATCAGTAGGTAATGAACATAGAGTAAACAAAGACAGCGTATTAGACTGTTGAGGGACACGCCTTCTAGTGTATCAGTAGGTAATGAACATAGAGTAAACAAAGACAGTGTATTAGACTGTTGAGGGACACGCCTTCCGGTGTATCAATAGGTAATGAACATAGAGTAAACAAAGACAGTGTATTAGACTGTTGAGGGACACGCCTTCCGGTGTATCAATAGGTAATGAACATTGAGTAAACAAAGACAGTGTATTAGACTGTTGAGGGACACGCCTTCCGGTGTATCAATAGGTAATGAACATTGAGTAAACAAAGATGGTGAACTGGACTGTTGAGGGACACGCCTTCCAGTGTATCAATAGGTAATGAACATTGAGTAAACAAAGATGGTGAACTGGACTGTTGAGGGACACGCCTTCTAGTGTATCAGTAGGTAATGAACATAGAGTAAACAAAGACAGTGTATTAGACTGTTGAGGGACACGCCTTCCGGTGTATCAATAGGTAATGAACATAGAGTAAACAAAGACAGTGTATTAGACTGTTGAGGGACACGCCTTCCGGTGTATCAATAGGTAATGAACATTGAGTAAACAAAGATGGTGAACTGGACTGTTGAGGGACACGCCTTCCAGTGTATCAATAGGTAATGAACATTGAGTAAACAAAGATGGTGAACTGGACTGTTGAGGGACACGCCTTCCGGTGTATCAATAGGTAATGAACATAGAGTAAACAAAGACAGTGTATTAGACTGTTGAGGGACACGCCTTCTAGTGTATCAATAGGTAATGAACATTGAGTAAACAAAGATGGTGTATTAGACTGTTCAGGGACACGCCTTCTAGTTTTATGCAAAATACAACCCTTTTTATAACAAATGGTCGATTACACAAAGATAATAATAATAGAGAATATATATATTTCTTAATAATAATGACACAAGTGTTGTCGATTATCTCTTATCGAATAAGAGTAACTTTGTTCATGTAATCGAGTTTGAAGTAATGCCACCTGACCATCTGTTTGACAATTGCGCTTTACATTTTTGTATTGAAAAACAACGGCGTGTTGCTTATACACTTGGCGGTAGCACTGCCCATAAACTATTTATAGCATGGGACATCACCGTCTGAGCACTCAACTGATGATTGAACACGCCTACCTAAATCAGCTGATCGCTTATTTAAATAAACAATACAGTTGTTTACACAGCGCATCCAGAATAGCTCGTCTAATGTACTTGGTAAGTATCGTGCGGAGAATAAATGTAAATTTAAAAGAACGAATAAATCATGGCTGACTGACCGTTCCAAGGTGGTAACTGTTGGTTTTTCTTTTTGTGTGTAATGTCTCGTCTCTGCGTTTTTGTCACTTTTGTTACATTTACCGTGTGCCTTTGTCATGAATTTAGATTAAAATATCGGCGGAAATTTTGATAGGACCTTTTCTTTTTTACCTATTAATAAAATGTTTTGATGCAGGAAAAGAGTTTAACAAAGCATGCAAAGCATTTTTGAGACATAGAAAGAATTGTGATAAAAACTTTTTTTTTCTGTAAGAAAAGGGTTTAATCCTAAAGTAAAACGAAGATGTAAACGTATATACAAGAAGAACAAGGGAACAAGAATAATAAAGTGAGCCAAATCAAATCCAAGATCATTTTGGAAAAAACAGTAAGGAACAATACATACCAAAAATAACACAGTGAGCAATATTTTTATTGATAACATGTATGAACACTTTAATATTATATAAGGATCAAGAACAGAAATATACGATATAATAGAGCATGACACAATAAATGAACCATCGAGTACGTATGAAATTAAAGCTGCAGTATTTGCACAAAACAATGCCAAAAATCCGGGCACTGACAAACTAATAGCTGAGATTTTCCAATACATATTCGATATAATAGCACCTTTTTAACTCAGTTTTACAACAAGATGTTTAGTGAGGGATGCTTTCCCGATTTCTGTGGGGAGGGAATTATACCATTGTTTGAAGGTAGTGCGCAACATGCAAGTAATTACCTTGGAATTACATTAAACAATATTTTATCAAAAAATATTCTAAAATACTAATAAATAGACTCAATTTATTAAGTTAAAGAAACCCCCAAAATATTGATAATCAGTATGGTTTGAAAGAAATAGATCAGATTTTATATTTGTCTTACATGCAATTATAAGTTAAGTATTATCGTGTAAAATGAAATTAAAGGCTACATTCCGTGACTGGGAAAAAATGTACGATAAAATAGATAGAACCTTACTTTGGCACAAACTCGTAAAAGAAAATATAAGTACACACTTTATTAAAGCTCTCAAGTCAATGTATACTTCAGTAAAATCTCCTGTTAAATACAATGGTTCACTCTCAGCGCCACTTATATCAAAGTACGGAGTAAAACAAGGGGACCCAGCCAGCAGTATATTATGCCTACTTTATCTTAATGATATACTTTATAATATTAATAAAATATAAATGGAATCGTGAATATTTGTGCAACGCAACTTGTCTTATTATTTTTTGCCGAGGACGCTGTCGCATTTGCAACTGAACCTGAGACATTACGATCTATTCTAAACGATATAGAGCGTTATTGTCAATAAATTGAAGCTAAATGTCGCAAAATCTAAAAAAGTGATATTCGAAAATTGTGGCAATACTTAGTATGACTTTTATCTGTATAAACCCAAGTTGGATGTTGTTGAATCGTTTAAATATTTACGAGAACGCCTATTAAAATGGGAACTGGAATCAGACTCAAACTATTATAGCACAACGCGCATCAAGGTCACCGAATAATTTATTTATAACGCATAATCAGCTGGATTTACCGATATCACAAAATGTAAAGCTATTTGATATGCTTGTTATGCCAGTACTTCATTATGCAGCCAATGTATGAGGACATCATAAATCTCCAGATATTGAAACGGTTATTTCCAAATTTTGCAGAAAATTATTAACTGTTAAAAACTTTAAAAATTTAGATGCCAAATACTGTGGACTTAGTCGTACCTCATTATATAAGCAAAGAAAATAATTTTTGTTGAAATATTGAATGAAACTAATCAAATCAAACAATCCCACTGTTTTGTTTAAAACTGATGACGTGTTGAAAAGAGATGCTAATGCAGCAAAAGACGATAATGGAAATAATTCGGCATACCACATAAAAAGAGCAAGAAACAACAGGTCTCTCATATGTTTGGGAAAATCAGCAGAGTATTATTAACATTGATTATAACTTTATAAAACGAAGGTTCGGTGACAATAATTATTAAAAATTGGCTATCGGCAATAAATAACTCCACTCATTTACATACATACAGTTTATTTAAAACAACTTTTAATTTTGAAATTTATTAAGATGAAATTACGACACTAAATATTGTTTAGCAATGACACAGTTTAGAGTTTCATCACATCAACATGATACAGAAAAGGACAGACATAATAATAATGTGCAGAAACTGTTATTTAAATCATTATGGATAGTACGACATATAGATGGAATAACACAAAACATGACGGATTGTACGACATAAAGATGGAATAACACAAAACATGACGGATTGTACGACATAAAGATAGAATAACACAACATGATGGATTGTACGACATATAGATGGAATAACACAAAACATGGCGGATTGTACGACATATAGATGGAATAACACTAAACATGACGGATTGTACGACATAAAGATGGAATAACACAACACATGATGGATTGTACGACATATAGATGGAATAACACAAAACATGACGGATTGTACGACATAAAGATGGAATTACACAAAACATGATGGATTGTACGACATATAGAGGGAATAACACAAAACATGGTGGATTGTACGACATATAGAGGGAATAACACAAAACATGGTGGATTGTACGACGTATAGATGGAATAACACAAAACATGATGGATTGTACGACATAAAGATGGATTAACACAAAACATGATGGATTGTACCATACAAAAAACTTATATACCATAAGTATATATACGGATGGAATGTTACAACAAATGACACATTATACCCCATATAGATGGAATAATTTCACACATAATGGATTGATGCTTTATAAATAGAATTACGCCATATGTCAGAAAATAAATCACACGTTGATGGAAGATATCATATATTGATATAAATACATGTGGATTATTTATTGATGAGCGATATCCTACATGTATATCGGTTGAATTATAACACAGGGTGAATGCCTTGCCCCGTAATAGCTGACATGTGGAACGTACAGACTATACAAGGTATGTGTACAGGCAAACAATATATAGCTACTAGCTATATGAATATTTTAAGCTACTTCATTAACATAACTTAGATTAATAATAACTGAACATTAGAAATTCTTTTAGCAGGTTAGATATCATCACATCCATCCATATCGTCATTGTTATCATCATCATTATCATCAGCATCACCAACAACATCGTCACCAATGACTGTTTTTAGAAAAAAATGTCATGAATCAATTATGATAAAACTGTTCCTTTAAATCCACCTCTTTTAAACCACCGATATCTTAAACAAAGAAATATAATAAACGATACATTAATGATATAATATAGTGAACTTACTATTCATAAACGACAAAGACAGTCAAATAGTCATAACAATTAAATATAATTAAAATAACCGAAAACTGTCGAGCAGTCCATGTATAAACAGTCATCGTCTAAGACCCATAATGCATCTTTATATTTAGTTCAGCAATATGGACTACTTCCTTTTACCTTGTTTACAATTCATTTAAACTCAAATATGACATTTACATTCTCATTAATATGCATAAATATTTATGTTCGCTAATTAACATAATTAATAATTTTAAATCTAAGTTAAGCGATACCCTCCACTCAAGGAATGATATAAAAATATTCTTCAACGTTATGACTAGCAATAAGCAGACTTCTAACAAAATTGGGCATTAAGATTGAATGAGCAAAATTTAAAGGAAAATAAAAAAATCATAAACAATGATTATAGTAGTAGGGAAATGTATATAACTTTAGAAACTTTTGAGTTTATTTGAAAATTGTTTTTAAATGAAAAGAATATGATCAACTTTCAAAAATAAAGTCTATTTATAGATTCCCATTAAGCTATATGAATATTTATGTTGGCTAATTTGCATAATTAATTATTTCAAATCTAAGTTTAGTGATATTTTCCTCTTAAGGAATGATACAAAATTATTCTTCAGAGTTATGGTTAGTTTTAAGCAGACTTCTAACCAAATTATGCATTAAGATTGAATTCTAAAATTTGGACGAAAATTAATTATATAAAATCACAAAATGAACAATATCAAATGAAATTTATACCAGCATGTGCTAGATAAGTTGTGGTATGTATATAACTTGAGAAACTGTTGAGTTTGTTTGAAAACTGCTTTAAAATGAAAAGAATCTTATCAACTTTTCAGGAATAAAGTACTTTTAATTTAAATTTATAAATATGCATAAGTGCTCGTTTGCATAATTGTTATAAGAATTTTACTAAACATACTGTCCTATATAAATTTCATGATTGGAGATTCTGTTTCTGGACACCATAACGAACATTTTGGTACCTATGAATCAGTCTAGAGGGGTTGTGCGCGGTAACCATATCCAGCTGCCAGACTATTACCTACGCTTTAGCACACTTTTCTTCGCGCCCGTTAATAATATTACAAACGAATGAAGTCTGATTTTCAACTTTGACTTATGACACTCTCTTTTGTTTGCTGTAATTTATATTGAACAAATTTATCAATAAACTTGGTTTTTAGTGCTTGGCTTACGTACATATTCAAACGAATTCGGAACATTATCTTCCAGCAGCGTTCAATTAAAGGTGTATTGAAAAATATTTCTTCCTCAATTGAATGCTCTAGTATTCATTGTCATTCATCCAATGGTACACGTTGTTGGCTTCATACGTGTGCCTGAGGTTCAAATCGGTGTCTATAAGAGTTCGCATATCATTCAGGCATCGTTCTGTAGGTTTGTTTTAGGTGGGAATAGACGAGATATTTCATAAGATAAAAATACACCTTTCCGTCCACACGTAAGCAATCCTCTTCGATGGCTTCATCCGACCTTCTACGCCTGTATCGGTCCATCTCTTCAAGCAAAGGCTCTGGCACAAGGTCCCTGTCTGCTAGTACGAATGAGATGCACGTGGCGGTGGCTGATGCAAGCATGACCATCGCATCTGGACTTGTAGCTAACAGCAACTTTTCATTCATCGGGTCAATTATGTTTTGTTGGTCCTTACAGACACAAAAAGACAAAACGTACACGTTTAGATCTTTGTCAATTTGCATGAGTACATTTTCACATTCAACATATCTCTCAAGTTTATAGAGCAATGTCACAATCATAAGTCTTGGAGTCAGGAGATCATGACCTGAAACCGTAGCTACTTCATTTAGATGCGTTAAATGTTCGTCAAAGTTTTCTTTAGCATTAACCGCTTTTGCGGCTATGCATACGTCTCGTGTAAACTGTAGCCGATGATCCATGATAGCTATTGTTTCTCTTGTCAAACTTTCTGTATGTTCACCATCAAGATTTAAACAGCAAAGATTTTCACGCATGACAGTCAAACTTTCAATTATGTCTTCTCTTGATTCACACATATTACTCACCTGTTGTATAATTTTATTCCAATTAAACCATGCAGCTATTAGAGTAAAGTAGCCATTCAATTCAAACATTTTTTTTTGTCTTGGTTGAATGCCTTTTGTGTTTTGGCCTGCAATACACATGCTAATATCAGCACATCGTAACAATTTAATGGAATAAATCAGTTCTGTAATCACAGTTTTCAGTTTTGCCAAAAGACACCTTTGCACTTGCGAGAAATTTAAACGCTGGAAGAGATTAACTTCAGGTAGGAAATAGTTTGGACAGTTCCCTGTCAGCACAAAATACATAAGATACCAGAGACAGATAGAGACACATTTTAAAAGGCAATCACGTGTCCACAGATCATTTTGTGTTTGTTCGATTGCCCAAAATAAGCAGGTCTTCAAGTGGTAAGACGAAATACAATCCTCGCCTACTTCCGGTTCTATTATGTCTTTCTTCATCATTTTCAAGGTCACATAACATTTATGCTGCGACGGATTGAGAGAAAACATTAGTTCTCTTTCGTGAAATGAGTAAGATATTCGCCATTCTATATTTCTTTCTGTGCTAAACGAATGTCCGACTGGAACAAGCAAAAGTGGTAAAACACGACAACGTTCAAGGACTTCATCTGGCCATGTGTGCTGCCTTGCTGGAGCCAACCATTGTTTAAAAGTGTCTGGAAAACTGGTCCACTTTAATGCTTTCACAAAGTCATATTCACCACCTATGTCATAATACCTGAAAGCCGGTCCGTGGCGAACGCCCTCGACACTGTCTAGGAAGTTGCTTAAACAACACTTACCATCATTGTCGAAAAGCAGAGCACGGTAAGTATAAGTACAGACTTCAGAGGTAAATGGAATGTCATCATAAATAAGCTGTATCTTCGCATATCCAGGATTGGTTTAAGGGTCTAGGACAACACGATGTGAAATCATTTCTTTACCTTTATCTTTATGTATTTCCAAGAAATTTGTACAATCCGAGAAACAATTCAAACAGTCGACATCAGAGTCCATTCCACTGACGGTAGTGCCTTCAATGAAGCTACCAAAGCAATACGTTTCTACTGTCTTGTTTGTCCATAACGTGTCCATCACGGCATAAATTATCTGAATGATGAGGGCGTGTTTTCTTTTCTTGAACCTGTCATCGTTTGACAGCCGACCATCTCTAATATGTTGTAGAGTAAAGCTGAAATATCATGGCTGTCCATCACAGGATCTGTCGAGCAAAATAATATCTAAAGAAAATTGACAGTGTTCCTTAATGAAATTATAGCATAACAGGTAGGCTCGGATTCGAATCTTATTCGGTGTCGAGAAATACAATAGTTATTCTTTATAATGACAATCGTTATTTCTTTTCCGTGACTTTTGCTGACTTTTGTGCACAGAATGGTATGTTTCTTTTACATTTAAGACAAATGTTACATTTCTATACAGGAGTAAAGTGCTAAATATAGAATATTGTTGGAAAGTAAATTTATTGAAATAGTAAATATTTCTGTATAAAACATTTTAAAACATAATTATAATGAATTGTTCTTATAACGTTCTATTTAGCAGAATCTATCTTTTTGTTCATACATGTACAGCTTCGTTATCTTATGTCAATGCAATATTTATTTTATTTTAATATTATTATTTATAAACAACAGATTCGTAAATTCAGACATCTATGCCATTGTTTGTCCTTTTTCTCTTTCGTATGTATTAAAATGTGAAAAAAACACATTTTTGAAGACCTTTTTGAACTTGTTTTAGTTGACTTATACATGTAATAATAATATATGTTTTTGTTCTTCTAACAGTTAATGTACTCATCGAAATTCTGTCCTTTTAATACCTCCTCCGTTTGCCACAGCACATAATTTTAAAAAATCAAAACCGTGCACGTTTCAACAAAAGTGGGAACTGAAAGACAAAGCCATTGAAAAGTAAAAACAACTTAAATTGTTGTTGCTGTTTTCTGTTCAGAGAAAATCATTTTTATGTACAGAGTATGTCTTATTTTGTAAAGGTATGTCTCTGTTTGAAAACAGAATGTCCGTTCTGTGTCTAGACTATGTTCCTTTTTAGGCAAATGATGTACCTTTTTAAAGAGAATGTCGGTTTTGTGTATAGATCATATCTCTTTTGTATAATGATAATATGTCTTAGAAAATGCATAGACTGAACAAAGTCCTTAATCAGTCAAACTGCCAAGCTGCTGTGTACTGTTGTGCAATCGCCCCCCCCCCCCACCTCCACCCCTTGCATGATTATGGACTGCAATCTGGGTAAGTGAAAAAAAAGAAAGTTGAATAACATCAAATATACAAAACATTACATGAAAGTAATGGCATTTGTGTAGAAAGAGGCGTTACTCAATAATAAGAAGAGCAGAGTGACGGTTCTTGTGCATTGCACTCCGTTTCAATAACATCTATCCATCTATGAAGTTTCAACTCAATAGCTTTGATAACGTAGGAGTATGGTCCAGACAAACACCACGTACGAATATTAAACTAAGGGGAATAACTCTAAAATCATGGAGTGTACAGTAAAGGTTGTTGTGCACAGCACTCTGTCTTAATGATATTTATCCCACCATCTCTGTAAATATCGGTTGATATAACCCGTGTGATAAAGATAAGCTTTATCAACCGATTTTCGCGCACCTGCTCTAAGCCGGACTACTTACGATCAGCAATGCTTACGAGAACGAAACTCATTTATCGCGTAATTATTCTTGTGATCACTCCAAAAAGTCCATAATATAAAGATTGGTTAAATAAAGAAAACAAGGCCATTAAAAAAGGATCAGCGCGGTTTCGATCTCTGTCCTGCAGGATTGAAAATTTAACTAGCAGCGTCTTAACCGACTGAGCTAACCGGACGGCTCATCGAAATCTTCCGAAGTTATATTTAACAATGATACAGAAATTTTTTAAACAACAAAAAATATAAAAGCTTTAATAATCAAAATGTACACATTTTCACTTCAAGCATTGCAAACAATCTTAAACAACATGTAATACAGGCACATGATTAAAACTGTTTAGGAACAGTAATAAAATCAATAAAAATACATATTTGTAGTCAGCAACGATAAAAAACAACTGTCAAAATGTAAGATTATGTGAGTCCCTATTGTTTTGATGTTATTTGGTGTGAATTAAAAGAATGTGATGAAGAATCGTGTGAAAACCCAAGCAGTGTTGTAGAGATGAGCTACGAGAATTTCGAGGCAAAATTTGGCTTTAATAACAACAGGTTTGAGAAGGAAATTGATCTTGAATCTGTGACTGTCTCAGAAAGCAGCAATCAACTGCCTAATCTGAGGAAAGACCCTGTTGATCAAATGTCTTTACATGATGAACATTCAAATGATTTAGATAGAGCTCAATCTTTAGTTGAATCAATTACAGCTGACTGCACAGGTATAGACAAATGTGCTAATAAATCACAGATTCTAGAATTAAACATGAACACCAGCACGTACACCACCTCCAATCCAAACATTTCTCCAAATTTCGCAAGTCACCCTGTCAAAAACACAACTATCTTCGTAATTTTCAATGGTATATTCACTGTTCAGAATTTCAATGTCATCAAAATCCATGAGCAAACTGTTTCTTACAACCACAAACACACACAAACCTCGAATGTAATTCGCGTTTCTTAATGCCATATGCGTAGCAACCTAAATGTTACACGGCCTTGACATTACACACTACATATATAGCTTTATGCGAGGGTGTGATTTTCGTTGTTGTTATTTTCCAACCATTATTTTTAATTATCCTAATCAATAAACCTTATAATCAACCTTATGCATAGTGCAAATAAAATAACAGAAATAACATGTTTATTGTCTTATTTTTTAATTGTAAAATAGAACTATTTCTTATAGCCGAATTACTTTTTGCACGCGCATGAATTTCGTGTATTGCATTAGAATGTCAGATAATGTTTGTTTGTTTATTGGGTTTATCGTCCCACCAGCAGTATTTCAGTTATCTGGAGACGATGTCCACTTGAAGAAGATATAGTGCTTCCTTCAGTGTGTATAGCATGCCGTGAACACCTGGCATGATACCACACCCAGTCACATTATCCTGACACCGGGCCAACCAGGCGTGGAACTACCCTTATATTTGCTTGAGCGTCAGCAAGGAGCTATACCACTACCATTTTAACGACTTTGGTATGTCGCGGTCATATCAGCGTATGCGCCAAGTGTTGGCTGCACATTTATATGCTCTCACAAATTATATTTCTTTGTATGTTATATATTGCTCTGTTTTAGTTAGGAATTGACATAGGTGTGTGTGAATGTGTGTGCAAGATTGTGGTTAAATTTGTGGTTAAATTTCAAAATAAGTAGTTAAGTAGTTCTCGGCAGTTAACAGTTTTAGTTCGACTTTATTTTTTTTTCTGACCATATAAACAAGAAAATATCAGCGCATACTGTTAGTTGTTTCACTTTGACGGGATATTTTTATTACACTGTTTGTTTGATAGAAAAACCTTCAGGAAGTGCGAGGTTGGAGCGCTCCACAAACCAGGTTTAAGCACCCCAGTTCGCCCTTTTGCCGACTGACCGTTCCAAGGCGGTAACTGATGGTTTTTCTTTTTGTGTGTTATGTCTCGTCTCTGTGTTTTTTGTCACATTTACATTACATCAGTTCCATTTCTTGCATTAGGTTGCTTGATATACCTTCGTAGAAAGCATGTTTTACACAAATAGTTTAATTTCAAGACATTGTTTCAAGACTTTTAAGGCGTAAATACGTGCTTACTCATCTTTCTGTAGCACTGAACACATATGTGACTGTAATACTACTTGTGCCATATTTGGTTCATTGAAGGTATTTTTGAAGTTCGAAGCGGAGCGGGAAGTGGGCGGGGGCGGAGGGGGGGGGAGGGGGGTCCTCCGGAGACAGGGTGGCGGTGGACTCCCAGTCCGGCCCACTAGATCCGCCCATGCATAGCCTTATATTTAGGTGGCATACTTCCGTTAAGTTACATATGCTGTCGTGTATAATCGAATAATGTATCTGCAGATCTTAATTCGTCGGGATTCATATTTTTTCCATTGTTTCTTGAAGCATTTTGATTTTTTTAATAACCTCTCAATTAGAAAATGTAGATCGAAAATCAAACTTAATAATTGTTCTAAGACAATGAGTGAAATAGCGAAAATTAATTTGCATTGTTGTGAACATGCGATGTTAACATAAATCAACGTCAGAGAAAATGATTTCTCAGTCCTGAAACTAGTGCACGTATTATGGCGACTTACTATAGCAACCAACTGTTTACTGTGCCAAATTTATCCTATAATGACACAAGTGATATCACTCCTTGGATATAGAAAACGTGTATTTATCCATATTTTGAAAAAGTTATATCAACAGTATCTTACCTCTGTTCCTCGCAAACTATCTCCATGTAACAAAACAAAATTTTGATCGTTTAAGTTGATTTTGATTTGCGTAGTTGTAATATAGTTCGTAGCTTCCCAAATAGTATATTTATAGCAAACACTCAATCAGTAATATACTGCGGGTATATATCTGCGTACGGGCATTACATGTGAATTATTTCTACTTTACGGTCATAGTCCGGCAGCTGGATATGGTTACCGCGCACTCCCCCGTACTTTTATCATGAGTACGTACCAAAATGTTCGTTCTCTAGGAACAGAATCTCGAATGTAAAAAATAAACTCATTTGGACTATATGAAAACTAGTGGTTTCCATGGCAATCACCATGAGAGTTTGATAGGAGGGCATGTTTAGAAACATGCATAAAATATAACTTTTCCAAAAATGGTGATAGAAGTATACAACTGGTACTCAATAAAAGGTTATTGAATAGCCAGTATGGTCATATATGCAAATATGCAAAATAGCACTTATAAATATTCATAAACTTTAATGAGAATCTAAAAATAGACTTTATTTTTGAAAAGTTGATAAGAATCTTTACATTTAAAAGCAATTTTCAAACAAACTTAACAGTTCTTTAAAGTTGTATAATACCCCTACTTGTCTAACAGATGTTGGTTTAAGTTTCATGTGGTTTTGTTTACTTTCTGATTTTTTATGATTTTTTTAAATTTATTTTCGGCCAAATTTTGCTTATTTAATCTTAATGCATAATTTGACTGGAAGTCTGTTTATTACTAACCATAACTTTGAAGAATATTTTTGTATCATTCCTTAAGTGGAGGCTATCATTAAACTTAGATTTGAAATAATTAATTATGCAAATTAGCCCAAATGAATTTATCTTACATATATCTTACTGATAGTATACTTCTATCATCATTTTTCTAAACATACCATCCTATCAAAATTTTATGAAGGTTGCCATGGAAACCATTAGTTATAGCCCAGATAAGTTTATTTTTGAGTACTCAGGAGTTTCTGTTTCTAGATACCCTAACAAACGTCATTTTGGTTCCCATGAAAAACGTCCGTCTTGGGGGGGGGGGGGGGGGGACTACCTAGGTTGTAGTCGCTTTCGTTTGCTATGGTAAAGGGGAATTTTTCGGTAAAATCCCCGATAAAAGCGGTGTTAAATGCCACCTCCTTTCACTGCACTTGATGTGATAGTTTTGGACACATGATTTTCTTGTATCTTGCTCAAGTTCGTAATTAGATGATTTATACAGAATCAAGTACTTCAAAGTGCACATAATCATTGTTTAATATTGTATACACGATAAAACATTGTTTAAAACAAGTGAAACCAATATATGTGATGTTTTACATGTGTTCACATGTCTTCATTGTGAATGAGAAATAATTTGCTTCAGAAGGCCCGGGCGGGTAGAATAATTTCATTCCCTTAAGTAATGCGTAAAAACACTTTGCAGTAATACCATTTTTATAGTAAGATATACACATTGTATTAAACAAGCGAAACCAAGTGATGTTTTACATGTGTTCACGTGTCTTTATTAACAGTGACTAAAATTTGCTTCAGAAGGCCCGGGCATTTTTATAGTAAGATATACACAAGTGTTACATTCATTTCCACAGTTGTGTAGCATCCGCAGTGCAAGAAGATTGCCAGTTCTTCCATTTTGTCCATCAGTTCTTCTGGGAATAAGACAAATGCAACTTCATTGAACTAGTAAAAATGATAACAAGAGTGCCATGATGGCCCTTAATCGCTCACCTGAAGACCTGAGCTTTTAGTAGGCTCATATCTGGCATCAAGTAATTAAGAGTTATTTACTTTAGAAATCTTTGGTGAAGATTGGACCATCAGTGTGGCCACTGGGTTAATAACATTTTCTAGAATCTTACCTAGTAACCTACTGAATCCACATGACCCACTTCAAAATATATGTAAGATTTTATACTGGCAAACATTCTGGTCAAGTTTGCTGAAGATTTGGTCAGCAATGTGGCCTCTAAGTGTTGTCACAATGTGTTGTTTTTTTCTAAATCATTACCTAGCGACCTACTTTTTGACCCCACATGACCAATATACTCAGCCAAGATTTAATGCAGACAAACATTTGACCAAGTTTGATGTAGATTGGCCTGTCAATCAATATTTGGTTTTATTTACCCTCGCCCTAACTATTGTTATACGGCGAGCATTAATGTATAGAAGTTTAAAATAAAATATCACAGTTAATTTTATTATTTTAATTTTCGCCTTTTGCCATGAAAGTTAAGAATGCTTGAAATTTAAAATATAAGGGTGGTTGTTGCGTAACTATGACTTGGCATTAGGCGCCTAATGTATGGGTGTTTATACGTTCTGTGAAGTATTTATGGGTGTGTGATGTATGTGTCATAAAGGTTATAATTATAAAATTCAGATTTGTGCACTTTTTTCTTTTTTTCCTCCTATACAATCTTATTTCAGTCCACCTAATTTAACATAATAGTAATTCGCCCTCACTTGTAGTATAGAGCAGTGCCTCTTTGGGGACATACATTGGTGTTGGGGACACCACGTGAAAATAAACGAAACATTTTAAAATCCAAGAAATGTTGTTGCTTAAAATAAAAGTTAAAACATAAGTTTTAAACACTCAATCCGATGCTTATGGTACCTTTTTAGGACCAGTTTAGAATATGTCTTGTTAAAATATCAATAATTTAAATAATAAATGTTATGAACAATTAGTTATGTACAGTCACAATTTTAAGATATTTCAGGCCTGTCCTAATTTTCAATCTATGTTTTGTAAATTTATCTATATAGGACAGACTGGTTAACATGTGGATGATGGGACCATAAAGCTATTTTATTTCAGTGGTCCCGTTGACTGTCATTTTTTCTTTTTTATTCATCCACATGCACCAAAGAAATAGAGTTATAAGAGTTAAAATTTTGCAACGCAAAAGATCGAGAGAAAGAAGTGAAGGGAGATATATATCCCCGTGCTTGACAATTACAAAGGACATCTCCCATTCCCTATAGACCTAGAGTAAGAATATTATTTAATTACTTTAGTTTATAAGAAGAAGGAGAGATTTGTCGTTCTATATAACTTATAAATTATATTTATTTATTATTTTAATAGATTATGGACAGGCTGTGTCCCGCAGAGACGCCGCAGGGCGATAATAACTAGAGCACAGGAGAATGGTAAAAGGTAGAATTTCCCCACAAGATACCTCGATCGTCCGATGAACCCTGTGCGGCGCCCCCGTATGATTAATATCTGTAGGTTAACAGCACGGCAGATCAAGCCTCTATACTTAGATTAAAAGTATAAAACTAGATGGAGGTTTTTACATTAATCCAAAGGTTATTCAGGTGTTGTTATAGTTAATGCTGTGCGTAATAAATATAACGCTATAATAATAGTAATATACCTAATATTTGTTGCAAATTATGTTTGTATTAAAATGTGGAGATTTATTGCCTTCCTTTCTAGTCGGGTCGCCATTTTGGGCGGGACCATGTGTTGCTGGGGTGGATTTAAATCGGCTATATACATTTGTAGGCTACTCTAACCGTCATTTGTAGTGTACTCTAACCGTGTCGGGAGGGGTAGGGGTATAATATAATTGGTGTATTTTTATGATAATGATATTATTTTTCAACAAATTTAACCAAGTTTATGAAATTCTACGGCTCTTTACAGAATTATTGGCAATACATAAACCCATAACCGCGCCTGAACTCTTATCCGTGGACATACGGGGTACGGATATAAACGTAAAAAGTAAAATATTTACCTATAATTGGTATTTTTTATGGTAATTATATTTTTTTAATTAATTTAACCAATTTTATGAAATTCTACAGATCTTTACAGAATTGTTGGCAATACATAAACCTATAACCGCGCCTGAGTTCATTTCCTTAGACATACAGTGTACGGATATGAATGTAAAAACCATAGACATATAATAACGGGACCGCCGACTCCGCAAGGTGCGCGAATATCTTCCAATTTCGCAGCGCCACCACCGGAATTCATAGAAAAATATCCGGTCGGGGTTTCCCGTGCAAAACAATAGCATAAAGCTGACAAATAAAACAGAGATTTGAAGAAAAACGGCCACTGAAAATGAATAAACTTGAAAGTAGATTAAAGGTATATATATTATTTGTATTCATTGCCTGCTTTTAGTTTTCCATGAATTAGTAGTAAACCTATCGTAACCACGTGTAAACAAAGAACCCGAATTCTGAATGAATCAAAGACAACGTCCCATATAGGCCAAATTTTTACTGCCCTTTTTTCCATAAGTACTTCCATAGCTAATACTGTGTAAATGGTGGTATTTATTATGGCTTGTATTTGCCAAAACTGCACGGAGAAAGACATAATATTTAATTAAATTAAATAAGCTTGGAGACACAGGAGGAAGACTGCGCAAAGAATGATGGTGGAAAAGTTTAAGTGTTTAGGGAATCTCAAATTGGAAAGAAAAAAGAACCACGATCAACCATTAATATTTGAACACAAGTATAATTAGATTATACTGTTTCCTATAGAGTATGCACTTAATTGTCTTTTTATACTGACTTTAGGAATAAGACAACAGTGATGAATCCCATGACCCAGACACGTTTCTTCCTGGCCTGTGCATGTTGCTCTGAGACGTTCAACCAGTACAAGGGAACTTAAAGACATCTTGGAGCCAGAATTCTTCCAGACAATATTAAAAATTACTATTGAGTAGTTAGATGTCAACATTTATTTTAATTATAAAATAACATTTTGAAAATAAAGATCACACAAAACAACTAACAACATTGAAGTTGTGGTCTTCTTGGTGTGTGTTTAATTTTGATATATATCCTACATTATTGGCATAGTTTATTACCTACTGCCGACATATAGTTTTAACATGTCATATCAAGGGAACCCTGGTTTACATATTTTAGTACACTAATTATAATTTGAGTAAATGTAGAAACTCCATTATCTGAATTGTTTATGTATGTTTGATGCAGTAATTTAAGTTTATTTTTATTGACAGAACATTTCTCTATAGTTATAAGTTGTTTTGACGATATAAACATGTCAAAGTTCAGAGTTAAACTAGTCAGAACAATACATGTATGTTTTAAGTATTAACAAATAGAAATATATAGTTTTAGTTATTGACTGGGAATAAGCTTTATTTGTTTTTCTGATTCAGTGTGTATTTTTAAAACATAAAACAATTGGCCAAACATTATCTAACATAACAAACATGCCAATTTAACAAATGATACATGTTTTAGTTGCAGTAGGGTTATTCATCAACTAAACTGAATCAGTTAAGAGCCATTGGATAAGAAACAATACAGAAGTAAGGCCCAACTCATACACTATTCAATACTTAATATAAGAAATAATTGGGTCCATGATTTAAAACTAACAAAGTGTCTGTATTAATTTACAACCTGCATAAGTCCCTACTTTATATATATTATAACATTTCTTTTTACAGTGTGAAAACTTTCAACATGGCTCAAGGGGTTTAAAACTATTAAATCTTGCATCCAGAGATGACACTCTTACTTGCACTGGCTTTTAGCATACTTTTTAATTAATGTTGTCAGAACAAACAATAATAAATATGTATTTCTAATCATTTTATTCTTTTTCATTTTCATTCATGTAAAGGTGTTTAAGCAAGAACATAGCTTTATATATTATGTGTAGAAAATATTTTAATGTGGAATGAAAAATGCATTTATGACAGATAAATACAAATACATATAAATTTAAATATGCAGACAATGATTATGCAACACCTTTGTATTTTTAAAAGAAATAAAAGTCAAATAATTTATTAAAGTTTTTTCTCATGAAATCTTAATAATATGTACATGTATAATAATAGCACATATTTCATTCTCTCTTTACGATTTGATATAAATTGACTATGTGCAAGCACTCGATAAATGTGCAATTAAGTGGTTCTTTTAAAGTTTTAAACATGTAATATGGTAAGTAAATTAGATTCTTCTGCTATGCTGATGTTCGTTAACTGTCAAATTATTTTGTAGATTATATGGAGAAATAAACAATATTTAACATAATCCTGCCTTGTGATGTGTTAAAACAGTTTTATGAAAAGTTAAATTTAAGAAATGATCTACCCCTAAGAAAGCAATACTGAAACAGACTGAAAATTCAAAATCTTTTAATAATAATATTTAATCTTTTTCAAAGGACTGCAAATAACTGATAGTTCCTCTCTGCCTTCCTGACAGCCGTGCTTCTGTTGGCTGGCCCTTGGTGTTGAACTTAAAGGTTAACCGTCTCTGAAGAAATGGTTCATGTCATGGTTGCTGAAAAATAAAAGTATGCTATACAGGTTTCAGCTTTAAATGAAAAGTTGCAGTAACTCGCCTAACTTCTTTGGTTCCATTTCTAGTCTGGACAAATACACGTATCATTCATTTACCAATAATAATATAAAACAAAACATACAAAATTAGAACAAAAATATAAAAATCTAGTTATGTCCTAGATTTATGTGACAGTTGTCTTTGCAGGGTAAATCCTACCAATAGTTATTATTATGGTTTATTGTTATTTAAACCTTTTTGACAATACAATAAATGGTGGTATCCAAAAGTTTAGACTAATCTTTCTTCTTAAACAACCAGATAAATTATTATAAACTCAAAATATCCATGATGTTGAAGATTACTGATGTCCCTTAGCCAAGTGAAAAGTGAAGGACAACATCCCAAAAATATTCCTTACTTGGACTAAATTGTGAGTTCATGCAAAAGAAATTGTGCCAAAATTCCCAAAACAGCGAGTGAGATATATGTATTTTATTTAGACAAAGTTGGATACCACCTTTAACATAAAAACATCTGATATTTTTATTGATATAATTAGTCGATTTTGTAAAAAAAAAGTTATTCTGTGCCATTCAATAGAAAAGTGGTATCAAAATTTTATTAACTACTGACTAATTTTGAATACAAGTACAATTGTATAATCTGACAGTATAGAAATCTCGAAAGTCGATTTAAAAAAAAAATGTAATTCTGTGCCATTCAATTGCAAAGTGGTATCAAAATTTTATTAACTTCTTACTAACTTTGAATACAAGTATAATTGTATAATCTGTCAGTATATACATACTTTTTTAGTGAAATGGCATTTATTAAACTAAGAAATTCCCAATAGGTGTGTTAATGTTTAATATATATCAGATTTTTACATTCAGATGATTCTTTGCATACCTGAGCCTCTTAGTAGGTTTAATTTGTCAAAACAAAATGCCTCTATGTGGACCGAAAAGCTCTTTAACACGATTTTGAGACAGATGACTGTGAAGGCTTCAACTATGATAAAAATATGCATTGATAACATTATTTTATACACTTTCTCTTTTTAAAGTTTTTTAAAATGCCAAGATTGAAAAATAATCCTTATATTTAATGTCAGATATTGGAAGACAAATTTGATAGAGACACAACACATGACATCAAAATACATGTACACTTTAGTGTTTTAAGTAAACCATAATTATTACCTCTAAAAGCACCTCAATGCATGGGTTTGGGTCTTGGTCAGGACAAGAACTATTGGGTGGGAAGGTTTTCCAGTTAACCTGCAGTGAGCTGGTGGTTCTGCCCAAACATAAATCTAGGGTTTTTCTTCACCAATAATAAGATGGACAACACCATAATAAGCTGGACATCACCAATCTTACCATACTTATGTCAGTGCAATGCAACAAACAACAAAAAAAAACACATAAAAATATGCACAGGGTTCAGTAAAATACAGATAAGCTGTCTCAAAATAAATTTAAATGAGGTAAATTATTTAAGGTATAGATTCTGAATTACCTTGCAAATGCCTTTTGTGGCTTGACATTCTCTAACCATGTGTTCAAGTGTGGAAGGAATTCATTTTGCAGGCACTGTTAATAATATTGCATATTATGAAAAAAATAAAAATAAATGAGGCACATATATACTACAATGACAACCTGAAATTTTTGTGAGTAAGTCAAGGAAAGTATTGCTATATTTGTGTCTAGCACATCCAGCCCAGAAAGAGTTAAAAGCTGGATCCTAAGATGTGACCTCAAACAGTGGTACATGCATCTGAAAGTTCTATTTCATGACAAAATTCAAACTGAAGGTTATACAACACTAGTCTCATAATCAAATTATTGGGTTTAATTGATATGTCAGGTGTTCATGGCAGGACACCACAGAAAAGGCAGCACTATATTTGTTTTAAATTATTCATTGAAAACAAGAGTAACGGAAGTGGTAGGTTTGATTCTATAAATGGTTCTATTTCAAAAATGATAAAAATTAATAGATTAGACCCCCATCCCCTTCTGCCCACTACAGGCTGCAAAGTAAAAAATAAATAAAGCATTTTTTTTCCATATAAAATAAGGCATATATGTACAAAGAAATACACTTCCATAAGTTTTGGACATGATTTGTTGTTAAGGATAATCTAATCCAGAATTTTAAACTGAATAGTTACTATTAATCACAATGGAAACCGAAAGTAGAACAAGGTTTTCTGACAGCTGCTATTGACGTGCTGATTTTCGATTTAGCCATCTACTTAGCAGGAAAATAAACGTAAAATGACTTATTTTATATAATGATAAACCTTAATATTCAGATTAAAAACAACAACAAACGAACAAAGAAATGATATAATAATGTTGATAATAATGTTTTTAACTACAGCAGGAAATATCATATAAAAAACGATCATCGCTCAAGACAGAAAACGCAGACATGCTGTGGTTTTCTTTTACCACAACTACCGTCAGCTCAAGGCCTTATAAGTTATAACTGTGTGAAGAATGTTTATGACTTGTGATTAAGGGGTGTTGTAAATAATGGGAAAATGTTACTAAACAGTATTATACTATGCTCCACATACACATGACAATGTGAATGTCTTTACATTGTAATACTTTCATATAAGTTCAAGACTTGATGTACCTAACTGGGGACTATTCACTTCTGAAGTTTATGAAAATGTTTTTATTACTGTCTGTAGTTTGTTTATGTCAGTTCATTTGTTAATCTGACTGAAATCACTATAAAGTAATAGTGTATATAAGTAAAGTTAGGAACACTTTCTGCTTAGTTAATTAAATGGTTAAAACATAAGCATTTCATTTTTATCTTTGGATAAGTTAAAAACAAATTAAAAAAACTTTTTTTCTTCAAATTTTATTAGAAAATTACTGTTAAATATCAAGCTTTAATTACAAGAAGGTTAGTGGAAAATATATTTAAAAAAAACACTATGCATAAGTATACCCAGAATTTGCATACTAGGCAGTAATTAAATAAGAATAACAATTTCTCCAAATTCCCTTCGATATTTTTCTTTCGATATATCGATATCATCGATACGCTTTTTTGGCGTATCAATGACAGTATTACTTATGGTAGTATGCTAATCAGTATTAAGCAGATTTTCGTGTAAACCTGTAAACTACTGAGGCTGGCTGTTATCCGATTAAGAACCCAGGCTAAAATCAAGGAACACGAGAAACACCACAGTTGTAGATTCGAATCCCGTTTCAGAAGATCTTGACAAGTAAATTCTCAATTGTTAATGCTTTTATGAGTCTGTCTATTTAATAGTTTGCCTAGTTTGGTTTATATTTATACTTTTTATTTTCCATAACCTTTGAAACAAATTTAATTATAATTTCTTTTGTAGTCCGGTTTCCACTGGGAAAATACAACTTAAAATATCGAACAGACATCTGAAGCGTACAAATAATGTAATGTTTTTAAAGCAGACAGTTACAATTGAAGAACCATTGGTCAGATACATTTAGGTACCTGTATAATACCAACTTTAAATTATGAGAAGCCGGGTTCCAAAGTTGTTAACGGTTTTGGTATAGAGTCGCTCACCCTTGCAAAGGGACATAACTAAACATTAAACAATGAGTTTTAATGTACGAGTCGTCTATCTTCTTGTTCGCGAAGTGCGAGTAAAACTAGAAGGTTTAGTAGTGCCATATAGTCTGATGTTCTACTCAAAATGCCAGTGAAAATGGATTTACTGTCATATTAAAGTATCTTTCTCTACAAGGTACATAATGACTTAACAATGTCGAGCTTTATTTGCGGATAGGTAAGCGCACTCCAGAAAATGGAATGTTGGCAAAGTGGGAATAAAATTAAGTACATGTGTAAAGTTGGCAAAGTGGTGAAGAAATCAACAAAGATATGAATGACAGGTTATCGCCGCCGTCGAGTGTCAGTAGTTTAAAATCTGATGGTACAATGTAACTAGTATTGCCATAGACTTTGTTTTACGACGTGGTGAATAAAACAGTGTTAGCGGCGCGTTCATTGTCATAACCTGGTCACGTGGTTTGCGTTTTCGTCTTATTTACATTAAGCTTGCATTGTACTGGCTCACGTGACATGGCAAGATTGTATCACTAAAAAAGTGGAATATATCTAATGCATTCAGGCCAAATTTGGATTTAAATTTTTGATAAATTTAGTGCTAAGGTGTATTCTATTTATGCCACCCAAGAAGAGACAACAAAATAAACAGCAATAAGGAAAAAAACAATTCACAGTTATTCGAAAAGGGATGTGACATCAGCACGAGCAACACGAGCAATCAGGGCGGCGCATGCTGTACTAGCGTCAGTGTAAGTGTTTTGAATAATGCACAAGTTACAAATAAACACAGGGAGGTCTAGCTATTAAATACACAGTGTACATGTAATATTGCGAGTATTGGTGGAAACAAAAAAGCTGAGAAATAATTATGTATTCAATAATGATACATCGACTATAGAGATGGCTTCGAACTTTTATGCACAGCCCCAAACTTATCTTGGACAAAACATGCAAACCATGCAATCTTCTCCGTATCAATATCAATATAACAGACAAGGTTTTACACATCTACAATCAATCATTCCAGTTTTATCCCCAGCGTACCCCCTCCATAGGCAATGACGGACATAGGGAATATGAAAACTATAAAACAGAGCATAAACAAGATGGACAATATCGAAAAAATGATAACGTATGTGATGGGAAAGCTTAATTCCATAGAAATGAAAGTAACCACAGCACAAATTCCAACAGTCTTGTTCGCAACTAAACACATCAATGAAAGAGCTTTTAAAACAACAAGAACAATTTTAAGCCAAAATTCTAAAAACGAACTTAGGAGTATGATGGAAGACCTTATATTGTACAAAATTCCTGAAATTAACACTAGACCAACACAAATAATACAAATCCAGACAATGACGAACAAGAAGAATGTGAGCAACTGGTAAACTCGCTAATTCAAGACACGCTCAATATATCAATGTAATATCGTGTACGATCGAGCACACCGCCTCAGAAACCCAGCTCAAACCAGGATCCTACGACCGATAGGGGTAAAATTCCATTACTTCTCACAACAAGAACTTGTCCGAAAGACATCCCTTGCCAAAAAAGATTAGCTTAAGCGGAACAACTATGGCGTAGATGTCCAAATTCCAAAGGACTGGCGGGATGCCTGGCGTGTGTTGAGCAACGTTATCCGAGAAGAAAAGAACCAAGGGAATCGGGTCAATTTTGTAGGACAAAAACAGAGTGTCAACGGATCTGTATATAAGACTGTGCATGGGTTATCACCGAAAGATGGGACATGGAATAAAGGGTGTCCAGGAGAGCATATTAACATTATATCATAGAACATCAATGGTTTGGTGAGAAAAATAACCGACTGTGATTTTCTAGATAAAATATAACACCAATATATTATTATATTGACAGAAACATGGTCATTGCCAACAACTCATTAAACCCTTTATATTAAAGCATACTGTGTAGACCATTTACATGGGAAAAAATCTCTAAACACAAGGTAGGGCGATATATAGGTGGGTTGCAATATATTATAAGTTAGACTTGATCAATAAGATCAGTATTGTAGAAAAAAACAATACGGGATATTATGGTTTATAAATTGTAAGTCGGTATTTAATTTAACAAAGAAGATTTTTATGTTGTGTGTATAACCCACCACATGATTTAAAAGGATTGAATCAAAATGACTACATTTGTTCGATAACATAGAACGAGGTATAGAAAAGTATAAAATACTAGGGATAGTATTTGTCACAGGTGACTTTAATAATAGAACAGGAAACAGCTCATGTATCCTTAATTATGACCAATTTTTAGACTTCAAATCATCTTTGCAAGTATCAAAAGGTAATGAACATAGAGTAAACAAAGACAGTGTATTATACTGTCGAGGTACACGCCTTCGACTTTTATGCAAAAATACCACCCTTTTAAGATCAAATGGCCGATTACATAAAGATAATACTAATAGAGAATATATATTTCTTAATGCACAAGTGTCTTACTAATAATGACACAAGTGTTGTCGATTATCTCTTATTGAATAAGAGTAACTTTGTTCATGTAACCGAGTTTGAAGTAATGCAACCCGACTATCTATTTGACAATTGCGCTTTACAATTTTGTATTGAAAAACAACGGCGAGTTGTTTATACACTTGGCGATATTCCTACCCATGAACTATTTATAGCATGGGACATCACAAAGGTCGACAGTCTGCGCACTCAAATGATAAATAAACACGCCTACATAAGCCAGCTGACCCTAATTTAAATAACAATACAGTTATTTACACAGCTCATCCAGAATAGCGCGTCTAATGTACTTGGTAAATATCGAGCGGAGAGTAAATGTTAATATAAAAGAACGAATAAATCATGGCCGACTGACCGTTCCAAGGTGGTAACTGCTGGTGCTTTTTTGTGTGTAATGTCTCGTCTCTGTGGTTTTGTCATTTTTGTTACATTTACCCTGTGCCTTTGTCATGAGTTTAGATTAAAATATCGGTGGAAATTTTGATAGGACCTTTTCTTATTTACCTATTAATAAAAATGGTTTGATGCAGGAAAAGAGTTTACCAAAGCATGCAAGAATTGTAATAAAACGTTTGTCTCTGTAAGAAAAGGGTTTAATCCTAAAGAAAAACGAAGATGTAAACGTATATACACGAAGAACGAGGGAACAAAAATATTAAAGTTAGCAAAATTAAACCCAAGATCATTTTGGAAAAGTCATTAAGGAACAATACATACCAAAAATAATACAGTGAGCAATATTTTTATTAATAACATGTATGAATACTTTAATATTATATACGGATCAAGAACAGAAATACCCGATATAATAGAGCATGACACAATAAATGAACCATCGAGTACGTATGAAATTAAAGCTGCAGTATTTGCACAAAACAATGCCAAAATCCGGGCACTGACAAACTAATAGCTGAGATTTTCAAATACACATTCGATATAATACCACCTTTTCAACTCAGTTTTATAACAACATATTTAGTGAGGGATGATTTCCGGATTGCTCTGGGGAGGCTATAATTATACCATTGTTTAAAGGTGGGGCGCAGCATGCAAGTAATTACAGCGGAATAATTAAACAATATTTTATCAAAAATATATTCTAAAATACTAATAAATAGACTCAATTTATTAAGTTAAAGAAACCAAGAAATATTGATAATCAGTATGGTTTAAAAAGAAATAGATAAGATTTTATATTTATCTTACATACAATTATAAGTTAAGTATTATCGTGTAAAATGAAATTATACGCTGCATTCCTTGACTGAGAAAAATGTTCGATAAAATCGATAGAACCTTACTTTGGCACAAACTAGTAAAAGAAAATATAAGTACACAATTTATTAAAGCTCTTAAGTCAATGTATACTGCAGTAAAATCTCGTGTTAAATAAAATTGTTCACTCTCAGCGCCACTCATATCAAAGTACGGAGTAAAACAAGGAGACCCAGCCAGCAGTATATTATGCCTATTTTGTCTTAATGATATATATAATAGTATTAACAACAATATACATTTTGAATGGAATTGTGAATTTTTGTGAAACGCAACTTGTCTTATTATTTTTTGCCGATGACGCTGTCGCATTTGCAGCTGAACCTGAGACATTACGATCTATTCTAAACGATATAGAGCGTCATTGTCAAACATGTTAATTGAAGCTAAATGTCGCAAAATCTAAAATGGTGATATTCGAAAATTATGGCAATACTAAGTATGATTTTTATCTGTATAAATCCAAGTTGGATGTTGTTGAATCGTTTAAATACTTACGAGTACGCCTATTTAGAATGGAAACTGGCATCGGGCACAAGCTATTATAGCACAACGCGCCTCAAGGTGACTGTATAATTTATTTATAACATATAATCACCTGGATTTACCGATATCACAAAATGTAAAGCTATTTGATACGCTTGTTATGCCAGTACTTTATTATGCAGCCAATATATTGGGACATCATAAACCTTCAGATGTTGAAACGGTTCATTCCGATTGGTGCAGAAATTTATTAACTGTTAAAAACTCTACAAATTTAAAGGCCATATATGGTGAACTTGGTCGTACCTCATTTTATGACCATCGAAAATTAATTTTGTCGCAATATCGGATGAAACTAATCAAATCAAACAGACACACTGTTTTGTTTAAAACAGAGTATTAACATTGATTATAACTTTATAAAACGAAGGTTCAATGACAATTAATATTAAAAATTGGCTAAAGGCAATAAATAACTCCACTCATTTACATACATACAGATAAAACACTTTTTAATTTTGAACGTTATTGAGATGAAATTACCGACCCTAAATATTGATTAGCAATGACACAGTTAAGAGTTTCATCACATTAACATGATACAGAAAAGGGCAGATATAATAATAATGTGCAGAAACTGTTACCTAAATTAGTACGGATAGTACGACATATAAATGGAAAAACACAAAACATGATGGATTGTACGACACAAAGATGGAATAAAACAAAACATGATGAATTGTACCATACAAAAAACTTATATATCATATACGGATGGAATGTTACAACAAATGACACATTATACCCCATATAGACAGAATAAAATCACACATGATGGATTGATGCTACCTAAATAGAATAACGCCATAAGCCATAAAATAAATCACACGTTGATGGAAGATATCATATATTGATGGAAATACATGTAGATCATTTATTGATGAGCGATATCCTACATGTATATCAGTGTAATTATAACAGCGGATAAATGCCTTGCCCCGTAATAGCTGACATGTGGAACGTACAAACTATACAAGGTATGTGTACAGGCAAACAATATATATCTACTAGTTATATGAACATTTTATGCTACTTCATTAACATTACGTAGGTAACGGGAAATAACATACTCATATAATAATAACTGAACACTAGAAATACCTTAGCATGTAACAAGTAGATATCATTATCGCCACCAACATCGTCACCAATGACAGTTTTAGAAAAAAAAATATCATGCATCAATTATGCTAGCATTGTTCCCTTAAATCGATCCCTTTTAAACTACCGATATCTTAAACAAAGAAATATAATAAACGATTCATTAATGAAAGCAATGACACAGTTTTAAGTTTCATCACATCAACATGAAACAGAAAAGGGTAGACATAATAATAATGTGCAGAAGCTGTTAATTAAATCAAACAGAAACACAATACCACTTGTTTCTTAGGATATATGCCCAAAATTTTCACAATTACGTTCTCTTTATTTAAAATGTACTTTTATACCTGGCCTACAAAGCAAAATTACGTTTCGTTAAGGAAAATCACAAGGAATAAAAGACACATTTCAAGGTACATATATTTTGCTAATAAGATAAGATCGTAATTAATATAACATTTTACTTGCTCTTCAGATAATTCCATGTCCTTTGTCTGTTGTCACTTTATTTATACATGTATTTTATCTTGCTGTAAAACACCATATGTTTTAATGCAATTAACTGTTGAATTTAATTTAATTTAGTACTTTTACACGAATGAATTTCGAGTTCACATATAAGGAATTATACCACATACAGCTGGAAATATTTCCATTATGAAAAAATATACCATACAGAATAATTTATTCCAGATAAAGATAGAATTATGCACATATAAGGAGTTATACTTAACATGAGAATATACCTTATTATTATATCTTACATATATATCGAATTTATCATGCATTGACTTAGATGTCCATAGATGGAATTATGTCCCACATGAGGAGTAATACAATATGATACATAGATGGGATAATATACAAGTGAATAATAAGAATAAAAATAGCAATATAGAATTACACATATATATGGAATAACACATAGCATGATGGATTGTACGATATATATATATGGAATAACATAAAGCATGATGGATTGTACGATATATATATGGAATAACACAAAGCATCATGGATTGTACGATATATATATGGAATAACACAAAGCATCATGGATTGTACGATATATATATATGGAATAACAAACAATGTGATGGATAGTAGATAGAATAATATCACGCGTAATGGACTGGTGCTATATAAACATAATTACGCCATATGCCATAAAATAAATCACATGTTGATGAAAGATATCATTTATTGATGGAAATACATGTAGATCATTTATTGATGAGCGATATCTCACATGTATATCACTTGAATTATAACACTGGATGAATGCCTTGCCCCGTAATAGCTGACATGTGGAACGTACAAACTCTACAAGGTATGTGTACAGGCAAACAATGTATATCTACTAGCTATATGAACATTTTAAGTTACTTGAATAGCATAACTTTAGTAACGGGAAATAACATACTTATACAATAATTACTGAACATAAGAAATACCTTAGCAGGTTAGATATCATCACATCCAGCAACATCGTCATCATTATCATCATCATTATCATCATCACCAACATCATCACTAACAAAAATTGTCACCTTATGCTAGCTTGTAAGCAATGACAGTTTTAGAAAAAATATCAAATATATCATGCCTCAATTATGATAACACTGTTCTTTTAAATACATCTCTTTCAAACCACCGATATTTAAAACAAAGAATTCTAATAAACGATGCATTAGTTATATAATATAGTGAACTTACTTATTTATAAACGTCAAAGACAGTCAAATAATTAAATTTAATATAAAGAAAACTATCGGGCAGTCCATGTATAGACAGTCATCGTCTGAGACCCATAATGCATCTTTATATTTAGTTCAGCAATATGGACTGCTTCCTTTAACCTTGTTTACAATTCATTTAAACACAAATATGACATTTACATTCTCATCAATATGCATGAACATTTATTATGGCTAATTCACATAATTAATAATTGTAAATCTCAGTTTAGCGATACTCTCCACTTAAAGAACGATATAAAAATTAGTCTTCAACGTTATGGGTAGCTATAAGCAGACTTCTAACCAAATTAGGCGTTAAGATTGAACGAGCAAAATGTGATAAAAATAATAATAAAAAAATTAACAATCACAAAATGAACTAAATTATATGAAACTTAGACCAACGTGTATTACACTAGTAGGGATATGTATATAAGTTTAGAAACTGTTGAGTTTATTTAAAATTTTGTTTTTAGATAAAAAGAATCTAATCAACTTTCAAAAAAGTCTATTTTTAGATTCCCATTAAGATATTTGAATATTCATGTTGGCTAATTTGCGTAATTAATTATTTCAGATCTACGTTTAGTGATAGCCTCCACTTGATACAAAAATTATTCTTCAAAGATATGGTTAGTTATAAGCAGACTTATAGACAAATTATGCATTAAGATTGAATAAAAAAAAATTGACGAAAATAAATTATATAAAATCACAGAATAAACAATATCAAATGAAATTTAAACCATCATGTGCTGGATAAGTAGTGGTATGTATATAACTTGAAAAACTGTTGAGTTTGTTTGAAAACTGCATTTAAATGACAAGAATCTAATCAACTTTTCAAGAATAAAAGTCTTTTTTAAGATTATCATTAAAATTTACAAATATTCGTAAGTGCTCGTTTGCATAATTGATATATGACTATAATGGCCATTGGATTACCTTTAAGTGAGAACCAGTTTTTATACTTCTATCACTATTTTTGTAAAGGTTATAAACATTTCTCTAAACATACCCTCCTATATAAATTTCATGATGGTTGCCATGGAAACCATTAGTTTTCATATAGCCCAAATGGGTTTATTTTTGGGTACATTGGAGATTCTGTTTCTGGACACCATAACGAACATTTTGGTACTCATGAAAATAGTCTAGCAGGGGGTTCCGCGGTAATCATATCCAGCTGCCGGACAATTACCCACGCTTTAGCACATTTTTCTTTGCGCCCGTACATCATATTACAAAAGAATGAAGTCTGATTTTCAACTTTGACTTATGACACTCTCTTTTGTTTGCAGTAATTGATATTGAACAAATCCATCAATCAATTTGGTTTTTTAGTGTCTGGCTTACGTACATATTCCAACGAATTCGGAACATTATCTTCAGCAGCTGAAGGTGGATTGAAACGTTTTTCTTCCGCAATTGAACGCTTTAGTATTCAATTATTATCACTTAGTTTTTGGTATTGTTTATTCAACCAATCGTACACTTTGTTTGCCTCATCTTTGTGATTGAGGTGGACATCGGTGTCTATAAGAGTTCGCATTTCATTCAGGCATTGCTCTGTAGGCTTGCTGAGGTGGGAGTGGACGAGATATTTCATAAGATAAAAATACACCTTTCCGTCCACACGTAAGCAATCGTCCTGTAAAGTGTCCTTTGGGATGACTTCATCCGACTTTCTATGACTGTATCGGTCCATCTCTTCAAGCAGAGGCTCCGGCACAAGGTCCCTGTCTGCTGGTACGAATGAGATGCACGTGACGGTGGCTGATGCAAGCGAGGCCATCGCATCTGGATTTGTAGCTAACGAAAAGTTTTTAAAATGCGACTCAAATTTGTCTCTTGCAATTTCTTTACAGACACAACAAGACAGAACGAACTCGTTTAGATCTTTGTCAATTTGCCTGAGTACATTTTCACATTCAACATATCTCTTAAGTTTATAGAGCAATGTCACAATCATAAGTCTTGGAGTCAGGAGATCATGACCTGAAACCGTGGCTAATTCATTTAGATGCGTTAAATGTTTATCAAAGTCTTCTTTAGCACTGACCGCTTTTGCGGCTAAGCATACATTTCGTTGAAACTTTAGACGAGGAATCATGATATCTATTGCTTCACATGTCAAACTGTCTGGATGTTCACAAACAAGCTTTAAAAAGTCAAGCGTTTCCCTCAAACGTTCAATAATTCTTTCTCTTGATTCACACCCACAACACATCTGTTGTATTGTTCTATTCCAAAGCAACCACGCAGATATTAGAACAAATTGGCATTCCGATTCAACCAATATTTTTTCAGTTGATTGAATGCCTGTTGTATTTTGGTCTGCTAAACACATGCCAACATCAGCACATCGTAGCAATTTAATGGAAAAAAACAAATTTGTGATCACAGTTTTCAGTTTTGCCAAAATACTATCTTGCACTTGCGAGAAATTTAAACGCTGGAACAGATTTACATCAGGTAGGAAATAATTTGGACAGTTCCCTGTCAGCACAAAATACATGAGATACCAGAGACAGAGAGAGACACATTCGAAAAGGCAATCACGTGTCCATAGAGCATTTTGTGTGTGCTCGATTGCCCAAAATAAGCAGGTCTTCAAGTGGTAAGACGAAATACAATCTTCACCAACATCAGGTTCCATTATGTCTTTCTTTATCATTTTCAAGGTCACATAGCATTTATGCTGCGACGGATTGAGAGAAAACATTAGCTCCCTTTCATGAAATGAGTAAGATATTCGCCATTCTATGTTTCTTTCTGTGCTAAACGGATGTCCGACTGGAACAAGCAAGAGTGGTAAAACACGACAACGTTCAAGGACGTCATCTGGCCATGTGTGCTGCCTTGCTGGAGCCAACCATTGTTTCAAAGTGTCTGGAAAGTCGGTCCACATAAATGCTCTCACATAGTCATATTCACCAATTTTGTCAGATCCACTGAAAGCCGGTCCGTGACGAACGTGACGAACAACTTTGCCTAGCAAGTTGCTAAAACAAACAATACCATCATTGTCCAGAAGCAGCTTACCCTTACTCTTTACACATTCTATGATGGATAATGGATTGCCCTTATATAGTGGCTCGACCTTCGCATATCCAGGATTGGTTTTAGGGTCCAGGAAAAAACGACGTGTCCAATCTTTGAGATCTGTCTCTGGTATTTTCAACGAAATGTCAAAATTCTTGAAACATTGCACAATATCGATATCAGAACCTATTCCACGGACGGTAGTGCATTCACTGTAGCTACCAAAAGTATACGTATCATTTGTCTTCTTTGTCCTTAAATTTTCTATCACGATAATAATTATCTCATTGATAAGGACATTTCTCCGCCGGAACCTGACATCCTCTGACACACCGACCTTCTCTAGTATGTCGTAGAGTAAGGCTGAATTCGCACGGCTGTCCATGACAGGATCTGTCGAACAAAATAATATCTAAAGTAAAATAACAGTGCTGTAATGTAATTATGGCATAACACGTAGGCTCGGATTCGAATCAAATTCGGTGTTATTTTTATAATGACATTCGTCATTTCTATTCTTTGACTTTTGTTGCTTTTTGTGCACAGTAAAGTAGGTTTCTGTCTGTTACAATGTTAAATTTGAGACAAAGTTACATTTTTATACAGGCCTAAAGTGATATAGAATATTGTTTGAAATGACCTGAAACAGTACATCTTTCTTGATAAAACTTTTAAAAACACATTTTAACAAACTTTACTTATAACGTTATATTTAACATGATCTGTCATTTTGTTCATACAGCTATATCGTATGCCATTGCTATATTTATACATGTATCATCACACTATTATTATTTATAAACAGCACATTCGTAAATTCAGACATCAATTGCATTTCTTTCTCTTTTTAATAATAATATACGTTTTTTGTACTTCAAACAGTTAATTTACTCATCAAAACTATGTCTTATTAATAGCTCCTACACAGCACATTCATTTAAAAAATCGAAATCGTGCACGTTCCAACAAAAGTGGGAACTGAAAGACAACGCCATTGAAATGTAAAAAACAACTTAAATTGTTGTTGCTGTTTTTTGTTGTTGAGAGAAAATCCTTTTTATGTACAGATTGGGTCTCATTTTGAAAAGTTAATGTCTCTGTTGAAAAGCATAATGCCCGTTCTGTGTATAGACTGTAAATAATGTATTTTTAAAGAGAATGTCGGTTTTGTGTGTTGATCATTTCTTTTGTGTAATGATAATTTCTCTTAAATGCATAGACTGATACGGGAGGGTTAACCTCAATGTAAACATACAGAGGAGAAAGACTGGTGTTAACACAAAGTGGCATCTTATAAATTTATATACCAGATGAGCGAGAACCATAGGTACGAGCAGTGTAAGAGGTGTCCGAAAGCATGCTCCCTCTGGGCATGCTCCCACAGTAAGAACGTTGACATCTAGAAGTCAATTAATGCCATTTAGGTTGCTTGAAATACCTTCATAGAAAGCATGTTGTTAAGCAGTTTAATTTCAATGTGTTGTTTCAAGACATTTTAGGCTTAATATACGTGCTTACTCCTCGTTTTATCTGTAGCACTGGGGATATATGCGACAATTATACTACTATCGTCCAGTAACCAAATTTGACGCTCATCTGTTTTGAACTCATTTTTATTTTCATGTCAAACTCAGTGACGTATTTCTTCTGACGTAATTTCTCGTGACATTTGCTGACAAACACGCATTTTGACAGCTCTGGCAGAACGATGGGGGGGGGGGGGGGGGGGGGGGGGGTTGGCAAATCCGAGACTCCAAGGTTATGATATCTTACATTCAAATATAATCACATTATTTCACCGATTTTTCTTATTCCCACAATAAGTGAAAGTTTGCATGTTGTTCCCAATGATATTTAATGTGAACCGCATACCAAGCGTCCTTCTATAAGAAAGCCCATTTCGTTATGTCATAAAAAAGTCATGCGAAAGTCATGTGCTAAAATGTTAGACTACATCGAGAAACCCTGGTCTTGTAAGATGTACGTGTTAATTACGATGATTCTGTAATTCTGACTAAAATATGTACAGCCGTCTTTCGAAGTACCGAGTAAAGTTAAACACTGCAGATTCAAAATGGTACCTTGGTTTTCTTCTCTCATTTGGTTATTATTTATATTTTCAGGACGTAAGAAGTACATGTCGCACTCACCATCTCAGATGTGGGCAGTCATGAACCTAATTAGAGACTATGAGGATGCAAATCATGTCCGTTGCCCGACAGTTTGGTCTGAAACGTCGGTGAGACACAAGTTAAGTAGGATGGTTGACCCAGAAGCAATGAGATCAGGACCAGGCAAACCAAGAGTGGGAAACTATCTTGAGTACTGAGCCATGTACTTCAAAACAAGTTTCCAATTAAAAAACTAAGGAACTGCCGATCCTTAGAGTGCCAGTTGAAACGGACATTTAGGAGGATGAAGAAAATTTTGTTGTGTTTGTGGGCTATTTACACCAGAGGATGTTGTGTATAACTGAATATTGTTTTTGCAGAACTTAATTCGTCGGGATTCATATTTTTTCCATTGATTCTTGAAACATTTTGATTTTTAATAACCTTTTTATTAGAAAATGTAGATCGAAAATCAAACTTGATAAATGTTCCAAGACAATGAAAGAAATAGCGAAAATTAGTTTGTATTGTGGCGAAGATGCGGTGTAAATCAATGTCAGAGAAAATACTGTCTCAGTCCTGAAACTAGTACACGTATCATGGCGACTTAATAAAGCAACCAACTGTTTACTGTGCCAAATTAATCCTAGAATGACAAGTGATATCACTCTTTCGATGTAGAAAATGTGTATTCTGAAATTTTTTTATCTTACCTCTGTTCCTCGCAAACTATCTCCATGAAACAAAACAAAATTTTAACCGTTTTAGTTGATTTTGATTTGCGTAGTTGTAATATAGTTCGTGGTTTCCCAAATAGTCTATTTATAGCAAACACTCAATCAGGTATATATGGAAGGGGATATCCGCCAATATTCTAATTTCCAGCATATCCAATTTACAAGTTACAAATCGCGGGGCGAAAATCACGAGTACATTTCACATTTCCAGCATCTAATTTACATGTTACAAATCTCGAGGCGCAAATCACTAATGTCGAATGTACGCGACATAACACCGTTTCAACATTAGGACGCAAGGTGGCGCTTCTAACATGGGAATGCCCATCTATAAATAGAATGCACCGCCTTGAATGATACAGCGTTCATGGGTACTGTCAACGATTTGGAGTTTCATACAGGAACCGCTTCTTACCAAAAGAAGCAGACACGTATGTATTATTTATTTGGCTATACGGTTTTAATGATATTGTTTCCCACTTAACAAGTTAACTGGCGATTAATATATTTATATGTAACATGCACGGTAAATTGATCATCCATAGCAAGTAGGGCTACTGTAGACCTACTGTACCCCGATTAAAGATGGTCCATTTTTATAAGTATTTACTTTTCCCTCAAACTGTATAGATAGTTTCCATGTGATGTCATCGACACTGATAAGACAGTTTAAGGCAGCCATCTTTGTGGGCAGAAGCTAATGCGGGCCGAAATCGGGAAATATGTGCTGTATTAAACTCACCACTGTGTTTTTATTTTTCAGTCTATTGTACTGAATTTTATATCAAATTTAACAGCTTTTATAAAATATTTTAAATATCAAAACTATATTTTGATAGTTTAAAAAGTTAAAGAAATACAACCGAAAATGATACACTGTTAATTTTGTTTTAAGTATGAGCCAATGGTTTTATTTATTTCTGTGTATTAATTCTGTGTGCATTTATTAATTGTAAAAATATTGTATTCTAAAATATGAATTTCAAGAGCTTTCCAATGGTGTATAGCTTTTAATTTTGGAACAAATGAAGAAATTACAAGAAAATAAAATTTACCCTTCTATACAATTCATATGAAAATCCCTTGAAGTTACCATCAAAGATGGCTGCCAAGATAAGGGATTTTCACTGATGTGGAAACTATCTATGAATCAGTTCAAATGTTGTTGTATACTTTTATCACTCAGGTCTTACAGCACCAACCCCACGTTTCAACCTCTCTACCGGCCGCAATAGCTCAAGTGGTAGAGCATCGGCTTGTGGATCGGGAGCTAGCGGGTCCAAACTCCGGCCGGGTCAAACCAAACTTTAAAACTGGCAGTAGTTGCTTCCCTCCAAACGCTCAGGGCTAAGAGCACAGCATTATGCCTGACACGTCGTTGTCAGTCTAATCAGACTAATGGACCAGGTTCAGTCCTTGGGCACCAAATAAGTGCTGTCACTGCACAGTATCGGCAAAAATGCCGGCAAATCCAAAATCCATTTAATCTCTCTGGTCTCTAGCTCTTTCATTTAACTGCATACATCCTATTACTTAATTGATCCGAGCTGGCAAAATTGCATTAAAGTACACAGGATGTAGTTCGAACCCATGAACTTCTCCGGAGTCAGGTGCTCTACCAACTGATCTGCCTAGGCGGACAGCTACTAGCCTTCATAATTTTAAACAGATATCAAATGGACAGAACCCCCAGTACCCCAGCCTATTCTCTGTTCTCTGAAGAACCTCTAGTGACTCAATTTAAGTAATGTGAGCTGGAAAAATGCACCAAAGACCTCCTCCATAGGCAGGTGCTCTAGCAACTGAGCTACATAGCACCTGACTCTGTGGTCAGCATATTCACTGCATAAATTATGAAAGAAATGATAACTGTGCACTGAATATGTTCCCAAACCTCATTGTATGTATTAAGTTGTGCAGACTTTCTATGTAAATTACTATTTAGATGAATATTATATTCTGGTGCAAATATGAATTATGTTCATTTTTTTCCAGGTCATAGGAAAACAACCCACACAGGGTGAGTGGTGGAACTAACAGTTGCTGTGTTTATCCAGTACCAATGACTGATAACATACAGCAAATGAAAGAACTGTTGCATTTAAAGCTATGCACAATCGCACAAGCGCTTGAGAATGGCCAGTATCATGCTATAGAGTTTCATTTAGAGCAAACTTGTGAAATGTTGCTGCAGCTAACAAGCATTACTAATATTTACTCCAGCATACATTTATTTACATCAGCCTTAGAAAATTGTCAATTGAACACTGATAACCATGTTAACACAGTTGTCTGCCCTTCATCTTTAGTTTCTGGTAGACCAGGGCATCCATCATTCAACATTGCAGCAGAAATGCTCATATTCTTTTTAGAAAATAATTTTAAAGTATCTGAAATGGCACGTCTGCTGTGCGTTAGCAAACGAACTATTGAGAGGCGCCAGCAAGATAACAATTTAAATGTATGGGACACATACAGTCAGCTGACAGACACTGAACTTGAGGAAGAAGTAAGAAAAGTCACAAGCTACTTTCCTAATGTTGGCTATTGAATTGTACAGGGAATTCTTCTCAGTCAAGGACAGAGGGTTCAGGAGCATAGATCAAGACAAACTATAAGAAACATTGATCCTGAGAAAACTCTTCATCACAGCTTGTCGAATACATAGAAAAACATACAGTGTGAGAGGTCCTCAGGCTTTATGGCATATTGATAGATACCATAAATTGATACAGTAAAGTACATTGTTCTACATAAAAAATTACTTTTATGTTATGGTATACTTACCATATACAATGATGAACAGTGTATTTATACATTATTGTATATGTTTAAGTTTGAGTGCATGTTTGGCATTGAGTAAAATGTATGCTGGTTGGGTAATGTTTTATGCCAAACATTAACTATTGTGTAACTTATGTAACTTTTCATAAACATTAATTTAACAAATAAAAAAAATTTGACATGGCAGAGAAAGGTCTTTCAAAACAAATCACATTAATGTTAATCTAATTGACTCAAAACTTGGACAACATGTTTATGCAAAATAAAACTTATTACTTTTAATTTCCTTACACAGTATAATCATGTACAATTCTTCTTTTACTTAATGATGCATGTCAGTTACTTTTACTTTAAGGTGGCGTTTTGTTGTACATGGCGGCCTAGATGGATATTCATGTCTTCCAGTGTATCTCCAAGTAAGCACTAACAAAACATCAGAGGCTGTTCTGTATGCATTTGAAAAAGCGGTGAGCATGTATGGTTTACCAGAGAGTGTAAGGTCTGATAAAGGACTTAAAAATGTTCTTGTAGCTAAGTACATGCTAACCTACAGAATACTAGAACACTGACCTTTTATTGAAGGTCGCAGTGTTCATAGTCAAAGGTATGTGTACCATGTAAACAGTATGTGTAACTTGTAAATGGTATATGTAACTTGTAAACAGCATGTGTTACTTGTAGAATATTTTAATTGTCAATTTTAACACATGAAAAAGCATCCTAATCCATTATTTTCATTGTCGGGCAGAACTAGTGCTCAGGTAGTAATTACCTGGAGCAATTTGCAGTAAATAGTCTTGCGCAAGGACTAGCATCTCATGAATCCAACATCTTAACTTAGACCATAGATACTTTTGTAAATAGTATGTGTTAAGATCACTTACACTGTGGTTCACCAGGAAATGTAATAGACATAATAATCCAGTGACATTGACCTGATTGACTGAATAAGCAGTCCCCTGCAACAAACCCCATTATAATAACCAGGTTTTAATAACCAGACTACAAATGTATGGGATATAATAAAAGTACACAATTACCTCTTGTTATTATAGCACAGTTGAGTTCATATTCGTATTTACAGTGAAAACTTATCCTGCCATTTTATCTTTATGCATTAAACAACTATTTTATTTCAGAATTGAAAGACTGTGGAAAGAAATATGGAGTGGGTTGGGAGCCTTCTATCAGGAGCTGTTTTATGAGATTGAAGGACATGGTATTCTTGACATTAATAATGAATGAACACATACAAGCTCTACATTTAGTATTTCTAGAAAGGCTTCAGAAACACCTTAATCAGTTTAGAGAAGCTCTGATGTATAGAAAACTGCGAACAGAGGGTAACAAGTCTCCATTGCAACTTTGGATATCAGGACAGACACATTCCCTGGTAACACAGGGAGCTGAAGAGGTTAGTATAGGGCTTCTTTCTGTATTTCTTCAGACTAAAAGACTAAATGAACCAAAAACTAATTTCTAATTTATTTTTGGGGGAATACATTGTTTGCATTTATTGAAACACAAGTTAATTTTCGAAAAAAAAAACAAATTTTTATTGCACTGTTACAATATATTTTAGGTTATTCAAACTGCTGTTCTTTCATTGACCTGTTCTATTTTATTTTTTTAAATACACTGCAGTAACCATTTATGAACATTATAGCAACATCCAGCTTTTTGGTGGAGGAAGACCCCAGACACATATCTGGGTAGAACCACCGGTGCCCCGCAGGTCAGCTGGAAGACCTTCCCACATTAAGTTTTTTGCCCAGAATGTACTTTAACCCATGCAGTGAGAGGCTAAGCAGTCAGAGGAGTTACAAATCCCCGGCTCTACTACTACGCCACGGGTGCCTGATTTAGATTAACAAGATTGTTAATGCTTCATTGTAGTCTTCTTTTAGACATATTTTCATACACATGTATTTGTTAATCATGTACATGCATAGAAGATAGATGTTATGCAAGTTTTCAAGACATGACCAGTGTAACACATGCAGATACCCATTTGTACACCTAAGGGTTGTGGAGTGGAACAGTTAGACATTTATATCATTAGAACATTAGCAGCAACCCAAACAGGATTCAAACCACAGATCAAACCATGAGATCCAAAGTGTTGTGTCCTACCACAGCACTGTCCTCTACTTCAAGGTGTTTTGAGGAACAGATTTTGGATTATCAAGTTAATTTTAAACAGAATGTACAGCACAACATACCTCATTGTAAGCCACTTTATTGAATCTTACAAATATATTCCAGGTGGATCCTGAAACTTATGGAATAGACTATGATGAACTGGTACACCTGGACTGGTGTATGGTCAACATTCCATAGACTCACTTGATTGCTAGAGATTATCTACAAGAACTGCAGTCTATTTTGACTAAAAACACTAACAATTTTGGTGTTGACATTTATGAAGAAGTTCTAAGATATATGGAATATCACAATAGGTAGCATTTTTATTGGACATGGATTAGCCCTAGATTTATAGACACATGTATATTTATTTCCATTAGAACTTGGAATTCGTCAATACAAATTCAATGAATACCCGATTTATAAATTTATTCTTCAGGAAGTCATCACAACATTACATTTTACACTTTTATAAAATATATATGTAAAAAAAACAAAAATGCTGCACAACAGGATACAGTGAAAATATACAGTAACATTGTCTTGCCAGCTTAAAGTGTTACATATTTGGGTTGAGTTAAGAACACAAGTCAATTAAAAAAAATAATACTAATAAAATCCTAATTACATAAGTATTCAATTTATGTTTGAGATATGTGTACTCTCCATCTCCAAGTTTATATATATTGCCTGTTATTCAAGAGTTTCAAAACTTGTTTATTAACTAGAGATGTTCGCAAATCATGCTTTCCTCCCTAACTGGTTTCACTCAGACCACAAAACCAACAGTTTGTCTACTCATCATGACCTGTGTACCTTCCATGATTTAAGAATGATGGTTCAGGCAACCTCTAGTAATTAATGGGAAACCATAATCGCATTGAAGATCACTGTGACCTTTAAGTCATCCTATTTAAGGTACCATGTTTATGAGTCGTGGCCTACAGCATTCCCTAGATATTCACTAAAAACACGTTGTATTCAAAGTGAATGTGACTAAATTTTGCACCACTAACTTTCCCTACAAAGTTTGAGGAATGTGAGCTCAGGAGATTTCTAGTAATTTAATTTAAACGTAGTGATCAACCGGCATCTGAAAAACAATATGCTCCCTCTTCTTTAAAGAAGAGCCGAACTAGAACTGTCAGAGAGGTTAGTTATGTCCCTTGATATTGCTTTGTCAGTAACTTTTTCTATAAATAATTAGTCTATAAATATTATTCAATTCATTTTAGGAGCATTCCTTTGTGTACCATTGACCCTGCGATATCTTACCCTTAATTCACAACTTCTTCTTTATTACATAAATTATACAATAATAAACAATGACCAAGGTATGATGTGAAAGTAAAAATATCAACATAGATACAGATTCAAAGGCCCATTAAATAAAATGTCATAGTAAAGTTAAATGTTATGTTTCTACAAGACAACATCCCTCAATAGCTGCTCGTTTATAACAATGACCATGTGAGTTGGGTTATATGAAAATTATACGTACAAATTATACGTAAAAAAATATGTTTTTTTGTTTAAATGTCAAAATGATTTCTGAACCTATTATGAGGGTGAAAGGTTGAAATGTACATTTCTTTATGTTAACATGTACAAAGTGTAATAAAATATTGTATGTGCCTTTCTAGTTGGTCTTAAAATAATTAACACATTTTATCAGGCTGGAATACCCTGCACAGATGTACACTACACAGACAAAACAACAAACTTTAAATTCTATACACATACATACACAAGTAAACAAGTTTCTTCTATACAGTTGCTATTATAGAGAGTTGATGACATTTTCCTCATTTTACTGTTTTTTGTCCTTTCCAGGAGTAAATTGTCTAGGATAGTAAAGAACAGAAAAAACATTATACTAAAACTCCCTCAAATTATTATGATGGCAGTGTTTATATCAAATCCATCACCATGGTATAATTTTGTTGTATATTTCATCAATAGTGCTTAAAGTACATACAACAAACTTTTAGACAATCAAAACCAACCCAGCAAATCATAGATTGTGTTATTTTCTGTAAAGTGTAGGTCTATCATTGTCCATATGCTTTACAAATGCTCTTGAGGAATACACTGGTTTATGTTACCAGATTTGACCAACATTTTCAGAACTATTCCAAACTTCCTTAAAACAGTATCTTAATCCAGCCAATTTATGAAATGGAAATCTAATGACATAGTTTTTTTAAATTACTATTTGTTTGAAACCTTGGTTATAAATTAAACTGTTACCTGTTTTGTTTTAGCAAACACTAATTGTTTAGTCTTTGAAAGACCAAGATATATACAGGGTGTTTCAAAATATCTGATTACTCTGATACCACTACAGTGTGTGTATTGCTTAATGTATTACACAGTATATAGCATCAATAATAAAGGAATGTCATGCGTTGACCGCAGATTACCCAATAATGAACACATCCAAGATTTCATGCAGACAAACATTCTGACCAAGTTTGATGAAGACTGGATAAAAACTGTAGCGTGCTCACAAGCGTAAATGTTGAGGACTGACGAAGCGGTATCAGAAAAGTTCACCTTGAGCACGTTGTGCTCAGGTGAGCTAAAAATTCACTGCATGTATTTGCATTGTCCAATCATACTTACTTTCAACATTGCTGAGGAATCTATTAAAGTTATAGATAATCAACTCCTTTGTTTCCTTTTCCTAACTCTTTGATTTGAACGAAGGTTCAAATCTCCTTAGCGGTAGGCCCTGAAGATGCTCCAAGAAGTTGGACTCCATCACCTGGATGAACTTGCAGAAGCTGCAGTACTCCATGGAGTTTAAGACCTAAGAAAATTGTTTATTTACATGATTATCTTTGACTTTTAAAGTATGTATTGTGAGTGTTTAAAAATTTAAGAATTCTTTTCGTAGTTCACATTTATAAAACCGTCATTTTCTCTGGGTTTAAAAGGATACTAGTGCTGTGTTAGCATATGTTTCCAGAAAAGCAAGCCGACAGTTATGCAATGGTCCTTCTAAGTAACAATGCGTATTGAAATTAACAGGGTTACAAAATGTAATGAACAGTCCTTGTACTATGTAACTTGACACATAACATAATTTAGATAGAGATGAAGCCACAGTTTGGGTTTACCTTTTCTTCATTTACATCAAAGTAAATTATAAAACTTACCATTCATGAACTGGTTAATGCTTGCTACAGTCTTGTATAAGACAAAATGCCCCTTTAAAGCTGTAATGGCCTGTGGTTTGTTAGCACATGTGAGCTTCTCATAGAACCCTGTTTCCATCAGCAAAGGCAAGATTGTTTCAAACACACCTTTAATTGTGTTGGGTGTTGCAGTTTCAATCTAAATATGAGAAAGATGGGGGACAATCTAAAGTGAATCAGATTTAAAAATATATCTTAAGCTCACCTGATTAGGCAAACTAACAATATTGGGTAGGGCTGGCATGTATGGCAAAACTTGCCTGATAACAGGGGACCTGATAACATTTCCGTTATTGAGTCACCTGGTCATGTGACCAAAGTCTGTCTAAAAATGGGAATACTGGTACTCTTGGTCCATTTTTTTCTTCAAAGCAAAATATATTTTTTTATAATTTTAATAAAATTGTATGAATGAAAAACAGAATGTATCTTTGTGGTTCTTACTTAAGATCACAAATCTTGCGTTACCTAAAAAATCAACAGATACAATGGAGGTATGATAATTATATGCTCACAACAAGAAAAGTCACTAGAACAGACATATGCCCTCGAAAAATATAATGACCTTAAATATAGCATTGACAAAGACCTTGATAATAGTTGCACTTGTACATTTTATGTGCAATACATCATACAAGTGTATAAGATGGTGAAGTTTGATGAAATTGGACAGATGAATGGAAGAGTATATATAGATGCAGTAACAAACAGAGAGTGCAACTGCTATATTCCACAATTTGGAGACCTAAAAACATCCAATCTCTAATAATCAACATTGTAATGTTGGCTCAAAATAAGAAGCAAAGCTGCAAAACCATGTTATGTATGAACATGATGTTGTTCAAAAGATTGATGTCTAGACTTTAAAAGTAAGGCTCCAAGTGAGATGTTTTTATTCATCTGATAAAATCTAGGATATTAATGTGCTGATTTTGACACCAAAAGAAACAAGAATTCCATGATGATCCTAAGTGGCTCACCTGAGTACCTTAGACAATTAGCCCTTGTGGCTATGCTTTTTGACGGATCAGAATTCTTAATACAAAAAGGCCACCAAATGAATACATAAACCAAATACAGTCAAACCTGTATTAAAAGACCACCATCGGGACAGGGCAAAAGTGGTCTCTTAAGACAGGTGATCTCTTAATGCAACATGGTTACTTTTTGTGAGAACCACACTTGAAATTTACAAATTGTGTTGTATAAGCAAGCAGTAGAGAAAGCAATAACATCAAAATATTTTATTAGTGTAACAGAACAGTTAGGCATGTAAAGGTCAACTAATGTCTATAAAAATAAATAAATCAGCACATAAATACATGTATGTTTATCAAATACTATGTTTGTGCATTTTGTATTGTGTACATTCCTCCTGGATTTTCACAGTCAGTTTGTATTTTGTGCTAAATCCTCTGTCGTCTTGTAATAAAATTAGTATGTAATTAAAGTATATACACTACAATTTACATGTTATCAAATTGCAAACAACAGTTCTAAAATCATCACTTAGCTTTGAAATAATTATGAATGGTAGTTTGTTTCACAAATGATGTCATTCGCATGTCAATTAGAATGTGACACTGGCACTTGACGTCCGGTCGCATCCAAAAACCAACGATAACCTAAGTCGTTCAGCGAGTCATTCTGAGTTGAACGTTTAACTCGTTTCACTTTCGAATTTCCATGTTCATATTTGTCCATTATTTCACGTTTTTGTTTTGCAATGTTTTGAACCTGCTATTTACCGACACCAAGCTCAGATGCAACAGCACGACAACTTTTCCCACTGTTCAAAAGTTTGACAACTTGGACACGATCGTCTATTGTATGGCACGTTCGTTTAGACATGTTAATGCGTAATGCAACAAAGAACAACTGTTCCAGATATTCCATTACATTACTGTATCCAATTGCAGTTTGCGCTTTATAATTGCATATTTTAGGTTTTTAGCAAACCAATTTATCGTAATTCATACAAACATAACTTTGATTTACTTTTAAAGAAACCGAAGTCGGAACATGGTCAATAAGTGTCAATACGAGCGGTAATAGGGCACACTCGATTAGGTGTGAATCGAGCGCGGGCTTGATGTGTACATCGACCCAGTGACATTACGTAATTTCCCAGTTTGACACGGCCGATTGCAGTGATTAGCATAGAAGAGCAAACGTGTAAATTAATTGCTTATTGTGTGGTAGTTACTAATGTGTGAGTGGATTAACGCGGTCGCCTATTAGGGTATAATTAAAGCATGTTTGACATGTTTATGTGCGGTCGCTGGACGCAGATCAAAGGTGGGCGCTTATTACATTACAATTACAGAACAAATATGATCGGGCGGCTTTGAAGTGGTCGCATAGAGCAGGTGGTCGCCGGTTAGGGGTGGTCGTATGGTCAGGTTTGACTGTATCAAAGTTCTAGCTCTTGTGGTTTCTGAAAAAGAAGATTTTCCTATACAGCCATATAGGGAAAATGGCCAAGCCCTTGGTGGCCTTGTTATTTGATGGATCAAAAAGTTTTGATTGATCTTGACACAGAAACACTCAAGGAACATGTATACCAAATAACAAGGCTCTAGCACTTGTAGTTGTTGACAAGAAGTTACAGCCATATAGGGGAAATGGCCATGCCCCTAGCAGCCATGTTATTGACAGACCAATATTACTTTAACAACTTTTCATTCCCTTTGCCTTCTTAAGCTTCTGAGAAAGTTTGCCTGAATTTGGCCCAGCTATTTCAGAGGAGATGTCATTTAAAATTTTTTGTCGGACTATGACACTGGACGGTGGGTTTTCACAAGAGCTCACTCAGAGCATAAGCTAATGTGACCTAAGACACCAGATAAAGACAGATGGCCTTAACTTACTATACCATGAATAGCATCAACCTTGTCTGCCAGCTGTACATCCTCAGAGGGTAGCATTTTTAGGTCTGGAGTAGTGCCCCTTATGATATAGTTGCACACCATGGAGACCAAATTCCTTGGCCCTGGATGTCCCATCACTAATGCTGAGGACACGGCCTTTCCAACTAAGGCGTAATGGTTGCTATCTAGAAATGATTAAAGCAAGTGATCTAGGTCACTCTAACCTAGGAGTGTTTAGGAGCTAGTAGTACAATAATGAATCAATTACCAACTGTACACCATCAACAACCTAGTTAGAACTATGGAGAAACATGGCCAGGCTGTTATTAATAGAACTGAATCGCCCAACAAATTCCTTTTTAATCTGTTTATCTGCATTTCAATAAAAGTTGGATTATACCAATAACTATAATAGCATAATATAGAGCTACAACTATGAACTCAAATCTTTTTAATGCCATCAAAATATTAAATTTACACTTAAAAGTAAAATGTGACTTAAATATAAATAAGGAAGAAAATTGTCCATTAGCAAATTTAATGATTTAAACAAACCTGTGATGCAATTGAAAGACAGAAAAATTTGTGAGACCACAGGTTGGTCCTTCTTGGTCCAGATGCCTCATTTTGTCTTCTTGTGTTTGACCTCCTATATGGGGCAAAAAGGCTCCTGACTTGTGTGGACAGGTTGGATTGCGATGAGGAGAAACACTCGGCCTCGGTGGCACACCGCTGATGGTTGGTTCTGATGGTTGCTGTTCCATTAAGGCATCAGCTGCCTGTCTTAGCAGGTCAGCTACTTTCCTGTTGTCCATTTTCTGAAAGGACAATATGCATACACGTACAAACATAATTTTAACGAGTCGTCTCTGGGCTATTACAGGTGAACTTTTCAACTCAATAATGAATAAAACCATATCCTTAAAATATGGCAATTCCTGCATAATTAATGAAAAATAACAACAAACTAATGGACATTACTATGAATAAAGGTAGACTTACAAGTTTTGATCAACACATTTCCATTTATTACCAGGAACCTATTTATAGCAATCCACATAAAATAATTTAAATAAAGGAGATAAATGAACAATAACTTTGGTAGATATCTGGTTCTTGTGCATTGAACAATCTGGTTCTTGTGTATGGACATCAGCTCATAAAGATCTTTCAGACCTCCACGTTTTAAGCGAACATGTAAAAAGATCTGGAAGATCTCTACAACTGATTGGTTCTACTGGTCCTATGTCAGAATATTTTGTTGTTTTTGTTGTTGTTTTTAATACATCGCTACAACACAATTACCGTCAGGATGGCAATGTTCAGATATATTGGTGGAGGAAGAAACCAGACAAGTGTACATGCTCTACATCACAAATCTATGAGTTGATCTCAAATCAAGTCCCTCAACCAAATTGGAAATTAAACAAACAGTGAGGGCTGGGAAATCAGAGAAGTTACAATACCATGAATGTATCCCTCGACAAGGGCTCATGTGACTGTGTGTGGTATGAGCAGGCCAGGTCTCATAGCATGCAATCACAGTGAAGACCGCAATTTTTATGTGCTTCAACTGGTTCTGGATGACTGAAAGATTATTAGTAGGAGGATGAACAACAATCATCGAAAACTGTATCAGTAAATCGACTTGAAATAAAAGACATACGTACCCACTGTTGTTGTGGCTCAACTTCAACTTTCAATCTCACTCTCAGTACTAGTCAATGTCGATCTACTGTGAAGAAATCCGAATGCAATGGTATGTTCTTCCAGAAACGTCCGATAAAATAATTAATTAAATTTAATTAAATGTATTTTAAGAAAACAAAATCTTATAGATGAAATATTTACCGAATTATTAGAATAAATAGAGTATAATAACCAATTTAAGGTAAAGATACTTTGGCGCCAAATAACGTTCGCTGTTTATATTTTATCTCCTTTAAAGAGAGTGTTTTAGGATTCCGCTCTATTTATAACTCAGTGACGTCTAAATTTATTCTGTATCGCCATCTAGCGTCTGAATGTTGTAAATTCTGGACTTGTACATTAGTAATTTGTTACTTGAGAAATGTGACTTGAGATTTGTAACTTGTACATTGTATGCGAGAAATGTGAATTACATACGTGTAAAAACGAACATTTTTGTGCAAACAAATAACAAACTTAAGCTTTTGCAGGGTTACAATTTACAAGTAAAAAATTGAATATTGGCGGATATCCCGATCCATAGGAATATAATGCAACTCTATCTGCGTATGGGTATTACTTGTGAATTATTTATACTTTACGGTCATAGTCGGGCAGTTGGATGTGGTTACCGCGCGTCCCCCACCCCACGACTTTTTTCATGAGTACGTACCAAAATGTTCGTTTGCGTGTCTAGAAACAGAATCTTCAATGTACTTAAAATAAACTGATTTGGGCTATATGAAAACTAATGGTTTCCATGGCAATCATCATGAAATTTTGATAGGAGGGTATATTTAGAAAAACGCTTATAACTTTTTCAGAAATGGTGATAGAAGTATACAATTGGTACTCAATTAAAGGTTATTGAATGTCCATTATGGTCATATGTCAATTATGCAAATTAGCCAACATGTCTATTAATTAATTTTAATAAGAATCTAAAAGCAGACATTTTTTTTGAAAAGCTGATTATATTCTTTTCATTTAAAAGCAATTTACAAACAAACTCAATAGTTTTAAAAGTTATATATATACCACTACTAGTCTAACAGATGTTTCTTTAAAGATTCATATGATTTGGTTCAATTTAAGATTTTTATTATTTTTTATTATTATTTTCATTCGAATTTTGCTCTTTAGCAGTTCCCACTGTCTGAAATTTAAAGATAAAGTCAAGACAATTATGTACTTCATTCATTAAAAAAAGTCGGAGAAATAATTAATTCACTTAACAAAAACAATTTTTAGAGTTTAACCCTATTCCATTTCAATAAAATATAATTACCTAATTTATATGGAATTAAAGGTGTAGCATAAAATCACTAATAGAACAATTGCTAGAAACTTTCATCTACACGCAGAAAGATTTTAGTTAAATGCTTGAGATCCTATGTAAAAGTATGAAAAAGGAAGAAATAAAAATAATACAAATACAATAATGACTGAAATTTTATTTAGTGTTGAATGTGCACAGTGTAAGCTCACAATTAACGATTTTGAAATTCAGGAAAACTCAGACCAAATTAATGGAAAAAAATCATACAAAAATAAAAAAAAATGTACCAATATATGCACTACTTACACAAACACGTCTCATACTAAGAGGGGTGCCTAGTTATCATTTAAAACAGTACAGTTTGTTCAAATGTTTGTTCATGATTCAGAAAGTTAATTTCTTTTATAGTCAACCATTTTTGTGTAGTTTTCCAAATCGAAATAATACCATATTCTTTTCTAAACACTATGTGGACATTATTTTTCAATGACGTCACTACTTTCGTCATAACTTATACAAAATATCAGCGCTTGGACATTTTGTTTTCAAATCAATCGTTTTTCTTTTCATTGCTTGCATTTGAGAAACTCGTCAGGAAGTGCGAGGTTAAAGCTCTGTAAAACCGGTTTAAGCACCCCAGTCGGTCCATATTGCCGACTGAACGTTCCAAGGCGGTTACTGTCGGGTTTGCTCTTTTCGATCAATGACTCATCACAAATTTGTTCTTACTTTTCGCTTGGCTTGCATGTGAAATACCTTTGTTCTGTGCCTTTTCGGAGTTTGGTATATGTTGCAATGCTCATAGGACTAGAAATAAATTCTAATTAACTTGTCAAAATTGTTAGATTCTCATAAATATGTATGAATATTAATTTTGGCTAATTTACATAATTAATAATTTTAAATCTAAGTTTAGCGATAGCCTCCACTTAAAGGCATCTCGAAAGGAATGTGGTATCCCACTGAGCCAGGCCCCCACATGCTTTGACCAGACCTGCTAATTGCTGGTCATCACTGCAGGGAGTCTTTAGCCAACATAGTACTAATCTGTCACAGTAATACCTCTGATGGGTTAATGCAAAACTAAATTACCTGCTAGTATGGATGTGAGACAGTAGGCTAGTTTTGCACAAAGCCACAAACATTATTGTTAGTGATAATGTGGGTTGTTTACTATATGATCCCTTACAAATTCTTTATTGCATTAATTACTAGGTGTCAATTTTGTAACTGCAAGATTATGTATTTATTTCATAGCTAAATATTTAATTTTGAAAATACAAGAGAGATACAAGTTTTAGTATTCAAAATGACTTAAAATGAGTCTGAAGGACATTATTCTGACAATGAATGACTTTTTAAATTGCTTTTGTTAGAAACGTTTCGTTACATTTTACAAATCCAAATAAAATATAACTTAAAATATATATGAGAACTAAAAGAATGAAAGAAATTACAAAATGTATAAGAAATAACAAAATCAACCAACAAAGTAAGAAAGAAAACAAATAAAGATTTATATATATATATATATATATATATATATATATATATATATATATATATATATATATATATATATATATATATATATATATATATATATATATATATATATGATTGCGTAATTGGTATATTCACAACTGTTTCCTTTACAAACTGTGAATGACTATGTTCAACCCCCAGATATAGCATACATACACTTGGATCTTGAACAATACCTGTGTGACAGACACATCGTTACAGACTGTGGCAGCCTGGCTTATCAGAAAACAGATGCCCTCACATGCTGGGTGGGGCAATAAATGGGGGGGGGGTCACTTATATAAGGCTCTTGAGATGCCTTTAAGGAACAATATAAACATTATTATTCAACATTATGGCTAGTTATAAGCAGACTTCTAACCAAATTAGGAACAGAACAGAACATTTTTTATTCAGATTTATACTCATGTAGGGCCTACATCATCGTATTGTAGCCGGGTGATAGGGAAAGAATGTATAAGCGGTCCGGTTAGCTAAGTCGGAAGAGCATTCGCGAAGTGTCCCGGGTTCGAGTCCCGGCCTGGCTGCACATTTTCTCCATATGTTTCAGTATTATAAAACAATTTACAAATATAGCATCCAATTTAGTTATTATTATGGAAGAGAAGAAATAAAAAAAGCCAATATATTATTTTTTTGTGTGATGATTGCATTATAATAGACATAAAAGAAACAACATTAGAGAATGAACTTTATGTGTTAATTACACGTATGTTCCTTCTTACTAAGGTTGCTTTCTTGATAAAAAGGACGATATTAATTAGTATGTTTTTATCTTTTGAATCAAACAACAACCACATTTTATATACAGACGGTCTACGATACAAAGTTGAGTTGATGTATTTTCTTCTTAAATCAGTGTATACTGGGCATATACAAATAAAATGAAAGACATCTTCAATGTCTCTGTTATTACATGTTATTATTCTGGATTTCTTGAAAATCGTTTTGTGTGAATTTTTAGACAATGTGCAGAAATTCTCAATTTTGTAATAAAATGTTTCTTATATCATTCTTTAAAATATCCAAGTATGGTTCGTAGTTTGGCATGCGCCTAAGCATACGCAGCTTCATTTTGACCTTTGAAAATATCATTTTCTAAGTTTGAAAAGTAATTATGAACTGATTTAGCGATAAACCTCCTTTAACATTTACTTTTTTAGCTTTTTAGAATCCATTCAATTTGTTTAGGCTTGCAGAACTTAAGCTTTTCGATATTACATATTTTTCTTTTAGTAAAAGACGCTTTTCGTTTCGAATTACGTATTTATACTTTTTTTTTATTACGATTACATAAAGACATTCTGTTCCCCTCAGATGTATTATGGTAGAAAACATAATTTGCATGTAAATAACGATTCTCGCGTCATTGCAGTCTTCATCAAACCACTCTTTACGATTGTCTAACGGTATATCCGAAAAACTGTTGGAAGGTTTCCGTGCAACATGCTTGACAAATAACGGGTCAGTTACTTCACGCATCACTGCAGTGAAATCCCTGACCGCCCTAAATATCGATTGTTTATCTAAATTCATGTCGTTCATTACATTGTTTAATAAAGGTAGTTTTGCAATAAGTGATGAACTAAAGATCCATTTACAGTTATACATGTACATCATCATAATATGTTTCATTAGCAGAATCAATGTTACATAGCAGGGCAAACTGCATTGGACAATGGTCACTCCATTCATTAATAGGGTAATTAGTGAATCGTGACAACCGTGCAAAATTACATTCTCTGCCTTAAAGGTAATCTATTAATGACATTCCTTGACTAGATATAAATGTATAATTTCCCACACCGAAATCATCACCTAGCCTTCCGTTTACTTGACACATACATGACCCTTTACACAAGTCTAATAGTTTATGACCAAATGAATTACACTTATTGTCCAGTGAGGCTCTGACCATGGTAACGTCTGAAATATAAATAACATCATCTAAAAACAATTATTTTCATCAAATGCAATATTATCATGTTTCAAATCACCACAGATATATACATCTTCCAATGCATAAAATAAACTTATATGGTTTACTAAAATATCAAAAAGATCAACATTAATAATATGATATGCAGGGCAATCCTCTCCCCAAAGATAGGTATTAAGACTGAATGAGCAAGATTTGGACGAAAATAAATAAAAAATAGAAAATAATAATAAAAACAACATAAAAATCACAAAATGAATCAAATTATATGAAACTTAGACCAACATGTGTTAGACTAGTAGGGATATGTATATAACCTTAGAAACTGTTAAGTTTGTTAATAAAAAGAATCAACTTTTCAAAAATAAAGTCTATTTTTAGATTCTACTTTAGATATATGAATATTCATTTGGGCTAATTTGCATAATTTATTATTTCAAATCCAAGTTTAGTGATAGTCTCCACTTAAGGAATGAAAGAAAAATTATTCTTCAAAGTTATGGTTAGTAATAAGCAGACTTCTAGCTAAATTTTGCATTAAGATTAAATAAGCAAAATTTGGTCGATTTTTTTTAAAAATCAGAAAAAAATCAGAAAATGAACCAAATCATATGAAACGTAGACCAACATCTGTTAGACAAGTAGGGGTATGTATATAACTTTAAAAACTGTTGAGTTTGTTTGAAAATTGCTTTTAAATTAAAAGAATCAACTTTTCAAAAATAAAGTCTACAATTAGATTTTTATTAAAAGTTATGAATATTCATGTTGGACAATTTGCATTATTGACATATGACCATAATGGCCATTCAATAACCTTTAATTGAGTACCAGTTGTATACAATCACCATTTTTGGAAACGTTATAAGCATTTATCTAAACATACCCTCAAATCAAAATTTCATGACGGTTGCCATGGAAACCATTAGTTTTCATATAGCCCAAATGAGTTTATTTTTGAGTACATTGGAGATTCTGTTTCTAGACACCCTAACAAACCTTTTGGTACCCATGAAAAACGTCGGTGTGTGTGGGGGGGGGGGGGGAGGGGGAGGGGGAGGGTGCGCGGTAACCATATCCAGCTGCCGGACTACCTAGCGTGCAGTCGGTTTCGTTTTGATATCGTAAACAAGGGAAATATTTCGGTAAAATCCCCGAAAACATAATCCTCTTTAAACGTCACCTCCTTTCTCTGCACTTGATGTCATAGTTTTGGACACATCACCACAGATATCTTGTATCTTGTCTTATTAAGTTCGTAATTGGATGCTTTATACTGCATCAAGGACTTAAAAGTGTACAGAATCTTTGTTTAACAAGCATTTAATAGTATTGCGGGCAATACAGTAGTCCCCTACCGGTCCCTCAAAAAGTTCTTTAATTATCATACGCTCCAGTTTATTGCCATTTATAATTAATTTGAGGTTGAAGTCTGTATTTGTATAATTATGGCTTAAAAATGAAATAATAAACAAGGAAATCTACAGTAGTTGGGATTCACATATTTTTTTTTAATTCACCTGGCCTAAATAATTGTTAACTTATCATGACATTTATTTTTGGCCTTTATTTAAGGTATGAGCACCTTAATGCACTATCATTTAAGGTAAGTGCACCTGAATGCGCTATCCAAAACTTCACGATTTTTCTGCAAGGTCATGCTGTGACCTTGACCTTCAAGGTAGCGACCCAAATCTTGCTCGCGACATGTCATCTCAATATGGTGATCATTTCTGTGAAATAGTTTTAAAATCCGACTTCAAATAACGAAGCTATGGACCGGATACGATTTTGCTTCAAGGTCCAGCTGTGACCTTGACCTTCAAGGTAGCGACACAAATTTTGCGCGTGTATATTGTACACATTGCTACCTATTAACATACCAATTTTTATGCGTCTAGCTTTAATAGTTTTTAAGTTATCAAAGGATCGAGATTTTTAGCGGACAGACAGACTGACGGACTAACGGACGGAGGGTAAACCTATAGTTCCCTCCGGTGTAAACACCGGTAGGGGACTAACAAGCATTTGATAGTATTGCGGGCAATACAGTAGTCCCCTACCGGTCCCTCAAAAAGCTCTTTAATTACCATACGCTCCTGTTTATTGCCATTTATAATTAATTTGAGGTTGAAGTCTGTATTTGTATAATTATGGCTTAAAAATGAAGTAATAAACAAGGAAATCTACAGTAGTTGGGGTTCACATATTTTTTTTTTTAATTCACCTGGCCTAAATAATTGTTAACTTATCATGACATTTATTTTTGGCCTTTATTTAAGGTATGAGCACCTTAATGCACTATCATTTAAGGTAAGTGCACCTGAATGCGCTATCCAAAACTTCACGATTTTGCTGCAAGGTCATGCTGTGACCTTGACCTTCAAGGTATCGACCTAAATGTTGTGAGCGACACGTCATCTCAACATGGTGATCATTTCTGTAAACAAGTTGTAAAATCCGACTTCAAATAACAAAGTTATGGGCCGGACACGATTTTGGTGCAAGGTCATGCTGTGACCTTGACATTCAAGGTATCGACCCAAATGTTGTTTACGACACGTCATCTCAATATGGTGATCATTTCTGTGAAATAGTTGTAAAATCTGACTTCAAATAACAAAGTTATGGGGCGGACACGATTTTGCTGCAAGGTCATGCTGTGACCTTGACCTTCAAGGTAGCGACCCAAATCTTGCTCGCGGCACGTCATCTCAATAGGGTGATCATTTCTGTAAAATAGTTTTAAAATCCGACTTCAATTAACGAAGTTATGGGCCGGACACGATTTTGCTTCAAGGTCATGCTGTGACCTTGACCTTCAAGTTAGCGACCCAAATTTTACACGAGCATATTGTACACATTGCTACCTATTAACATATCAAGTTTCATGCGCCTAGCTTTAATAGTTTTTAAGTTATCAAAGGATCCAGATTTTTAGCGGACAGACGAACAGACAGACTGACGGACGGAGGGTAAACCTATAGTCCCCTCCGGTGTAAACACCGGTAGGGGACTAATATTGTACACGCGATAAAACATTGTTTATAACAAGTGAAACCAAAATATGTGATGTTTTAAATGTGTTCACTTGTCTTCATTAACAATGAGAAATACATTGCTTCAGAAGGCCCGGGCGGAAAGAATAATTTCACTCCATTATGTAATGCGTAAAAACACTTTGCAGTAATACCATTTTTATAGTAAGATATACACAAATGTTACATTCGTTTCGACTGTTGTGTAGCATCCGTAGTGCAAGAAGATTACCAGTTCTTCCATTTTATCCATCATGTTCTTCTGGGAATAAGTCAAATGCATCTTCATTAAACTGGTAAAAATGATAACAAGAGAGCCATGATGGCCCTTAATTGCTCACCTGTGGACACAGGCTTTAAGAGTTATTTACTTTAGAAAGATTTATTTACTTTAGAAATCTTTGGTGAAGATTGGACCACTAGTGTGGCCACTGGGTTGGTAACATTTTTTAGAATTTTACCTAGTAACCTATTGAATCCACATGACCCACTTCAAAGTATATACAAGATTTCATACTGGCAAACATTCGGGCCAGGTTTAGTGAAGATTGGGCCAGAAATGTGGCCTCTAAGTGTTTTCACAAGGTTTTTTCTAAAATGTGACCTAGTGACCTACTTTTGGACCCCACATGACCCAATAACATACTCATCCAAGATTTAATGCAGACAAACATTTTGACCAAGTTTGATAAAGATTGGCCTGTCAATCAATACTTGGTTTTACTAACCCTCGCCCTAACTATTGTTTTAGGGCGAGCATTAATGTATAGACGTTAAAAATATCACAGTTATTTATTTTTTTATTAATGGCGTGAGGGTGGCCTTTTGCCATGAAGGTTAAGAATGCTTACAATTTAAAATAAAAGAGTGGTTGTTGCGTAATTATGAATTGGCAATAGGCACCTAGATTAAATGTATGAGTGTTTATGCGTTCTGTGAAGTATTTATGGGTGTGTCATGTATGTGTCATAAAAGTTATAGTTATGAAATTCAGATTTGTGCACTCCCCCTCCTATACAATCTTATTTCAGTCCACCTAATTTAACATTAAATAAGTAATTCGCCTCACTTGTAGTATAGAGCAGTGCCTCTTTTTGGACATATATTGGTGTTGGGGACACCACATGAAAATAAACGAAACAATATAAAAGTCAAGTAATGTTTTTTAAAATATAAAGATTAAAACATAAGTTTCAAACAAGAAAAGGGAAAGGAGATATATATACCCGGCGATAATAACTAGAGTGCAGGATAGAGATTAAAGGTAGCATTTCCCCACAAGATACCTCGATCGTCCGATGAACCCGTGCGGCGCCCCCAGTATAATCAGTATAACAGCTCTAGATGTTTTTACATCAATCCAAGGGTTATTCAGGTGTTCTTATCAATGTTGTGCGTAATAATTATAACGTTATATTAATAGTTATATACCGAATAGTTGTTGCAAATTATGTTTGTATTAAAATGTGGAGATTTAATCTCCTTCCTTTCTCGTCCGGTCGCCAGTTTTGGTGAGACCATGTGTTGCTGGGGTGGATTTAAATCGGTCATATGCATTTGTTAGCTATGTTTGTTAGGGGGGTGGTGGGGGAGGGGGGGGGGGGGGGGGGGGGGGTCGCACGGACTTTACATGTGTTTGTTTTCTGTGTTTATTATAAAAAGCGATGTTATATTGATAATTATTGTCTTATGAATATGATATTATTTACTTATAAAAACATTAACAGTTGTCAACTTTGCTCCTTGTTCAAATAGGAGTGCTTAATTTATATTTTTTTTATTATTTCATTATAAAGAGTTAATTAGTAGTACTTATGGCATTGTGGTTGAGTTCCTGGTCCCTTAAAGTTAAAGATGTTCTGGATCAGCACAAAAAAGAGAAAATAATTTTGAGAGATGTTATGTGGTGTCCAAACTTACTCTTACTATTCGATACTTCCTGGGTAGAACCACCGCTATTTTTTCTTGTTATTCGAGATAGTATAGACAGGTTAATACATGGACATAATTCTTTATTATACCAGTTTGATGTTTTTAATATTCCTTGTCCATGTCCAAGGAGGCTGCGCGTTTTGCACACGGCACGCAACCTCGGACTATATTATCGATCGCTGGACGTTAGAGCGGTCATTTTTAAAATGGCGGTCAGAGTGGTAACATCGACGAGTAAATGGCTAGATTGCGACGAATTGTGGGTTTTTTGTATAAAATAGGACGCGTGTTGTATTCCAATGAGAGACTGTCCAAGTATCACCGTTTTTGCACGGATTTCACACATTAGTCCTGTGAACAAACCAATGGTACGACGCCGTATTTTGATTGCTGACGATCGGCTTGATTCCAGACTTCCCAAGCAGACGCCTGTATTGTTTTCTTTATCATGTTGTTCTGTCCACTTGAAAAGACACTTTCTCGAGTCTCTAGTTGGCACATTCAAAATAGGGGTGTCCATTTTTACTCAGATCACATTAACCTACAACAACAACATAAAACATGTAATCATGATAACAAAAATGCACATGCTGTCTGACATTGTGTAGTTAAGCAGTTAAGTATAAGTAATATAGAAAGTTTTAACCTTTTTTATTAAAAAAAATATTGTATCATTAAAACCTACAAAAATGATGACAGAATCAAACAATCAAAATGATGCACATTATATTTAAAATTAAGTGCATTGCCTTTCAATAAAGGAACTTATAGCTAATTTCGACCAAGTTAATTAGCACATAACACAAAGAATTGAGACGACTTTAGGCGCCTTTTTAGATTTTCTGATAGTAAAAACATTGAAAATTGATGTGTTATTTTTTACGACAAAGTCTTGCGTAACTAATGTACAATTTGATAAAAAGTGTCTCTGTTATTTTGTGAAACTGTAATGTAAACATTATAGCATTTCGTTTCTGTGTTAAATTATCGAAAAATTGGCCAAACAGCGACTCAATGCCAATACGTGGCTGTTGTTTACATGTTTCGATAGGGCATTTACATATTTACTCACCTGTGACGAAAAGTAGGAGGTCCCATTTCGCTTATCAAATCAGCGATAAAACCGTTAATGGCCCCATTCATAAATGGCGTCGGTAGGCGGGATTTCCGATCACGTGATTTGCACACGACACTAAACGCCTCTGGGTCTCAACTGTAAGAGACAGTCCTTAAACGTGACGGCATCATTTCATTTCAGAGATATACTTTTTGCATTGTTTTTATCAAATCGTCCGCTCTCCCAACACAAGGACCGATCGTTGGTATGAACAAAGACTTTATTATTCCACTTCGTTAGTGATACACTTCGTCCATACGCGAACCTACCGTCAACTTTGGCTAGGAAGCCCAGGTTGTCGTATGCAGATTCAATGATGATGTAGAGTTTAAAAAGAACTACTACTACTTGGATTTGTTTACCCTCGCCCTAACTATTGTTATTGGGCGAGCATCAATTTACAGGAGGTTAAAATATAAATATCACAGAATAATTATATTAATGGCGTGAGGGTTAACGTATGCTGACAAATTTTAAAATTATACAATATAATCTGTCATGAAGTGCTCAGCAACGTTGAATAATATTATAGTCTAGTGGTATGTAGTTTTGATATGTGATAGTGTTTTGTCGTGTAGTTAAGAACTTAGTATCATTTTAAAATATACACAGTTTCATATTTCATCTTAAAGGTAAAAAATATTATTGCATATACATTATATTCTTTTAACACCTCAATGTCCAGTCCACCTTTTTAACAATCAAGATTTAGGTCGCCCTTTCTCATTGCATGAACCGTAGCCTCCTCCGGACATGTTGGGGACACCACTTATTATTATCATTTAAAAATAAATAAATAAATAAATAAAATAAAAATATAATAAAAAAAATGAAGACCACATAAAAGTACATAAAAGTATGTTGTTTTTAAAACAAACAAACAAAAAGGACAGTTCAACTTAGATACAAATTTATGTACAATACATACAACCTCAAAATATAATATTCTGGCCTGCCCCTCTATGTTTGTTATAACTAAGTTAACAGTAATTGTTCATTATGGGGGAACAGGCCTGTGTCCATCGGAGGTACGGTTCGGCGACAACACTAGAGAGCTTTGGAAAAGTTTTATCGAAGCATTTCCCCCCTTGAATGCCTCACGCGTCCGACATACCCCGTGGGTGCCCCCAAGCGTGATCAGAGAACACTTCTTTTTCTTTTAAAAAAATAATAATAACCTCTTATATGTGGATAGTTCAAAATATTTGAGTGGTTTTGTCGGTCCTGTTCTTTGCTTTACTTGTTATTTTTAATTATTATGTTTTACTTAAAATCTATAATTTGAATGCAATTGATTTTGTGTGTTACTGGTACCCTAGTCACGTCTGGGAGGACGCTAATGGATTAATATTGTGTATATTTAGCTACACCGAGCGCCTTTACACTGTTACCAGTTGGAGTGAAGGCTTTTATTGCGGAAAAGTGTCGTCCACGAGATGACCTTCACACACAACCCCCGAAACCCGTTTATCCGGAAGAGCGACCGAACATGGTTTGATTACCGTTTTTTACCGTTTTGCCTTTTGATTCAGTTAGTTAACAGTCCAATATACGTCTTAAGGGTTGCTCTTACCATACAGTGTAACCGTATTGATTTATATTACATCATGGTTAAAAGAACTGTGAGACACATTCGCCTTTATACAGTGTTCTTATAATCTGATTGGTACTCGTTCACAAGAAGCATATTGATGCAAAGTATTCATTGGCTAAGCAATCTTTTCTCGAATCAAAGATATTCAGTTTGTCTTGGTTACGCATACGCTTTTAATGCTCTACTGACTTAATTTAATATTAAACGTGACCCCATGTTCTTAATTGTTGAATGTGAAAGAAAAAAAAGTTATTTATTGTTCGTTGTTAAATTTAAATATGATGCAGTTAGAACTTCGTAGGCCTGTAACCTGACAACGATAAATGACTTCGTTCAAGCAACGCTGCTCAGAGTTTCTTTGTACTGTTTAGCTGAACTCAGAATGATCTCATTTTTATTGTTTAACATGAAAGAAAAGAAAATCTTACGATGCAAATTAACTTTTGATATCATTCGATATTTAAACTGAATCCAGTTTCTTTATTGATCGACACTCCGTCTGTATGTTTAATTTGATACCTATCAACAATGAATAATGAGCTCCCCCACCCCCTTTTAAGACCAAGATCAAGTAGGTATTTTAACCACCAAACTATACTACTACCAGGCATTTCCATCGACAAATAAAACAATAATTTTGACAACAAATGGTGTTGGATGTCAAATCCACCATAACAATGGTCACTCACCCAAATCTCATTAAAATGTATATATTTTTTTGTTTAAATTTAAAAGTAAACTAAACTGGAAATATCTCTTTACTACCCCGGGCAGAAATTAGCGCCTAAACCTCCTGCTCTGGAGTCAGGTCACTGGATGACACAACCAACCTAGCAACCTAACCTGACAGCTTTGGGGATAACATATGTCATATGCTACTTACCTTGATTCACAGTTCTAACGGTTAGTTAGACAAAACAATAAATAGGATTTTTTTAGTTTACTTTATATTTGCTTTGAGTCAGTTTCCACCAGTACCTAAGAAAATGCATAGGTTTCAGTATTTAGCTAGCCACTAAACATAAAATAGAACATATACACCCTAACAACAGGCATGTTCGAAGAAGTACATTTGTAAGTTACAAAGGCTTTACATTCTAAATTTTCTTTGGTCTCATAATTTTCATTCATGCATGTAAATTGTAATTACTAAATGCAACAGATAGAGAAAAACTAAACAATGTTTTTATAACTCATGTTAAAATCAGCTATTTTACATTGCAGTTTGTATATAAAAAAAATCTATGTCAAAAACATTGGCAACTAGTTTTTTTGTCACTTATTTGTTTGAAAAAACATTTTTTATTCTCGTTTGATAACTACATACACCAGTGTAAACAATGTAGAAAGTATGGTACCATTAGCAGCCGTAATTTGAAAAGTCTCGTGAGATCTTGATATATACAGAAAAATCTGTGAAAGTTAGTCACGAACTTAACATAATTAAACCGGCGATATTAACTACAAGGTTTTATTTTAGACCTTTCTTAAAGTTTACAAAGAGAGACACTCAGCCAATATTTACAGTCTGCCAGTGCTTAAAATATTCTGAATACATTTATGTTTTTGAAATAAATCACAGTAACGCAATTATGGTCAGGTTTTATTAGTGGCCAAATTTCTGAAAGAACCACGCTACACTACAGGTCAGATAAAAGACATACCCACATGACTTGTTTTCCTCAACTAGTCGAATAAGATTCAAACCCATGCTGTGAACATCCACTTACCTACAAAAGATGGTGATGTTGATGGTAAAAAGGGTAAACTCATTGCAATTACAACTTATGTTGACTAATGTTGAGCAATTTAAAAATGGTAATATTTATATTTTTATTGCAGGACCATGTTGGAGAAGCAAGGACAGCCCGGTGTGTGTAAATAATAATCACTTATGTCAACGGTGCTAACTTCAAGAAGCTAAAATCACAAGCAGACTATTCATAGAGCGAAAGAAAACAATGCTAATAGGCCTGAACCTTTAAATGACAATAGTTATAAATGCTTATTACTAGTTGTTCTTAATTTAACCAGAAAAGGTGGGAAAATTACTAACCTGATATATATTTTTTCTTCTAACCTTCTTAATAGTTTATTGTTTTGTGTGTAATAATAATTATTAGTCTGCAATTAATTTTGATTTCAGAAATTCGTCACAGAACTGATATGGACACTATAGGCCTTTCTTCAACCTGTAGTAAAGTGCACCAGAGATCACTGAGCGATCAAATACAGTGGTCGTTCATTTAAAAAAATAAATCTCAGTAAGAAGATAATAAATGCTTTTATAAAGTTTTTTTTTGACAATATTTAGTCATATTTGTTTTCTTTTACCTAACATAGTAATTTTTTCTTTTTTCTGTTAAGATTATTGATCTAAGGGGAGAACCATTCAGCAAGTCAGGAGCTCATACCGGGACAATACGCAATAAAAATAATATGTCCTAACATATTCTGTATCACCCAGCTACAATATTATAAGCTAAAGGAACTGAAAGAAACAATTAAAAAGTTTATAAATGCATAATTTATCTGCATTAATTTATAATATTTTAAATAAATAAACAAATGTACACATAAGTATATATATTACTTTCTTTGAGCAAGTGGTCCATGGGTATGGAGACCAGGAACAGACTTATAACACGTCTGACAACTCGGTCTATCACTGTGTGGCTTCAAGTCCCAGTCGGGGCGAAGGACTCAATGTAAGAAGGTCTTCCAGCTGACCTGTAGTGCGTTAAGGGCTCTACTCAGGTCTTCCTAAACCAAAATAGCTGGACGGCCCGATAATGATCATAATTGTGTCGATGAGACTTCCTATGCGCATGAAGAATTTGAATCAAGGAAGGGTAAAACGGTTGGGAGGAGGAAATCATGTTTGGCAATAGCAAGAATTGAACCCAAGCCATCATATTAAAAAAACAGTACTCTAACCACTGACCTGAGGAGCTCCCTAAAGCAGTTGTCAGGTTTTATGTACAGATACTCCACATATAAGAGTTACGTGATTCTGGAAACATTTAAGTGAACTTGTTTTAACTGTAAATGATATTATTATGTTACAGGTCTTCGGTACAGGGTGGTCGGCTGTGATAGAACAGGGACCCAGTTGATACTACTTATATATGCGAATTACTAGAGGATTTTTGTACCTGGCTAGAACAGTCAGCGATTAACATTAGAGTTAATTACAGTGACAGCATTGTCCAACTGTTTTATTTAGTGTCAGTGAATAGCTGCTAATTGATTAAATTTTATTGAAATTTATTTGGATCATCATTTTTGTCCAAGTCAGTGATTTTGCTTTCTTTGAATGTCCTTTTTTTTTCTTAGAGAAATGCTGATTTCATTATGACAATAAAGCGTGTGCACTTGTATGTTATCTTAATAAGATATAAGATATATTTTGCTTTCTTAGATGATTCGTATCTATGCGTAAGACCAATTTCCTATGTATTTAAAATTTTAACTCATTACTGGTGTTAATTTTAAAGATCATGTCCATTCAAACTACATTTTGGAGGCAAATTATGTTTTAGCAATAGGTGAACATGTCAAAATTTAATTGGACCAGAGGAAAACAACCTCAAATATTTTAGGCTGTTGTCCATTTATTTTTAACATCTTTCTGTTAGCTATCCTGGTTAATGGCATTTTTTTATGAATTAGTGAAAAAAGTGTGTAATAAATCAAACTAATAAAATAGCAGAATTCTACAAACTTTTATATTTTTGATAAAACCTTTATATAACAGATTATATAAGTCGATTAATTTACAGCAGCTGTTGACAACCCTTTCTTAACAGAACAGGGAATATACGGACAGCGTAGGGGTAACATAGTACCAAAGTACACATGTACAGGTCTTAATTCTATTCTTATTCTAAGTTTTATATACAAAGTTTAAGATAACATGTTGTCAAATGGAGGACTAAGGATAGGATAGTCTTGAGTTCGACCCCTATATCTTACTGAGGTGACTTCTTAGGCACTATGCATTGCTTCAGCTTGTTTATTGGGTTTATCGTTCCGCCAAGAGTATTTTGAGTTATCTGGAGACAGCGTCCACTTGAAGCAAATCCAGTGCTACCTTAACTCTGTATAGTATGCCGTGAACACCTGGAATGACACCACACATAGTCACATTATGCTGACACCGGGCCAACCAGTCGTGGAACTACCCTTATATTTGCTTGAGTGTTAGCAAGGGAGCTACGACTACCATTTTAACAACTTTAGTATGTCGCAGCCCGGGATCGAACCCGGGGCCTCTCGTACCTGGAGCCGACGCTCTACAAATTGCACTACCAGGTCCTGTGCCTCATTTTGTAACCACAACAGTACTGCTTCTATTTAGAACGTGAACCATTAATTGTAATTTATAGAAGTAGAATGTACTTTGGTCACATATATTTAACTACAGATTCTAGGCATACAACATCATCTTTAAAACATATCTTCAACATAAACTCCAATTAAAACACTAAAACCTATAATATTAACTAATATTACTGTTTATATGTAAATAAGATTAAATATAATTCTTATTGGAGCTGTTCAGTGTTGTTCAGTGTTAAAATTGCTAGATTATCTACCCCTTCAATATTATGTACTGAAAAGAAAAGTACACAATACGCAGAAACTGGATCCCCACTGTTAACACCTGGCAGAACGAATTCACGTCATATTCATGTAGATCTTGTGAGTGCAAGTGCAGTTCAATTGCCCTCTGTTATGAATACGAAAAATATCGGGGTCAAATACGACCTATTTTGTGTTCAATAATGTATTTTAAACATTATTTTATCACAGTCGTAGATATTTCCTTGGAAGAAATAATGATTTTCTAAGGAGTAGTTGGATCTATAGTTTTGTCCATTTATTGCTAGCCGTTATTACTAAACTGCCCAAACCAAGAAGCAACACTACGTTTACATCCGAGTCTATTTTTGCCACAGAATGGGGAGGTGTTCCGAATGATATTGCTTGTAAATTACTTCTACATTACGGCCATGTTCGCATTCATAGCCGCAAAATAGTTTTATTCAATATTTGATGCGGAGATTTATACTAAATAAAGGTGGATTTGTGCCACATATGGTTTGGGGAATTATTCTACACAAAAGTGAAAGTATGCCACATTTAATGTGGAGAATTATTTCACACAGGGATGGATTGTGCATGGATGAACATGTAACCTTAAAAACTGAACAATATACAGATGTTATGATGCAATTGGTGGGAGATATACTACATAAAGGTGCAATTGTAATTAGACGAAACTATGCCACATAGAGAAAATAATACTTCACTTACTACTTCTTACTCTCCGAAAGAAGGTAATCAACAAAAACATACTTCAACTTTCAATTTGTAACTGAAAAATGGAATCTAGCAGTCGTGCAACCTGCTGTATGATATACATATGACAAGTAATTCACAACGTCATTCAGATATCTTTCTACAGAATATTCATCTTAACAATTGATACCTATATATGCGATCACTTCATAAAACAATGCTTAAACACCATCATGTGCAAATATACATTATATAACATTACATGAAGTACTATATATTATGTATTTTTGATAGTGACATGTTATGTACAATAGATTATACATTATTGATGGTGACAAGTGAAGTACAATAGATTATACATTATTTACAGTAACATGTTAACAACAAATAAATAGAACTGATATTATTGATAGTAACATGTACAGTTATATTAAGTAGATAATATATGTAATTATTTTTATTATTATAGACAGTAACACATAAATACATTACGACGATGTTTTTTAAATGCAAACTTGAAAGTACCAACGGCTAGATCCTTAAAAATAGTGAATGTAAAGTAATAAGTATTATCACATACCCGTAGAATTTAAAGCGTTTTGATTGGTCGAGCGCTAGTCATGTGTGAGTCAATATAAAGTAATATTGAATCAAGGCTGTTTTCACGGGAGCATCGAGAACATAATACTGACGGGAGTATTCTTTTTAACACTCACAATAACTACAACATAGTGTCTGGTAAATTGTCTGGTAAAACTAATTGACAGTTAGTCCATGTGACATATAAAAGAACAAAAAGTGTAACCTCGGTACCAGTAAATGCTTTTTGCGATTATCTGTCAAGCGAAACTGTAAGAACAGACTGAGGAAATGAACGTTATAGAATTGGATCAACATCTTTCAAAGTTTTATGTTGAAATGAGAAGCGCGGATGGCTCGTCAGGAAGTGCAAGGTTAGAGCTCTGTAAAACCGGTCTAAGCACCCCAGTCGGTCCATATTGCCGACTGACCGTTCCAAGGCGGTAACTGTCGGGTTTGCTCTTTTCCTTAAATGACTCATCACAAATTTGTTCTTACTTTTTGCTTGGCTTGCATGTGAAATACCTTTGTTCTGTGCCTTTTCGGAGTTTGGTATATGTTGCAATACTCATAGGACTTTGTCATATATTCTTATTCATGATCACAACCATGTTACTCGTGCAGTGTGGCGGTCGTAAAATCTCTCCCCGTGCATGTAATCTATGTTGTCATTTAATTCATCCAATAAGGATTGTTACGTGTATTTCCTTTGATGGACATTGAACTTTGGTTCTTCAATTCCATCTTCACATGAACAGGATGCTACAATCATTTATTCGTCTCTGGTCATGTTTGTTCATGATTCAGAAAGTTAATTTTATTTGTGGTCAACCATTTTTGTGTTGTTTTTCAAATCGAAATAATACCATATTCCTTTTCTGAACACTATGTGGACATTATTTTTCGATGACGTCACTACTTTCGTCATAACGTATAGAAAATATCAGCGCATGGACATTTTGTTTTCAAATAGATCGTTTTTCTTTTCGTTGCTTGCATTTGAGAAACTCGTCAGGAAGTGCGAGGTTAGAGCTCTGTAAAACCGGTTTAAAGCACCCCAGTCGGTCCCTATTGCTGACTGACCGTTCCAAGGCGGTAACTGTCGGGTTTGCTCTTTTCCTTAAATGACTCATCACAAATTTGTTCTTACTTTTCGCTTGGCTTGCATGTGAAATACCTTTGTACTGTGCCTTTTCGGAGTTTGGTATATGTTGCAATACTCATAGGACTTTGTCATATATTCTTATTGTTGTTAAAATACAACAATTACAGAGTACTTTAATAGGGTATGTGGTATCACAAATAAAGACTTCGGTCAATATATATTTTTGCCGACCTTGCTAATGTGATATTGACAGAGAACTGCGTCCTAGGAATATATCACATTACCTAGGTCCTTTAACCTATATAATGTCTTCAACACGTCTTTATTTGTATAGTAACTAATATATACTATATATATAATCATATGTTAAAAATAAGAAACATGTGCTCTTGAAGTAAATGTGAAATGCTGACAAGCAGATACAATTTATCAATCTTGTAAAGAAACTATGTATGGTCGTATGTTAATCAGTAACAAGCAGATGTTCGTGTAAACCTGTAATCAACTGAGGCTGGCTGTTATCTATAGTACAAGTGCTATAGGTAGTATGATGACTCTGCGGCCTCGTTCATTTCATGTAAACATGCGAGGCAGCTTACGGATTGGAAAACGAAAACTGTAAATATCAGTCGATATATACAATAGGTTTAAAATGGCCGGTATAGAACAGTGGCTAAGATCAAGGATCAATATTTCTTTGTTCGAACAGTTGTAGATTCAAATACCGGTTCAGAATATCTGTCTAAGTAAAATTTCTTAATTTTTAAAGCTTTCATGAGTCTGTCTATGTAATTGTTTGCCTCTTTTGGTTTATATTTATACTTTTATTTTCCATAACCTTCTAAACAAATTTAATTATAATTGCTTTGTGTCGTCCAGCTTTCGCTGGTATAATTCAACTTAGAAAGTCAGATTATATATTAGGGTACTTGTACAATACCAGCTATTAGATATGAGAAGCCGGGTGCCAAAGTTGTTAGAACGGTTTTGGTATAGCGTCGCTTACCCTTGCAAAGGGACATAACTTAGTATTGAACAACGTGTTTGAATGTTCGAGTCGTCTATATTTTTTTTTAATCTCACAAATTTGCTCAATTAAAATTTACTAGCCAAGTCCACGTGAAACGTCAGGTTTTGCAAACATATCGAGCGATAAATCATCTTACAGGCAAACATAGCATCAAGCACCCTTTGGTTTGTTGAACGGATATCTTTCCTGTCTTTTCTAACCGAATTTTATAAAACCAAATAGATATAGGGACTTATTCGAGTCACCAGCAAGCTGAAATTTTATAACAAAAAAGCTAATAAGTGTATTTACATTACTGTTGAGTAGCAAAGAATGTTATGTTAAACAACACGGTTAAGAACAACTAACACGAAGGTCCTAATCGATTCAACACAAACACATCGCGGTGTTACCTGGACAACCTCAACCTTAATTTGGAGAAAACATGCAAAACATGCAATCTCCTCCGTATTAATATCAATATAATCAACAAGGTAGACCTCATTGCTTAATACTAATGGCAGCAAAGCCTTCCAGTCGGAAGTCTAATCCCTAACCAACCCACACCATGGCCAATGACGATCATGGGAGATATTAAAACTATAAAACAGATCATAAACCAGATGGACAATATTGAAAAAAAAATATAACGTCTATGATGGTGAAGCCTAATTCCATAGCAATGAAAGTAAGTGATCTTGACTCACGAGTCGGTGCTGTTGAAAAGCAAGTTCGTTTGTTAGTGAACAGTATGACCAGCAATCGGTTTCCTTTACCACAGCACAGAAAAATGTCCACAAAGTCCAATAGTCTTGTTTGCAATTAAACACAATAATGAAAAAACTTTAAAAACAACATGAAAATTTAAAAGCCAAAATTCTAGAAAACGAATTTAGGAGTATGATGGACGACCTTAAGACCAAAACAAAACAATACAAAACCAGACAATGACGAAAAACAAGAATGTGAGCAACTGGTAAAATAGTTAATTCAAGACACGCTCAAAAATATCAATCGATAATATGGTGTCTTATCGAGCAGACCACCTGAGAAACCAAGCTCGAACCAGGATCCTACGACCGATAGGGGTAAAATTTCATCACTTCTTACAACGAGAACTCCGAAAAGATGACCTTAAGCGGAACATGTATGGCGTAGGAGTCCAAATTATAAAAGATTAGCGGGATGCCTGGCGTTAGTTAAGCAACATTTTGCAAGAAGAAATGAACCAAAGGAATCGGGCCAAATTTGTAGGACAAATACAGAGTGTCAACGGATCTGAATATAAGACTGTGCATGGGTTATCACCGAAAGATGGGACAGGGAATCAAGGGTGTCCCGGAGAGCATATTACCATAATAGCATGGAACATCAATGGTTTGGTGAGGAAAATAACCGACTGTGATTTTCTAGATAAAATTTAACACCAATATATTATTATATTGATAGAAACATGGCTATCGCCAACAACTCATTACACCCTTTATATTAAAGTATACTGTGTAAAGCATTCACATGTGAGAAAATCTCTAAACACAAGGTAGGGCGATATATAGGTAGATTGCAATATATTATAAATTAGACTTGATCAATAAGATCAGTTATGTAGAAAAAAACCAATACGAGATATTATTATTTAGAATTTGTAAGTCGGTATTTAATTTTAACAAAGATGTTGTTTTTTTATGTTGTGTGTATATCCCACCATATGATTTAAAAGGATTGAATCACAATGACATAAATTTGTTCGATAATATAGAACGAGGTATAGAAAAGTATAAAATACTAGGGAAAGTATTTGTCATATGTGACTTTAATGATAGAACAAGAAACAGCTCAGATATCCTTAATTATGACCGATTTTTAGACTTCGAATCATCTTTGCAAGTATCAATAGGTAATGAACATAGAGTAAACACAGACAGTGTATTAGACTGTCGAGGTACACGCCTTCTACATTTATGCAAATATACCACCCTTTTAATAGCAAATGGCCGATTACATAAAGATAATAATAATAGAGAATATATACATTTCTTAATAATAATGACACAAGTGTTGTCGATTATCTCTTATTGAATAAGTGTAACTTTATTCATGTAACCGAGTTTGAAGTAATGCAACCCGACTATCTATTTGACAATTGCGCTTTACATTTTTATATTGAAAAACAACGGTGGGTTGTTTATACACTTGGCGGTTACCCTACCCATGAACTATTTATAGCATGGGACATCACAAAGGTCGACAGTCTGCGCACTCAAATGATAAATAAACACGCCTACATAAGCCAGCTGACCCTAATTTAAATAACAATACAGTTATTTACACAGCTCATCCAGAATAGCGCGCCTAATGTACTTGGTAAATATCGAGCGGATATAAAAGTGAATATAAAAGAACGAATAAATCATGGCCGACTGATCGTTCCAAGGTGGTTACTATTGGTTTTTCTTTTTGTGTGTAATGTCTCGTCTCTGTGTTTTTGTCACTTTGTTACATTTACCCTGTGCCGTTGTCATGAGGTAGTTTAGATTAAAATATCGGTGGAAATTTTGATAGGACCTTTTCTTATTTACCTATTAATAAAAATGTTTTGATGCAGGAAAAGTGCTTAACAAAGCATGCAAGAAATGTAATAAAAACGTTTTTCTCTGTAAGAAAAGGGTTTAATCCTAAAGAAAAACGAAGATGTAAACGTATATACACGAAGAACGAGGGAACAAGAACAATAAATTTAGCAATATCAAATCCAAGATCATTTTGGAAAATACATTAGGGAACAATACATACCAAAAATAATACAGTGAGCAATAATTTTATTGATAACATGTATGAACACTTTAATATTATATACGGATCAAGAACAGAAATGCCCGATATAATAGAGCATGACACAATAAATGAACCATCGAGTACGTATGAAATTAAAGCTGCAGTATTTGCACAAAACAATACCCAAATCCGGGCACTGACAAACTAATAGCTGAGATTTTCAAATACACATTCGATATAATACCACCTTTTTAACTCAGTTTTATAACAACATATTTAATGAGGAATGCTTTCCGGATTGCTCGGGGGAGGCTATAACTATACCATTGTTCAAAGGTGGGGCGCAGCATGCAAGTAATTACAGCGGAATTAAATTCCACAATATTTTATCAAAAATATATTCTAAGTACTAATAAATAGACTCAATTTATTAAGTTAAAGAAACCCCAAAAAATATTGATTATCAGTATGGTTTAAAAAGAAATAGATCAGATTTTATATTTATCTTACATGCAATTATAAGTTAAGTATTATCGTGTAAAATGAAATTTTACGCTGCATTCCTTGACTGAGAAAATGTACGATAAAATAGATAGAAACTTACTTTGGCACAAACTAGTGAAAGAAAATATAAGTACACAATTTATAAAAGCTCTTAAGTCAATGTATACTACAGTAAAATCTCGTGTTAAATACAATGGTTCACTCTCAGCGCCACTCATATCAAAGTACGGAGTAAAACAAGGGGACCCAGCCAGCAGTATATCATGCCTATTTTATCTTAATGTAAACATAATAGTATTAATAACAATATAAATGGAATTGTGATTTTTTGTGAAACGCAACTTGTCTTATTATTTTTTTGCCGAGGACGCTGTCGCATTTGCAACTGAACCTGAGACATTACGACCTATTCTAAACGATACAGAGCGTTATTGTCAATAAATTGAAGCTAATTGTCGCAAAATCTAAAAAAGGGATATCGAAAATTGTGGCAATACTTAGTATGACTTTTATCTGTATAAATCCAAATTGGATGTTGTTGAATCGTTTAAATACTAAATGCGAGCATCAAGGTCAATGCATAATTTATTTCTATCTTAAAATCACTTGGATTTACCGATATCACAAAATGTAAAGTTATTTGATATGCTTGTTATGCCAGTACTTCATTATGCAGCCAATGTATGGGGATATCATAAAGCTCCAGATATTGAAGCGGTTCATTCCAAATTTTGCAGAAAATTATTAACTGTTAAACATTTTGAAATTTAGATGCCAAATACGGTGAACTTGTTCACACCTTATTATATGAACATAGAAAATAAATTTTGTTGATATATTGAATGAAACTAATCAAATCAAACAGACACACTGTTTTGTTTAAAACAGATGAGATGTTGAAAAGAGATGCTAATGCAGCAAAAACCGATAATGGAAATAATTCGGCACACCACATAGAAATGAGCTAGAAACAATAGGTCTCTCATATATTTGGGAAAATCAACAGATCATTTATTGATGAGCGATATCCTACATGTATATCAGTTGAATTATAACACTGGATAAAGTCTTGCCCCGTAATAGCTGACATGTGGAACGTACAAGGTATGTGTACAGGCAAACCATATATATCTACTAGTTGTATGAACATTTTAAGCTACTACATTAACATAACGTAGGTAATGGCAATTTACATAATAATACAATACTAACTGAATATAAGAAATACCTTAGCAGGTTAGATATCATCACATCCATCAACATTGTCATCGTTATCATCATCATTATCATCAGCATCACCACCAACATCGTCACCAATGACAGTTTTAGAAAAAAATATCATGCATCAATTATGCTAACACTTTTCCTTTAAATCCACCTCTTTTAAACCACCGATATTTTAAACAAAGAAATATAATAATCGATACATTAATGACATAAGATAGTGAAATTACCTATTAATAAACGACAAAGACAGTCAAATAGTCATAACAATTAAAATTAATATAAAGAAAACTGTCCGGCAGTCATAACAATTAAAATTAATATAAAAAAAATGTCCGGCAGTCCATGTATAGACAGTCATCGTCTGAGACCCATAATGCATCTTTATATTTAGTTCAGCAATATGGACTACTTCGTTTTTAGTTGTTTACTATTCATTTAAACACAAATATGACATTTACATTCTCATTAATATGTATGAATATTCATGTTCGCTAATTTACATAATTAACAATTTTAAATCTAAGTTTAGCGATACTCTCCACTTAAGGAACGATATAAAAATTAGTCTTCAACGTTATGGCTAGCTATAAGCAGACTTCTAACCAAATCAGGCATTAAAATTGAATGATCAAAATTTGAAGAAAAAAAATCATAGACAATGATTACATTAGTAGGGATATGTATATAACTTTAGAAACTGTTGACTTTATTTGAAATTTGCTTTTAAGTAAAAAGAATATAACCAACTTTCAAAAATAAAGTCTATTTTTAGATTCCCATTAAGATATATGAATATTTATATTGGCTAATTTGCATAATTAATTATTTCAAATCTAAGTTGAGTGGTACCAAGAATGATAAAAATTCTTTAGAGTATGGTTAGTTATAAGCAGACTTCTAACCAAATTATGCATTAAGATTGAATTACAAAATTTGGACAAAAATTAATTATATTAAATCACAAAATGAACAATATCAAATGAAATTTATACCAGCATGTGCTAGATAAGTAGTGGTATGTATATAACTTGAGAAACTGTTGAGTTTGTTTGAAAACTGCTTGGACATTTTGTTTTCAAATAGATCGTTTTTCTTTTCGTTACTTGCATTTGAGAAACTCGTCAGGAAGTGCGAGGTTAGAGCTCTGTAAAACCGGTTTAAGCACCCCAGTCGGTCCATATTGCCGACTGACCGTTCCAAGGCGGTAGCTGTCGGGTTTGCTCTTTTCCTTAAATGACTAATCACAAATTTGTTCTTACTTTTCGCTTGGCTTGCATGTGAAATACCTTTGTTCTGTGCCTTTTCGGAGTTTGGTATATTTTGCAATACTCATAGGACTTTGTCATATATTCTTATTTAAATGAAAAATAATCTAATCAACATTTCAAGAATAAAGTATTTTTAATTAAAATTTATAAATATTCATAAGTGCTCGTTTGCATAATTGATATGACTATAATGGCCATTAAATAACCTGTAATTGAGTTTCGGTTTTATACCTCTATCACCATTTTTGTGAAAGTCATAAGAATTTTACTAAACATACCCTCCCATATAAATTTCATGATGGTTGCCATGGAAACCATTAGTTTTCATATAGCCCAAATGGGTTTATTTTTGAGTACATTGGATATTCTGTTTCTGGACACCATAACGACCATTTTGGTGCCTATGAATCAAAGTCTAGGAGGAGAGGGGGGGGGGGGGAAACGAATGAAGTCTGATTTTCAACTTTGACTTATGATACTCTCTATTGTTTGCAGTAATTTATATTGAACAATCCATCAACTAACTTGGTTTTTAGTGCTTGCCTTACGTACATATTCAAACGATTTCGGAACATTTTCTTCCAGCATCATTCAATTAAAAGTGTATTGAAAATCTTTTCTTCAGCAATTGAACGCTTTAGTATTCATTATCATTCATCCAATTGTACACGTTGTTTGCCTCATTCTTGTGCCTGAGGTACAAATCGGTGTCTATAAGTGTTCGCATATCATTCAGGCATCGCTCTGTAGGTTTTTTGAGGTGGGAGTAGACGAGATATTTCATAAGATAAAAATACACCTTTCCGTCCACACGTAAGCAATCGTCATGGAAAATGAGATTTGGGGTGGCTCTTACCAACTCTCTATGCCTGTGTTGGTTCATCTCTTCAAGCAGAGGCTCTGGCATAAGGTCCCTGTCAGCTGGTACGAATGAGATGCACGTAGCGATGGCTGATGCAAGCACGGCCATCGCATCTGGACTTGTAGCTAACAGCAACTTTCCATTCATCGAGTCAACTCTGTTTGGTTGTCCATTACAGATACAGAAAGACCAAACGGACGCTGATAGATCTTTGTCAATTTGCCTGAGTACATTTTCACATTCAACATATCTCTCAAGTTTATAGAGCAATGTCACAATCATAAGTCTTGGAGTCAGGAGATCATGACCTGAAACCGTGGCTAATTCATTTAGATGCGCTAAATGTTCATCAAAGTCTTCTTTAGCACTGACCGCTTTTGCGGCTACGCATACGTCTTGTATAAACTGTAGCCGATGATCCATGATAGCTTTTGCTTCTCTTGTCAAACTTTCTGTATGTTCATCATGAAGATTTAAACAGCCAAGCTTTTCACGCATGTCATTCAAACGTTCAATCATGTCTTCTCTTGATTCACACATGTAACACACTTGTTGTATTGATCTATTCCAAAGCAAACACGTACCTGTTAGATAAAAGTTGCCTCCCACTATAAACGATATTCTTTCTGTTGATTTAATTCCCTTTGAGTTTTGGTCTGCAATACGCATGCCAACATCAGCACATCGTACCAATTTAATGAATTGAATCAGTTCTGTGATCACAGTTTTCAGTTTTGCCAAAAGACAACCTTGCAATGGCAAGAAATTTGAACGCTGAAACAGATTTACTTCAGGTAGGAAATAGTTTGGACAGTTCCTCGCCAGCACAAAATACATAAGATACCAGAGACAGAGAGAGATACATTCTAAAAGGCAATCACGTGTCCACAGAGCATTTTGTGTGTGCTCGATTGCCCAAAATAAGCAAGTCTTCAAGTGGTAAGACGAAATACAATCCTTGCCTACTTTCGGTTCTATTATGTCTTTCTTCATCATTTTCAAGGTCACATAGCATTTATGCTGCGACAGATTGAGAGAAAACATTAGTTCTCTTTCGTGAAATGCGTAAGATATTCTCCATTCTATGTCTTCTTCTTCGCTAAACGGATGTCCAACTGGAACAAGCAAGAGTGGTAAAACATGACAACGTTCAAGGACGTCATCTGGCCATGTGTGCTGCCTAGCTGGAGCCAACCATTGTTTAAAAGTGTCTGGAAAATTGGTCCACTTTAATGCTTTCACATAGTCGTATTCACGATTTATGTCATAACTCCTGAAAGCCGGTCCGTGGCTAACGCCCTCAATATTGCCTAGGCAGTTGCTTAAACAACACCTACCATCATTGTCGGAAAGCAGAGCACGGTTGGTTTTAGTTAAGCCTTCAGAGGTTAATGGAATAAGCTGTATCTTCGCATATCCAGGATTGGTTTTAGGGTCTAGGACAACACGGTGTGAAAATAATTTTTTATATGCCGCCGGATTTATTTTCAAGAAACTGGAACAATCCGAGAAACAATTCAAACTGTCGATATCAGAGTCCATTCCACTGACGGAAGTGCCTTCAATGAAGCTACCAAAACAATACTTTTCAACTGTCTCGTTTGTCAATAACGTGTGCATCACGGCATAGATTATGTCATTGATAAGGAGTTGTTTTCTTTTCTTGAACCTGTCATCTTTTGACAGACCGACCATCTCCAATATATCGTAGAGTAAGGCTGAAATCCCATGGCTGTCCATCACAGGGCTGTCCATGACAGGATCTGTCGAGCAAAAAAATATCTAAAGAAAGTTTACTGTGTTCTGTAGTGAAAATAATGGCATAACACGTAGGCCCGGATTCGAATCTCATTCGGTGTCGAGAAATATAATAGTTATTCTTTATAATGACAATCGTAATTTCTATTCCGTGACTTTTGCTGTTTTTGTGCACAGATTGGTAGGTTTCAGTCTGTTACCATATTACATTTGAGACAATTGTTACATTTCTATACAGGAGTGAAGTACTAAAGATAGAATATTGTTGGAAAGGGGGTGTATTGAAATAGTACATATTTCTTTATAAAACATTTTAGAACATAATTTTAATGAATTTTTCTTATAACGTTATATTTAACAGAATCTATCTTTTTGTTCATACAGCTTCGTTATCTTATGTCAATGCTATATTTATATTATCACAATATTATTATTTATAAATACACATTCGTAAATTCAGACATCTATAGCCAGTGTTTGTCCTTTTTCTCTTTCGTATGTATTAAAATGTGAAAAACACATTTTTGAAGACCCTTTTGAATTAGTTTTAGTTGACTTATACATGTAATAATAACATATGTTTTTGTTCTTCTAACAGTTAATATACTCATCAAAATTCTGTCCTTTTAATACTTTCTACGTTTGCCACAGCACATAAATTTTAAAAAGTCGAAACCGTGCACGTTTTAACAAAAGAGGGAACTGAAAGACAACGCCCTTGAAAAGTAAAATCAACTTAAATTGTTGTTGCTGTTTTCTGTTCAGAGATCATTTTTATGAACAGATTATGTCCTATTTTGGCAAGGTAATTCTCTGTTTGAAAACAGAATGTCCGTTCTGTGTCTAGACTATGTTCCTTTTTAGGCAAATAATTTACCTTTTTAAGAGAATGTCGGTTTTGTTTATAGATCATATCTCTTTTGTATAATGATAATATCTCGTAGAAAATGCATTGACTGAACAAAGTCTTTAATCTGTCAAACTGCCAAGCTGCTGTGCACTGTTGTGCAAGCAATGCCCCCACCACCACCCCTCGGCAGGATTGTGGACTGCAATCTGGGTAAGTGAAAAAAAGAAAGTTGAATAACATCAAATATACAAAAAATTACATGAAAGTAATGGCATTTGTGTAGAAAGAGGCGTAACTCAATAATAAGAAGAGCAAAGTGACGGTTCTTGTGCATTGCACTCCGTTTCAATAACATCTATCCATCTATGAAGTTTCAACTCAATAGCTTTGATAATGTAGGAGTATGGTCCAGATAAACACCACGTACGAATTAAACGTATTTAACTAAGGGGAATAACTCTGAAATCATGGAGTGTACAGTGACGGTTGTTGTGCACAGCACTCTGTCTTAATGATAATTATCCCACCATCTTTGTAAATATCGGTTGATATAACCCGTGTGATAAAGATGAGCTTTATCAACCAATATTCGCGCACCTGCTCTAAGCCGGACTACTTACGATCAGGAATGTTTACGAGAACGAAACTCATTTATCGCGTAATTATTCTGTGATCACCCCAAAATGTCCATAATATAAAGATTGGTTAAATAAAGCAAACAAGGCCATTTAAAAAAAGGATGAGCGCGGTTTCGATCTCTGTCCTGCACGATTGAAAATTTATGTAGCAGCGTCCTAACCGACTGGGCTAACCGGACGGTATATCGAAAACTCCGAAGTTCTATTTACCAATGATACGGAAATTTTGTAAACAACAAAAAATATAAAAAACTTTATTAATCAAAATGTACACATTTTCAATTAAAACAATTGCAAAAAATCTTAAACAACATGTAATACAGGCACATGATTAAAACTGTTTAGGAATAGTAATAAAATCAATAAAAATACAAAACAACTGTCAAAATGTATGATTATGAGAGTCCCTGTTGTTTTGATGTTATTTGGTGTGAATTAAAAGAATGTGATAAAGAATCGCGTGAAAACCCAAGCAGTATTGTAGAGATGAGCTACGAGAATTTCGAGGCAAAATTTGGCTTTAATCACAACAGTTTTGAGAAGGAAATTGATCTTTAATCTGTGGCTGTCTCAGAAAGCAGCAAATCAGCTGCCTAATCTGAGGACAGACCCTGATTATCAAATGTCGTTACATGATGAACATTCAAATCATTTAGATAGAGCTCAATCTTTAGTTGAACCAAATACAACTGACTACACAGATCTAGACAAATGTGCTAATAAATCACAGATTCTAGAATTAAACATGCACACCAGCACACCATCTCCAATCCAAACATTTCTCCAAATTTCGCAAGTCACCCTGTCAAAAACACAACTATCTTCGCAATTTTCAATGGTATATTCAATGTTCAGAATTTCAATGTCATCAACAATTAAAATCCATGAGCAAACTGTTTGTTACAACCACAAACACACAGAAACCTCGAATGTAATTCGCGTTTCTTAATGCCATATGCATAGCAGCTTAAATGTTACACGGCCTTGACATTACACACTACATGTAAAGCTTTATACGATGAGGGTGTGATTTTTGTTGTTGTTATTTTCCAACCATTATTTTTAATTATCGTAATCAATAAACCTTATAAACAACCTTATGCATTGTGCAAATAAAATAACAGAAATAACATGTTTATTGTCTTAATTTTTAATTGTAAAATAGAACTATTTCTTTTAGCCGAATTACTCTATGCACGCGCATGCATTTCGTGTATTGCATTATAGTGTCAGATCATGTAGGGGAGGAGCAGTAGCGGTAAATTTAAATGTTTCCTTTTTTAATCCATTGAAAAAACGGTTGATGGAGGGATAAACAGAATACCAGGTTAGTGTTGATATAGATAAATGTTATCATGCTCGGCCCGAAAATAAGAAAGCACTCGTGCTTTCTGATTTTCTTAGCCTCGAATGATAACATTTATCTATATCCATACTAACCTGGTATTCCCTATCTATCCAGCAGTGAAGTTTGAAGTCAATACCTTTGATAACGTAGAAGTCATGTGCACTGCACACCGTCTCAATGATATCTATCCACCTATGAAGTGATAATGTTAGAGTAATGCTCTGGACAAAAACGTAAAGACAGGGGAATAACTCCAAAATCATGAAGTGAAGAGTAATATACAATTTACTTATAAGCTGAGAAATATGCGGTGATATTCGGTGATATTGACCCAAAATCGTTATTGACCGAGGCGATTGCCGAGGTTAATAACGATTTTTGCGGTCAATATCAACAGCATATTTCCCAGCTAAAAAGTAAATAACTGTCTTATTACATGAACTATAAACAGTTTTTATTTCTTAAATTATTATTTAAACTTAAATGCCACTTTAGTTGCCTGTTTCGTCGACTTAGAATCTTTATCTTCTATCAATTTATTGTACTGGTCTTCAGAAATTGTTGAAAAATGAGACATTGTTTACTTTGTGAATATTGTTCGTCTGGGACGAGTATCCCACAATGCATACAATTCTAAGGAAGTTTTGTAGATGCGAACGCATAATATTGATGGAAATTTCGCATTCTGTTAAAAGACCGGTTAATATCAGCGAAAGCGGGTCAATATCTATATTTATTGACTCGACTATTTTGGGTGTGTGACCGATTGTGTTGCGTCTATTTATAATTCATGTAATAATGAATCTTGTGCACTACACCCCATTTAAATGAGATCTATCGACCTAGGAAGTTTCAAGTCAATATGTCAATTGATTGTGTTGATGTTATGCTTCGGACAAGAACATTAAACAAATGAAAATAACTCCAAAATAAGGAAGTGCAAAATGATGGGTCTTGTGCACTGCACTGTCTCAATGAGATCTATCCACCTAGGAAGTTTCAAGTAAATAACATTGATAACGTAGGATTTGTGCTCCGGACATAAACAAATGAGCATTTTTTTTAAATCATGAGGTAAAGAGTTTCGGGTCCAGTGTACCGCACTTCATCTCTATAAGGCCTATCTATGTATATAGTTTCAAGTCAATAGCTTTGATAGTGTTGGAGTCATGCTCCGGACAAACATCTGGACGCTGCCCGCCCGCCTGCCATGGTTGATCCCATAATACGTCCCATCTTCGACGGGCGCATAAAAACTGGTGTTAACACGAAGCGGAATCTTATAAATTAATATACCAAATTTTAACATTCAAGTAAGTGGATTTGTTATTAAGAAGTCTATTATAACTTAATTAATTATCGATACAGTTGGCATTAAGTTATTCTAGTATGTATGTGTTTTTCACTTTTGTCCCATTTCATAACACCGGTCGCAATAGCTCAGGTGGTAGAGCGTCGGCTTGCGGATCGGGAGGTCGTGGGTTCGAACCCCGGCCGGGTCTAACCAAAGACTTTAAAGTTGGTAGTAGTGGCTTCCCTCCTAACGCTCGGGGCTAAAGGGACAGCATTACGCCTGACTCGTCGGTGTCAGTATAATGGACCGGCCGGGTTCAGTCCCTGGGCACCTCATAAGTGCCCCTGTGCTATAATGATAGAAATGTCGCTGCGCAGTATCGGCAAAATGCCGGCTAATCCCAATCCCAATCCCATTTCATAACAGGGGCGGATCCAGGATTTTGTCTAAGGGAAGGGGCATGGTCCTAATTGGGCAAGCACCAGACGTGTTGGTTCAGCTAGGGAGGGGGCGGGGGTGGGTGATGCTCCCCCAGAAATCTTTTGGAATATAGCGGTCTAATAGGGTTATTACCTGCATTTCAGAACCCGATAGAAATTTTTCCCATGACTCCAAACTGTATTTTCGACGACAAAGATAATATAATAATCTTTTTTTCATTGGATGAGGGGAGAGGTTAAATTGAGTGAGAACCCTAGGTACGGGAAGTGTAAGAGTGGTCTGGAGGCATGTTCGCAATGTAAGAGCGTTGACATCTAGAAGTCAATGTCATTTCTTGCATTTAGGTTGCTTAATATACCTTTGTATAAAGCATTTTTACACAAATAGTTTAATTTAAATGTGTTGTTTCAAAACATTTAAGGCGTAAATACGTGCTTACTCTTCTTTCTGTAGCACTGAACACATATGTGACAGCAATACTACTAGTGCCATAACAATGTGAGACACATGTATTATTTATTTGTGCTATACAATTTTAGGGATACTATTATGTACTTAACTGCTGATCATGAAATGACTACGTATATATAGGCCTATGTTTGTAATTATAGAAGATCAAGTGATAATTCAGCGTTAGTAGCACATTAAGGAAAATGCGTGAAACATGCATTTAAAATCATTCGCGACATGTACTGTAGACATGCACCAATAAAAGTTGGTCCATCTTTACACGTCTCTACCTTTTCCTCAAACTGTATGAATCGGTTCAAATGTTGTTCGTATATTTTTATCTCTCAGGTCTGACAACCACTACACCCCTCTCCCATCTTTTAACCTCTATGGCCCCACCCTCTTCATTTAACTGCATATATCCTGATTTAACTGAAGTGATCCGAGCTGGCAAATTCCATTAACGGTATACAGTATAGAGTTCGAACCCAAGACCTCCTCCGTAACCAGGTGCTCTACCACCTGGCCTAACTGGGCAGAGTGCTTTTAACCTTCCTTATTTTTAGCCAGGTATCAACTGGACAGAACCACCAGTACCTAGCATGTTCCTACTCCACAGGGTTCTCTGAAGAATTAATTCTGACGCCACTAAAAAAGGCTGGAAAAATCCCATAACCGAGGGCGTGTGTGTGTGGGGGGGGGTGAGGTTCGAAGACCTCCTGCTCTTGAGGTAGGTGCTCTAGCAACTATGCTACATGGGCACCTGACTCTTGGGAAAGCATTATCACTACATCACATACTCCTGTTGATGTAGTTTAATTCCTATGCATTGTAAACAAATCCGAATGTGAATGAAAGAGTATGTTCTTCTGGAAACGTCCGATATGTATATTAAATTGGATTAAATGAAGTTTGAAGAAAACAAAGACTTATATGGTAAAAATACTTGCAGAATTTTAATATATACATTAATGACTACTTTTGGTAAAAGATACGAGTCGTAACGCGTTCAATTTGACGCCAAATAACGTTGGCTGTTTTCTATTTTATCTTCCTTGAATAATCATTTATGATTCCGTTCTATTTTTTACTTATGATATTCCGTTCTATTTTTTGCTTAGTGACGTCTATATCTATGTGGTACCGCTACCTAGCGTCTGAATGTTGCCATTTCTTAACTTTTACATTAGTAATTAGTGACTTGATAATTGTGAATTTGAGATGTGTAACTTGTAAATTGTAAGCGAGCATAACATTTGTGACTTGATAATTGTGGCTTGAAATTTGTAATCTCCAAATTTTATACGAGAACTGTGAACTAGATACATGTAAAATCGAACGTGTTTGTGCAAACAAATAGCAAATTTAAGCATATGCAGTGTTGCAATTTGCAAATTAGAAATCGAATATACGCGGATATCCCCTTCCATAGTTTACTGTACCAATTTAATCCTATGATGACACCTGTGACATCACGTCTGGGATATAGAAAATGTTGATAAATATAGAATATATTGACAAAGTTATATCAACAGTACCTTTGTTCCTCGCAAACTCCATGTAACAAAACGAAATTTTGATCGTTTGAGTTCATTTTTGTAGTTGTAATATAGTTCGGGGTTTCCCAAATCGTCTATTTATAGCAAACATTCAATCAGCAATATAATGCGACTCTATATGCGTACGGGTATTGCTTGTGAATTACTTCGACCCTACGGTCATGCTCGCATAGTGTAAGAGGGGTCTGGAAGCATGCTCCCACTGGGCATGCTCCCACAGTAAGCGCGTTGACATCTAGAAGTCACTGCCATTTCTTGCATTTAGGTTGCTTGATATACCTTCGTAGAAAGCATGTTTTACACAAATAGTTTAATTTCAAGACATTGTTTCAAGACTTTTAAGGCGTAAATACGTGCTTACTCATCTTTCTGTAGCACTGGACACATATGTGACTGTAATACTACTAGTGCCATATTTGGTTCATTGAAGGCATTTTTGGAGTTTGAAGCGGAGCAGGGAGTGGGCGGGGGGAGAGGGAAGGGGCTCCAGACTCAGGGTGGCGGTGGACTGCCAGTTCGGCCCGCTAGATCCGCCCATGTATAGCCTTATATTTAGGTGGCATACTTCTGTTACATATGATGTGGTGTATAATCGAATAATGTATCTTCAGATCTTAATACGTCGGGATTCATATTTTTTCCATTGCTTCTTAAAGCATTTTGATTTTTAATAACCTTTTAATAAGAAAATGTAGATCGAAAATCAAACTTAATAATTGTTCAAATACAATGAGTGGAATAGCGAAAATTATATGCATTGTGGTTAACATGCGATGTTAACATAAATCAACGTCGGAGAAAATGATTTCTCAGTCCTGAAACTAATACACGTATCATGGTAACTATAGCAACCAACTGTTTACTGTGCCAAATTAATCCTATAATGACACATGTGATACCACTCCTTGGATGTAGAAAAAGTGTATTTATTTATATTTTGAAAAAGTAATATCAACAGTATCTTACCTCTGTTCCTCGCAAACTATCTGTTTGTAACAAAACGAAATGTTGATCGATTGAGTTGATTTGGGTAGTTCGGGGTTTCCCAAATCGTCTATTTATAGCAAACATTCAATCAGTCATATAATGCGGCTCTATCTGCGTACGGGTATTGCTTGTATATAACTTCTACCTTACGGTCTTGTTCGCCTTCATAACCGCAAAATAGTTTTATGTCAGATTTGATGCGGAGAATTATGCTAAAAAAGGTAAATTTGTGCCACATATGGTTTTGGGAATAATTCTACACCAAAGTAAAAGTATGCCACATTGAATGTGGGGAATTATTTCAAACAGGGATGGATTGTGCAACATATTATCTGGAAAACTGAACAATATACAGATGTCATGCTGCAATTGGTGGGAATTATACTACATAAAAGTGCAATTGTACCATATAAGCTGTGTGGAATTATGTTTGTTTATTTGTTTAGTGGGTTTATCGACCCACCAGCAGCTTTTCATCTAACTGATATAGTGCTGCCTTTACTGTGTATAGCATGCCGTAAACACCTGGCATGATACCACACCCAGTTACATTATCCTGACTCCGGGCCAACCAGGCGTGGACCTACCATTATATATGTTTGAGCATTAGCTATGCCAATACCATTTTTAACAACTTTGGTATGTCGCGGCCCGGGATCGAACCTTATTGTCTCCCGTACCTAGAGCCGACGCTCTATCGATTGCGCTATCTGGTCTGGGGAATTTATTCCGATAAGGATAAACTATGCCACATATAAAGAACAATACTTTCCTTGGTACTATTTACTCTCCGACAGAAGACAAACAACAAAAACATACTTCAAATTCATTGTGTAACTGAAATTTGGAATCGAGCACTCGTGCAGCCTGCTGTATGATATACATATGACAAATAATTCACAACGTCATTTAGATATCTTCCTACATCATTATTAATCCTCTTACAAATTGATACCAATATAATTATGCGACCACTTCATAAAACAATGCTTAAAGGTCATCAAGTGTAAATATACATTATAAAACAAGGATAATAACTCAATCGTACTGCTAAAACTATCGGTATTAATGTGTCAGGTGCCCGAGGTCTATTGACCTTTCAACATACTTGTTACACGTTATTCACGTGTACCACACGTTATTCACGTGTAGCAACCACTGCACCACCATGCGGTGATTATGTCCGCCAAAGGGAACACTTTTTTTCTTATAAAATTTATGTAAACGCTGAAAATTATACTTCCCTAAGTACTCCCTACTATCGAAGGAATACAACTACTAAGCACACATATGTACTTCAAATTCAATGTGTAATTGGAATTTGGAAACGAGCACTCGGTCTATCTAACGCATTAACAGGACGGGTTAAAACATGTATCAAAGGTCAACGTCAGTATACAAGCTTTACGCATTTTATAATTCTTGAAACATGTCTTCATAAAACCAAGCACATAAAGTCCCTTTTACTTTTTTACCTAAGCTAATTCTAATTGTGTTTGTAAACCAGTAACATGGCTTCAAAGCTTGCAGTCGCTGAGGTTTCGGTTGATATAATAAACAGGGGGAATATTTCGGGAAAATTACCGATAAATGCCATGTTAAACTTTATTATCTTTTACTGCACTTGGTGGCATAGTTTGGGACACACAATTTTCTTGAATTAAGCTCAAGTTCGTAATTGGATGCTTTATACTGCATCAAGGACTTCAAAGTGTACAGAATCCTTGTTTAATATTGTATACGCGATAAAACATTGTTTATAACAAGTGAAACCAATATATGTGATGTTATACATGTGTTCCCATGTCTTCGTTAATAATGACAAATAATTTGCTTCAATAATTTCACTCCCTTGTGTACTTATAACCTCTGAGTAAGTTATTCACAAGAGCACTTAATAATAGACTGTATAATTTCCTCACTACTAATAATCTGCACCATGAAAATCAAGCTGGTTTCAGAAAAAAAAATCCACTCATATTGATACACTAAAATCACTTACAGACCTACTAAAATATTTCAAGAAAAGAAACTAAATTGTATTTTTATTGTTTTCTTTTGTGCCTTCGACTCTGCTTGGCATGTAGGTCTATGGCAGAAGCTTTGGAAGGCAAATATTAATGGAAAATGTCTCAACATCATTATAAACAAGTACAAAAACATTAAATCCATTGTTTATGACAAGGCCAAAGACATATCCTCTGAATCATTTCCATGTAACTGTGGTGTTCGTCAAAGTGAGAATATCACACTGATCTTCTTCCTCAATGATTTAGAAACTTTTCTAGATGCAAAAAGGCTATAAAAATACAGTATAAAATTAGAAGGAAGGGATGACCAAAAGCATTTACGTACATGTTCAAAAATAAAAGTAATACAGTATGCTGATGACACAGTACTTTTCTCTGAAAACCCTGATGACCTCCTACTAAGCCTGAGTGGTTTTGTTGAATATTAAAAACACGGAAGCTTAATATTATAATAAGTTAATATTAATCAAACTAAAGCAGTTTGCTTCGGCACGAGAAAAACATGCACCATACCTTTAATGCTGAAAATACAAATATAGAAACAGATGACACATAAATATCTAGGTACTGTTTTCCCAAAATCAGGAAGCTTCCTAAGTATGACAAAACACATTTCACCCCAAGCAAATAAAGCAAATAAAGCAAGTCAAATAAAGTAAGTCCCCTTTTGTATAATAGAATCTGCAACCTCTTCCTGTCTTTTGATTTAGCCATTGATCTGTTTGACAAAACCATTCTCCCTAAAATAATACATTCTTCAGAGATATGGGCAATATTGACCTTTCTTTAAAAAATCACAATGACTTCTTTAGGTACATCTTTAAGCTAAGAAAAAGTACCAAATTGTATATGATATAGGGTGCGACTGGAAGATTTTCTCTTGAAATAATAATCAAAGCAAGAATGCTTTGTTTTTGGTTTCATCTAACAAATGGAAACCATGATAAGATTTTTTATAAAATAGGTAACTACAAAAGAAGTCTCCTAAATTTTCAATCAAAATGGCTTAATGGTATAATATACTTATTGAAATTGGCAAACCTTACCTGTTGGAACAAAATAACTATATGAACCAGCTTACAATAAATATCCACTTGCATAGAACATCTTTAAAGGATAAATATATTCAAAAATTGAACGCATCACAACATCTTTCCACAAAAGGACAAAACTTTTTATGTATTAAAGATAACACACTATTATATAAAATTAATAGAGCATTATATAAAAATCCTAAATATTGTGATGCACTTGCAATGATCAAGATTAGAACAGGAAATCATTATTTTCCTATAAAAAAGACAGATGGGAGAAAGCGACAAGTTTCAAATCACAAGTGTAACCTTTGTAACTTAGCTTCAGAAGTCGCTTATGAATATCCCTACCTTTTAAAATGCCCCCACTTTAAAAGAGAACGACAATACTTTGTTAAAAGTTATCACAATACAAATCCAAATATGATAAAATTTAAGCAAAATGTTAGCTGTAGAAACAAAACAGAACAAGAAAATACCTGTAAATACCTGTCAAGTGATATTCATACTCATCTGTTAACACCTTTTATATCATTTTTGTAAAGTAAGCAACTTCAACTATAGATCGTTTCTATGTAATGTCATAGGCACTGAAAGACAGTTTAAGGCAGCCATCTTTGAAGGAGGAAGCTAATACAGGCCGAAACCTGAAAAAAAAAGTGATGTATTAAACTCACCACTGTGTTTTATTTCTTAATCTTTTTAATGGATTTTATAAATTTTAACAACTTTTATGGAGTATTTTAACAATAATAATTTTATTTATGTGTATTGACTTTTTGTGCATTTATCAATTTTAAAAATATTACATTCTGAAAATATAAATTTCAAGAGCTTTCCAATGGTGTATAGCTTTTAATTTTAGGAGAAAATAAAAGAAAATAAAATTTACGCTTCTTTATTATTCATCCCTTGAAGTTGCCATCAAACATGGCTGCAAAGATCAGGGATCTTCACTGATGTAGAAACTATCTATATGCTGATCATTTTCTGCTTTTGTTGCCATACTGGTATTTGTATTCATTTTACATTGAAAGCTAATTTACTGGTGTGCTACAATTTACAACATTGTGTTTTGTATAATAATAAAACATGTTTTACTTGTCCAAGAGTAGTAACTACAAACCTTTAGATCCTCCAATGATATGGCGCTGTCTTGTTTCACATGTAAATAACCATTAGGCTAAATGTATATTGAACCCTGGTTAGCACACTGGGCGTACCGATCAGGATACATCTGCCATGTATATTGAAACCCTGGTTAGCACACTGGGTGTACCGATCAGGATACATCTGCCAGGAATATTGAAACCCTGGTTAGCACACTGGGCGTACCGATCAGGATACATCTGCCATGTATATTGAAACCCTGGTTAGCACACTGGGTGTACCGATCAGAATACATCTGCCATGTATATTGAAACCCTGGTTAGCACACTGGGCGTACCGATCAGGATACATCTGCCATGAATATTGAAACCCTGGTTAGCACACTGGGCGTACCGATCAGGATACATCTGCCATGTATATTGAAACCCTGGTTAGCACACTGGGCGTCCCGATCAGGATACATCTGCCATGTATATTGAAACCCTGGTTAGCACACTGGGCGTACCGATCAGGATACATCTGCCATGTATATTGAAACCCTTGTTAGCACACTGGGCGTACCGATCAGGATACATCTGCCAGGAATATTGAAACCCTGGTTAGCACACTGAGTGTACCAATCAGGATACATCTGCCATGTATATTGAAACCCTGGTTAACACACTGGGCGTACCGATCAGGATACATCTGCCATGAATATTGGAACCCTGGTTAGCACACTGGGTGTACCAATCAGGATACATCTGCCATGTATATTGAAACCCTGGTTAGCACACTGGGCGTACCGATCAGGATACATCTGCCATGTATATTGAAACCCTGGTTAGCACACTGGGCGTACCGATCAGGATACATCTGCCATGAATATTGAAACCCTGGTTAGCACACTGGACGTACCGATCAGGATACATCTGCCATGTATATTGAAACCCTGGTTAGCACACTGTGCGTACCGATCAGGATACATCTGCCATGTATATTGAAACCCTGGTTAGCACACTGGGCGTACCGATCAGGATACATCTGCCATGTATATTGAAACCCTGGTTAGCACACTGGGCGTACCGATCAGGATACCTCTGCCATGAATAATGAAACCTTGGTTAGCACACCGGGCGTACCGATCAGGATACATCTGCCATGTATATTGAAACCCTGGTTAGCACACTAGGCGTACCGATCAGGATACATCTGCCATGTATATTGAAACCCTGGTTAGCACACTGGGTGTACCAATCAGGATACATCTGCCATGTATATTGAACCCTGGTTAACACACTGGGCGTACCGATCAGGATACATCTGCCATGAATATTGGAACCCTGGTTAGCACACTGGGTGTACCAATCAGGATACATCTGCCATGTATATTGAAACCCTGGTTAGCACACTGGGCGTACCGATCAGGATACATCTGCCATGAATATTGAAACCCTGGTTAGCACACTGGGCGTACCGATCAGGATACATCTGCCATGAATATTGAAACCCTGGTTAGCACACTGGACGTACCGATCAGGATACATCTGCCATGAATATTGAAACCCTGGTTAGCACACTGGGCGTACCGATCAGGATACATCTGCCATGTATATTGAAACCCTGGTTAGCACACTGGGCGTACCGATCAGGATACCTCTGCCATGTATATTGAAACCCTGGTTAGCACACTGGGCGTACCGATCAGGATACATCTGCCATGAATATTGAAACCTTGGTTAGCACACTGGGCGTACCGATCAGGATACATCTGCCATGAATATTGAACCCTGGTTAGCACACTGGGCGTACCGATCAAGATACATCTGCCATGAATATTGAAACCTACATCTGCTACAGACAGTAAGGTATTTACACTACATCATAAGTAGACTAATATTCTTTTCATTAAACAACCAAAATAAACCCAAAAAAAATATTGTTACCTGAATAGATCTCGCGAAACGTTGTTAATTGATGTTACACACATGTGTGAAGAGTGAACCATAATGCCAAAAAATTGATTTCCTATCTCAGCCACGCTGTACAGTTAGATATTTTAAAACAAAGAAAACCACCTGATCATTCATGTTTTAGCTCGTTTACGTCATCCGCTGTGACGTCGATGTTTATTTTTAGCAGAAATCATAAGCACTCTTATTTATAGATAAAAAGAAATTAACATTTAGTGTTGAAAATCGAGTTCTACTGTCCCAAATACTAGTACTGATGAAAATCTTCGAAGCTTAGACTAAAGTGTATTTTTTTTCTTCAGAAACTATGCACAAATACCCCAAACAGTGGCCAGATATTGTTACATATATTTCACACAGGCAAACTGTCGGATACCACCTTTAAAGGACAGTTAAACACTTGTTGCTCAATCCCTTGTATGAATTACAAATTTGCACAAGAAAAGTCCTTGATGCGAAGCATCAAAGAGGACGCAAAAGCTGGAACAGGTAAACAGGTTAAAGCAATATGGGAGCAATTATCAAAGACATATTTGATTTTTTTATTTAAGGTTTTCAATTTTCAGTATACTATAAATCTCGAGAAAAAGTATGAATAACGCATAGGCCTACATTATTTATTAGGTTGTCCAAGAAGTTACATGGGTAGAATTTTTTTTATATTTAACTTATTACAATTAACAATGAAACTAAAGTGTACAATCACAAATTGCACATGTGCAGCAGCCTCACATTACATAAATAATCATTGTTCAGATGTCAAGGTGGTCAAGGTCAAGTGAAAACAGACATGACAGGCTACATTGTGCTCTGTAGGTGATTGCTATAAGCAGTAATAATAGTGATATATTAGTGGTATAACTTGTATCAACATACTTTTATTGGATTGAGGAAAGTGAAATTTGGTTTAGTTTTAAAAAGTCATTCTCAGAAGTTTGGATAAATAAGGATTGTTTGGGAATCTTAATGTGTCCATAATGTGATAACTAGGCTGTATTACCTGGGTCACCTGGGACAGTACCTGGATTGTTTCACCTGTGGTGTGCTAGGAGTGTTTGTTTAGCAGTGGTGTCTTTTGTTTAGCTTTTGCTCAGCTAGTGGGGTGCTTATGGGAATATTCCTTGAGGCAACAGAGGATTGAAATATATACCACCTGGACATTTAATAACATTTTTTAACAATCCTCACAAACTATAAATTTAGTGATTGTGTATTGAAGAAAAAAATATCACATGTTGATGTTTCTGTTTAACTATAGATATCTTTCTAAAGCAACATAAGCACTGACAGTGACAAAACAATAAACTACTTCAGAAAGATATGCAAACTGGTCATTTAGAGAAACAAGAGGGCCATGATGGTCCTTAATCGCTCATCTGAGGACACTGGCTTTTAGTAGGCTCATATCTGGCATCAAGTAATTTACTTAACAAGTAATTAACAAGTAAGTTATTTACTTAAAAAATCTTTGGTGAAGATTGGACCATTAGTGTGGACACTGGGCAGATAACAGTTTCTAGAATTTTTCCAAGTAACCTATTAAATCTATATGATCCACTTAAAAACATATGTAAGATTTCATACTGGCAGACATTATGGCCAAGTTTGGTGAAGATTGGGCCATCAATGTGGCCTCTATGTGTTTTCACAAGATTTTTCTAAAATTTAACCTTGTTACCTAGTTGTTGACCCCACATGACCTTGTTACAAACTCACCCAAGATTTCTCGCAGGCAAACATTATTGCCATGTTTAGTGAAGATTGGGCTATAAATGTGGTCTCTAGTGTGTTCACAAGCCTTTTCTGAGATCTGACCTAGTGACCTACTTTTTGACCCCACGTGACCCAATAATATACCCATCCAAGTTTTCATGCAGACAATCATTCTGATCAAGTTTGGTGAAGATTGGGCTAAAAATGTGGCCTCTAGTGTTCACATTATTTTTATAAGTTTTGACCTAGTTACCTACTTTTTGACCCCACGTAACCCAATAATGAACTCGTTCAAGATTTCATGCAGACAAGCATTTTGACCAGGTTTGATGGAGATTGGCCTGTTAATGTGGCCTCTAGTGGGTTCGCAAGCTTTTTCTAACATTTGACATACTTACCTACTTTTTGACCCCACGTGGCCCAGTTTTGAACTCATCCAAGATTTTATGCAGGCAAACATTCTGATCAAGTTTGTTAAAGAATGGGCCATAAATGGGGCTTCTAGCATGTTCACAAGCTTTTTCTAAGATTTGACCTAGTGACCTACTTTTTGACCTACTTTTTTAAACCTAGTGACCTACGTTTTGATCCCACGTGACCCAATAACGATCTTTTCCAAGATTTGATGCAGACAAACATTCTGACCAAGATTCACTTAATACTTGGTTTTATTTACCCTAACTATTGTTATAGGGCGAGCATTAATGTATAGAAGTTTAGAATAAAATATCACAGTTGATTATTATTAATGGCATGAGGGTTGCCTTTTGCCATGAAGGTTACGAATACTTAAAAATTAAAACTATATGAATGATTGTTGCGAAATTGTGAGTTGGCAATAGGCTAGATTAAATGTATGGTGTTTATGCTTCCTGTGAGGTATTTACGGAAGTGTGATTTATGTGTAATAAAAGTTATAGTTATAAAATTCCGATATTTGCACTTTTGTTTTTTCATCATTTTTCCCCCTATACATTATTGTTTCAGTCCACCTAATTAACATTGTATGATTAAGTCGCCTCACTTGAAGTATAGAATAGTGCCCCTTTTGGGACATATTGGTGTTGGGGACACCACATTAAGATAAACAAAACAAATTAAAATTCCAAGAAATGTTGTTGTTTAAATTAAAGTTAAAACATAAGTTTTAATCACTCTAACCGATGCTTGTGGCACCTTTTTAGGACCAGTTAAGAATATGTTTTGTTAAAATATCAATATCTTAAATAATAAATATTATATACAGTTAGTTATGTACAGTCCCAAATATAAAATGTTTCAGGCCTGTCCTAAGTTACCAGACTATGTTTTGTCAATTTATATATATAGAAAAGACTGGTTAAAGCGACTCTTTCTGATATTGATGGTATCTTCTATAGAGTTTACAATGAAAAATGAGTATTTATGTCATTGAAAGACATATTTTTGCAAAACACGTCGGCTTTGAACATATAAGAGCACCTTGATGAAAAGCATCGAAGTGGATTCCGTAAAACTCCAGTTTATAAATAGCGCGCTCCGTGGAGAGCGACACACCACGTGATCAAAGATAATGTCCATTTCCAAACGAGGCAAAATGAGAGCTGTAAGCGTCAACTTCAGCGTGAAAACGGTACGTTTTTATGAATTTTTGTGTCTCACATTTCTACAGAAAAGGAAATATCTTGTAAATAAGACATTGTTGTTAGCTTGCAAAGAAGAACAGGGTGCTACAACCATTTATTCGTCTCTGGTCTTTTATGTTAATGACTCAGAAAGTTAATTTTATTTACAGTCAACCATTTTTGTGTAGTTTTTCAAGTCGAAATAATACCATATTCTTTTCTAAACACTATGTGGACATTATTTTTCAATGACGTCACTACTTTCGTCATAACTTATAGAAAATATCAGCGCTAGCACAATTTTTATATTCAAATATATCGTTTTTCTTTTCATTGTTTGAATTTGAGAAACTCGTCAGTAAGTGCGAGGTTTGAGCTCTGTAAGACCGGTTAAAGCACCCCAGTCGGTCCATATTGTCGGGTTTGCTCTTTTCGTTAAATGACTCATTACAAATTTGTTCTTACTTTTCGCTTGGTTTTTTAATGTGAAATAACTTTGTTCAGTGCCTTTTCGGAGTTTGTTATATGTTGCAATGTTCATAGGACTTTGTCATATATTCTTTTCAATAAAGCCCACTGGGGTAACACGTATAGACTTTAAAATCCCGTAAGACAAATGCTTGTTTACATTGTGGCCATTTTGAGAAAACCCCTATTCCCACCCTTGTACACTTACCAGTTGATAAGAATATGTATAATCTGTAGTGACTTCCACAGTCATTGTAGTACAGGCAGCCAACTTGAGATTGCATTACATCGGTCAGTTACTTCTCCCAAGTTGCTTTGTTTATTTACCGTCGATGAATGACGAATGGATGTCGTCTATCCTGAATGTAGACATTGGTGTATTTGTTCTTCTATGATAATGTTATTTTCACCACTATTTGTTTTTTTACATTGAATAGCTACAAATATTGTTAATATTTTATGCCAATAAAATTTGTTCTGTTCTGTTTATGCTAAAACTTTTTACGCCGCATTAGATTGACTATCTTCTTCCTCCTGTCCGTTTTCTGCTGACGATCCGTTTACACAGCTGCGCTTCGCTGCGCATGTGTATGTGTCGAAAAGGAATCGGAGTTCCCAGCCAAAACAGCTCGCGCTAAAAATAGAATAACCGGCCGCAAAAGTGTTATTAACACTTTGCTCAGTCAGTGACTTATTACATCCTTAGTAACAATTACGAGGCATTTTTCTTGTCATATTTATAGGTAAATAAGAAAAGGTCCTATCAAAATTTCCACAGATATTTAAATTTTATCTACCAGTAGACAAAGGCAAAAAAGGTAAATGTAAATGTGACAAAAACACAGAGACGAGACATAACACACATAAAGAAAAACCATCAGTTACCGCCTTGGAACGGTTAATCGGCAAAAGGGCCAACTTGGGTGCTTAAACCTGGTTTGTGGAGCGCTCCAACCTCGCACTTCCTGAAGGTTTTTCTAGCTAACAAACAGTGTAAATAACAACATCCCATCAAAGTGAAACAACTAACAGTAAGCACCTGCATCGCGAGTTAAAACAGATACAATGAGCTTATATACATACATAATATCTACTAATAAGATAAACTATAAACCAATGTACAGTATTTACTGTAGATAAAAACCTCGGCAACGTAAAAATAAAAATTCCAAACGAGAGATTAATTTTAAATAAAACAGCCCAAGCGCTGACATATAATAAGATATTATAGGAATAAATAAAACAGCCCAAGCGCTGATATATTATAAGAACAAATAAAACAGCCTAAGCGCTGATATATAATCAGATCAATTTAAATATGGCAAATAAAGCCATAACATGATGTTCCAAAAGTGAAATGTAAAAAATACGAAAGAAAACATCGAAATTTAGAAAACAACCTACCAACAAAATAAAATGTAGTATTGTTAAGAGCTAATAAGTTGAAAAAAAGAACAGTTCATGAAAAGCCAAGGATTTATCCGCAGTTGGCATATTATATATAAGAAAGGTACTAAAAATCCCGATGTTATGCCTACTGTGCAATCTCACGTAAAGGACATGGAGACTGCTCAAGTTGTCTCACCTATATAGGGCACGACTGGAGAGATTAAAAGACAAGAATTCCAACAGTAACTGTCCAATTATGGCTTTAAGTCACTGTTTTTATAAAGTCTCAACGACCTGTCCGATCATCGTGTAATTTAAAAGCAATGCAAGTTCTTGACTGTAAAAGGGTCAATTGCAAGCAATGCAGTACAACGAAGGATTCCCGGGTTGTGACCGTCTGCAATACATTTTCTGATAAGTTTTGTAAAGTGGTCAGAAAAGTTATTGAGACCCTTGATTTTCTTTAACTTGTATAAAACATTTCCATAAAATGCAGGATGGCTTATGCCTTTCTGCATCAGTATTTTCATACTGCTATTATAGTTAGAAGCAATAAAACCATTGCGGTGAATGAATTTTGAAAACGCCTTTCTTAACTTATGTAAACGAAAGCCTTGCTGTAACAGTTTAGAAGATATAAACAGGTTTCTAGCACTGAAATCTTTTACTTTAGTACAAACTATTGCGATGGATAATTCACAATACTAAAGTCGAAATCTTCTCTCTTGTCATAAATTTTTGTAGAGACGTTGTCATTGGAAATATCGATCTCAATGTCTAGAAATGCTGCATTTAAATGTCAGTTATTTGCTTTATTAAGGGTGAGTTCTAGAGGGTAAATCTGATGGATTAATTGAGAAAAGAAAGGATTATCTATAGTAAGAATATCGTCAAGATAGCGTGACTTTAAATTGAAAGCCTCTATAATGTGGCTTTAGTTAGAAGGGGATAAAGTTAACATGAAATCACGTTCAAAGCAGTAAAAACAAATCTGCAATCAATGGTGCACAGTTGGTTCCCATAGTAATACCAATTACTTGTCTAAATAAAGTGTCACCGCATTTTATGTAAATATTGCCTAATAGGAAACGTAGAGCTTCACAAACATCCGAGCAAGTCCACATAGTAAACTTTTCTAGGAAAGTGTTGGTAAAAATGCATTACTTTCATGACATGCAATATATAGACGTTGCTCTTGAGCAAATGTTTTCTCAATAAGAGCAATCAAGTGTACAGCGTAGAGAAATCGTAGGTATTAACTGCAGAGCAATGAAAGTTTAAAGTACGAAACTTGTCTAAGACTTCTGAAGAATTTTTTATAGACCAAAAAATGTTAATTCCTGAATTTTCATACATTTTTTCACAATATTTAACAACGTGATTGCGAACGGCTGTAGGGCAATACGTAAGTAGTTTAGATATGTGAGTGGTGGTGCTAGAGCTGGCATAAGCTATGAATCGTGACTTGTATGGTGTTTTGTTAAGCTTAGGAATCCAGTACAGTGAAGGATGTTTTTTCTTGTTTAGATTATATTTTGATATTAAAATTATGCAATATCTGTTGTGTTTGTCAATGACTATCTAAAAGTCAAGGTTGGAGCTAGAGTAAGAACTGGTTGTGGATAACTCAGCACTCGGTACATTATTGTAATATAGTCGTCAGACAAAAATATGTCAGTAATCCTGTATCATTACAGGCCTTCGTTACAATATAAAATAAATGGAATTTAAAGACATTTTCCCCCAAAAAGTCGCTTTTAGCCATATCGAAAAGGGTCGATTTAACATGTGGATGATAGGACCGGTATTTTATTTCTGTGGTCCCGTTGACTGTCAGATTTTCTTTTCTCTTTTTTTATTAATCCACATGCACCATAGAAGTAGAGTTATAAGAGATAAAATTATACAACGCAAAAGGTCGAAAGAAAGAAAGAAGGGAAAGTGGATATGTATACCCGTGCTTGACAATTACAAAGGATATCTCCTATTCCCTATAGAGTAAGAATATTATTTAAATACTTTAGTTTGTAAGGGAAGAAGATAATTATTGTTCTATGTATTTTATAGATGTATGGAAAGGCCTGTGTCCCTCAGAGGCACTGTTGGGCGATAATATCTAGAGCGCAGGAGAGAGATAAATGGTAGCATTTCCCCATCGGATACCTCAATCGTCCGATGATGAAACCGGGGCGGCGCCCACCCCCCACCCCCCGCCAAAACGTATGATCAGACTCTGTAGCTTAACAGCACGGTAGATATAGCCTCTATACTTAAAAACAAAAACTAGGTGGATTTTTTTTTACTTTAATCCAAGGGTTATTCGGTGTTGTTATATTTAATGTTGTGTTTAATAAATATAACGCTATAAGTAGTATATCTACTAGTTGTTACAAATTATGCTTGTATTAAAATGTGGAGATGAAATCTCCTTCCTTTCTCGTCGGGTCGCCATTTTTGGTGGGACCAAGTGTTGCCGGCGTGGATTTAAATCGGCCATACTCATTTGTAGGCGTCCTACTGTATACCGAAAGACAAAATTAAATGCCAAAGATTGATTGTAATAGAAAGAAGCTTTTGATAGTTATTTTTACTAATGCCTTGAGCAGAATACAAACATGATTGATACCATTTAATTGGTTCATGACTTTGATTACCGAAATACACTTAATACATTGAAATTAAAGCCTAATTTGTTGTTTTATTGAGTTGAGTTGATATGTTGAAATAAAAGTATATGAATTAAATGCCAAAGATTCATTGTAATGGAAAAAAGCTTTGATAGTTTTAAGACATTTTTACAAATCCCGTGAGAAGTGCACAAACATGACAAATGCCATTTATTTGGTTATATGACTTTGTTAAGTTATTATGTGGTTGTTTTAACTTATCTAAATATTTAATGGTTGTTAAAAAGATAGACAATATTGTGTGTATGCTATGTGTTGTTTTACTGTTTTCATTAATAGTTAAGATGATATGATCGGTATAGTTAGAAAATTGTAAAAAACTTACTGTATAAATCAATAAACACAACATGCATAACAATTATAGTACACACGAGATTCTATTACTTATGTCTTTTTTGTCTGAAGTCATTCTGAAAAACATATCAATACACTGTTGTAAAACAATCAAGTACAATGAACAACATTTAAGTTCAAGAAGAAGACAATAAATACATATCATATATATATACTTAAATACTGTCCACTTACCTTGCCACATGATAAGAATCTGATGTTTATGTCGGTGCATATTTAATGATAGGGCCATTCAACTGAACGTCCTATCCGAATATCCATACAGACATCTAGTTATATTTGTGAAAAAACAAACAATAATATACAGACATCAAAAGATATGTAAACAAATAAGTTAAGTTAAACTGAACCTATAAGCAGATTCTGTACATAAGGCTCTGTTAGGTGATGTTAAACTCACATATGCAATACATGACAACGTGAAAAGAGAACAGGATTGCATTGGACTTTTGTCGGTGCATATATAATGCGAGCGTCCTATCCGACTTCCAATATATACCTTATAGAAATAGAATAAAAGGAAATGCTGTTAACTGCATTAAGGTATAAAAACTGACGTTTCAATTGCCCGAAATGATAAAAGAATGTTGACCAGGACTATAAGAATTGACATATATTCAAAATATTATTGTAATTATATGAAATGGGTATCACATTTACATTTACAATGCATTCTTATCTCTATCCGAGGGTAAACAATACCTATTACTGTTTGTGTTTTTTTTCAATGGCATTGTCACTGTCCGTAAATTTACTTTTCGTTTTCTTTAACCTGTATTTTTTCCGCCTGTGCGCGGTGCCACTACAGAAGATTGACCATTTGAGGATGTGACAATCCTCTCTGCCTTTATTACAAATTTTGAAACCTAAAAATGCTGGTGCGAAGCAGCAAGGCGAAATTCCTCAGTACCCAAAACCGCACTTCTTAACTCCTTGAATTGACCATCCACGTGTTCGTTAGTCAACCTAACGAACTCGGGTAGACTTTTGGTTTCCCAATTTACTGTGTGTTTTAAAACGCTGTTAATGGACTTTGCATTGTTATTAGTCCAACTAAAGCTTATGAAACCAGCTATCATCGGCTCGTTAACGTTGTATTTTAATAGATCTTTTAGTCGCCGATGAAAGTGAATGACAAATTTGTCGGCCAGATTTGTACAGTATTTTTCTAATTCATCGCATTTGCTTTTAAAGCAAATATTGTCAGTTGCTCCAGCGATGCTGTCCTGGCCAAAGATTTTTTTCTTTCATTTTAACTTACTCCATCATCTGTTAGTTGTTGTCGGACATTTTCTAGTAAATACCTGGTACATATAACATGAGTTAAATGAGGAAATTCTGTAGTAATGGCTTTTACCATAGCTTTTTCATCATCGGTACCTACCACAAGTTTTGTTACTTCGGACAGTTTGAGTTTCAGAAGGTGGAAAAATTGGCTAAATGTTTTATAGTCCCTTTTGTCCTATATGAATAATGGGTGTATAAAAAGAGGTGGTTCTTCTGTTGGTGTTCTGGCAACAGTTAATTGTTTGTAAGGTGTTACCGTGACATGCATTTTACAAAGCAAAAAAGTTTTATCAACCTCTAAAAACGTTTGCCCAGATTAACAAAGATTCTTAATATCTACAATTTGTTCATCAGAATACAAAATTATTGTCGAAGGCCTGTCGCTAGTCCTAATGACGGAACGCACGAAACTATGATTTTCAGTTACCATGTTTGCTAAGAAACCTATCTGATCAGCAATGTTTGTCGTCAATGTATTTCCATCCAGTCTTGCTGCCTTTGACCTTTCATATTGCAGCTTATTATAAAAAAATTCCCCCCCCCCCCACGGACGAGTAACCTCGTCATATTTGTCTTTTAGTTTTAAATAAATCTCGGCAGGATAGGAACTTTCTTTCATGTCCTCATTGCCATTTAATACAAAAGATGGAGTTCTAAGAAACCGTGTCTGTTTTTGAGAAATGAGATGCTAGGCCTGGGAATTTACCAATATACTAGGGCTAGGGTGCTTTCGAGACCCCCCTTCCCTAGCCATGTTACCCTTTTCTTGTACTTTTCATTGGCCTTTAAAGTGGCATAGTACCGGTGAATGATAACAAGTTGATTTTTACCTGGCTGTGGTGTCATAGGTAGGTAAAGTTGTTTTGTTTTTTTTTTTGGTTGACTTGCTTTTTACGACAAAAAGACCCTTTTTTTAAATATGTCAATGTTAGATCGCCATTATCGTGCAGCAGATAATAACATTTAGGAGAAGCCCTGGTCAAAGAATTCCAAACCCCACAGTCGTCTGAGAAAGTACTTCTTTTTTGTTGGTCCTGTTTTCCAAATTCAGATTAATATCCATTAAGTAATAAAGATTTTACTTAATACCCACATGGATTTGTTCAATGTCCTTACACTTTTTTCAAAAGATTATTGACAGCGGTATTTGTGTCAAGAAACCCTGACTTGAGCGTCCCATGTAAATCACCATACATTGCCTCCTGAACAGAATCAGCTATTAAGGAACAAATATCACCTACTGATATATCGGACAATGAAACATGGTCATTTTCTGACATGCTGACATTCCCTAACGAGCTAAACATGAACTAGACCAAGAACTCAACTCTTTATCAGACAGACTGATACATTTACTGTGAACCCAATTCTGACAAATAGAACATTGAATTGTGTCTGAGCGACACATATCAGAACAGACAATGCATGGATAGTCCATTTTTGTCAGGTGAATATACTGACAATTCTAAATAATCACACTTGCATAACGCAAACACACCAAACTGTGTTTTTCTTTTGTTATCTTTAGTTCAGAAGTCTCAAAGATAAAAAGACATATAAATCTTCAATCCGAAGCGAAACAGTAATTTTAGCAATTGGCACATCGAATTATCAGTTCTGATTTATTAATTGTTTATCAATTTAAAGTACGAGTGTGCTAAATTTGACTGGTAATTAAAGGTGCTGTTGTTGTGTTTTTTATGTAAATTGTGTGAACAATAAGCATTTATTGACGATCATGAGATGATTTTTAAAGCATGGAACTAACTATTAAAGAGATTAACAATTATGCTGTCATGCCATCCAGGTTTTAATTGTAAAAACATGATTGATCTTGTGAATTTGGACTTGAAAAAAGATTCAAAAGAGCTGTTTCATTTCATTTTTATATAGTATTTATTTGCTAAACAGTACAATAGTTTTGCAGTAAAAAGCTACAAACTACAAGGTGCATTTTATGGTTTTCATAAAGCTCGCTTTGATGAACAAAAGGAAACAACTCAGACAAAAAGGCAATACGCAACAGGACTTCGTACAGCACAATTTTAAAAACACATTAAATTACAACGAATCTTTGGCATTTAGTTCATATACTAATATTTCAACATATCAACTAAATACAACAAGAAATGATGCTTTAAATACATTTTATTAAGTGTATTTCGGTAATCAAGGTCTCTTTCGGTATCTTTCGGTCAACAAGTGTATGTCTGTATTCAGTAGTACCGCATTTGTAGGCAACCCTAACCGTGTCCTTGTGTGTGTGTGTGGGGGGGGGGGGGGGGGGGAGAGAGAGAGATGGGGATGATTTTTGTGAATGGAAGCTATACGTAACAGTTAAGATGGATTTTTATCGACATAGCGACCTTCACTTACTTCGGTTTCATTCCCACGTTATTCGGGGAAGACACAGGCAAGTATTTGATTTAATCCGTTTATGTTATTATTGTCCCATACGTTACTTGTTTATTGTCTTAATATGCCGTAGGGGTTTATTAAAAATTGTGAAATTATACTTATGATATTTGTCTTATGCATATGATCATATGAACTTATAAAAATGTTTAGAGTTGTCTACTTTGCTCCTTGTTCCAATAGGAGTGCTTAATTCATATTAATGTATGATTTTCTTTTTCATTTTATTGAGTTAATTAATAGTTCTAACAGCATCGTGATTGAGTTCATGGTCACTTATAGTTAAAGATGTTTGAACCCACGTGACCCAATTGCAAACTTATTCAAGATTTTATCCAGACAAACATTCTGACCAAGTTTGTTGTACATTTTATAAAAATCGTGGCACAAGCTATAATGATGACGCCGCACGACGCACGACGGTGGTCAGACGACAGATGAAGGGGTATCAGAAAAGCTCACATTGAGTACGCTGTGAAAGAAAGAAAAGACTAATCATGACAGAAAGAGGTCAGAATACGCAGCAGCAACAAGACAAGAAGAATATTGCCAGTCATCAAAAAATGAAAAGAGAACGTTTTCGGATGTGAGTAAGGAGATATCACTGCACACACAACATGAAAACAAATTCAAAAGCCATCTCAGATCTCAAAGATAGCATACAGAGTACTTTGAAAGGAGAACAGGTGGAGAGGTGGAGAAACTAATAACAAACACTATCAACAAAGTAAGGGAAGAAATGGAGAAAAGAATCAAGGAAGATATAGAGAGGAAAGTTAAGGAGACAAAAAAATTAGAGGAGAGAATTGAAATACTAGAATATGTCAATAAACAACTCATACGTGAAGAAAAAGATAGCAGGGCTGGTAGAAAAGGACAAAAGCAATGACTATAGGAGTAAGGGTTTTTTAGGAAGGCAAGCTACAATGAGCAATATTCGAGGAAAAATAACATTAACATAGCCAACATACCTGAAGCAAGAGATGAAAACTTGGAAGAAAAAGGTAACAATGTGCTCCAGAAACATAGATACACTGGAGAGCAATGAAATAATCGCAATCCATCGCATCCCAACAAAAAGAGGAGACATCAGACCAATTTTAATTAAAACGGTGAACAATAACGTGAAAGCCCGTGTAATGAGAAAGAGAAAAGATATGAGAAGGACGGTTTTAGAATCAGCGATGACGTCACACAGAACACCGGTCTCATAAACAGACTATTCCAAAATGAACAAATCACTTGTGCATGGTTCTTTAATGATGCAGTCTACGGAGAGACAACAAGGAATGAAAGAATAAAGTTTGAAGTGATTATGGCTTTCAGGCAGAAACAGAGAAGGTAAATATGTTGTGACATACTGTGGTATGTAGACAAGGTACGCGACTATTCGACCCCACGACTATTTCACCCCAACCTGTTCCGGGCGACAATTCAACCTCTGAGACAGAACGATATTTGAATAAAATCGTATTTTGAGATTGTTTTAATTGTGTGTAATATTTATTTAGAGTAGAATTATGTAAATTAAATGTTAGGATGACGTGAACATTATCAAAATGCGATAAAAATGAAACAACAGCGGAATGGGTTAACATAATTGTTCATTTTTTTTACATTTTTTGTTTTGGTCGGCCCTTTTTATGACGAGGACACGTGTTACCACCGGTGTACCATTTTTGGATTAATTGTGTGTTTCCATCAAGTGAAAGTGTTTCAAAATGTGTATGGACATATTCCTTAACATATAAGCTACATGTCTCCGAGGAAATATAGAAAAAAAATAGAAAACTGAAAAAACAACTACGACAACAGAAGATAAAAGTTATTTCGCCTGTAGTGTCGCCATTGTTCGATAGTACGCGTGTTGACGCGGACGGGACTACACAAGCCAGTAAAACCGGTTTGAAAAGTGTACAGGCAAACGAGTCCCTGAATCCAAGTGCGGATGCAAAACGACAAAAGCAATTGGGACAGACTGCTCAACCTCATTTCTCGTGTTTTTTTTTTAGTTTTGAAACCCCTTTTGTAACGGGTATGAATCCAATAGCCAATCCAGTGCCGAACTATTCCCCGTACCCTGGTCAATCTGTCTACCAGTTCGCAGGCCAAACACAAACACCACAGTGGGCATCAGGCATGATGAAGAAATTACAATCCATCAAAGAAAAGATAAACAAAAATGACGAAATTAAAAAAACTCTAAACTTAATTGACAAACGTTTATATGAGCTTGACGCCAAAATAAACAAAATCGAACCCCTTGTGACAGATGCTAAAAAATCCTCTTCATTTCTCAGTGAGAAATTTAACGAGCAAATAGCAAAATTGGCAAAATCAAAGGAAGAAGTTAAATAAAGTTAATTCTACAGAAACAGTCAGTTGATGCAAAGCTGGAGACACTCCAAAAATGCCAGGCATATTTAAAAGCAAAGACTTTAGACAACGAATATCGCAGTATGCGCGAGAACTTGATATTTTACGGCTTAAATGAATCATTACGTGCAAGCAAGCCAACAATGTCGTCGGCTGAGGCCAGAACCATGTCTTGTGCAGAAGCAATGGAAGTCCAAGGAGGTGAATCATGCGAACAACTGGTGAAAGAATTAATACAATCAAAGCTCGATATAAGCACTGAAAACATGATATTCGACATTGTTTATCGCCTTGAAAGTAAGAAACCCGGCAAAATTCAATCAATTATCATGAAATTCCATTATTTTTACCAGAAAGTAGAAGTGTTCAAGGCACTGCAGCTGAAGAGAGAGCTGATCAAACGCGAGGGTTACGGAGGGTCAGCTCAAGTGCCAAGGAATTGAAAGATGCGCGCAAAAATCTGTCAACCGTCTATGCAACAGAAAAGGCAAAAGGGAATCGTGTGAAATCGTAGGAGAACACTTGTATATCAACGATCGAATCTACACCAACTCCAAATGAAAACATCAACAACAATAGAGACTTGTCAATTACGGGGTGAGAAGAGAGATGCTAAATACAATACAAATCTATGTATAATCAGGTAAAATCTAACGTGAAATAGTGAAGTATAACAACAATGTTACTGATAGTAACTCGTGTATGATTGGGTCGCTCAGAGAGAGAGAGAGAGAGAGTATGTCCTCATTTCTCTTGCTCCGATATAGAAACGATTTTGAAGAAGCTCTAGCTGGTGGTGGTTTTATAGGCATTGATTTAGGTGCAGTTGAAATGTATATATTGTTATTTGCAGTCGATGGTGTTTTATTGTCTGACTGTGAAACTGACTTTCAAAATGAACTAGATATTCTGAAAGAGTACTGTGATCGCTGGAAATTAATGGTTAATGTGGGAACAGCTAAAGTCACCAAACTTAAAATGTCTGGTAAAATAAGATACGGTACTTTAAATAATTTTAAATAATAATGGAAAAGAACTTGTTAACTGGTTTTGTTACCTAGTTATTTTATTTACATAAGGCGGATCATTTACACAAGCACGAAAAAGGCTACCAGAACAATCTCTTTAGGCACTATTTAAAATGAAAAGCCATCTTTACTTGTTTACAGATATCTCAGTACGTCACACATGAAGTATTAATATGTCATAACAATTAATATGTCATAACTATGGACAGGAAGTCTGGGGTTATAAGTCTGCCCAACAGATTGAGGGAATCCACCTTAAATTCTGTCAGATCACAAACATAAATAATTTCGTGTACGGAGGATTAGGGCGATTACCTTTACAATATAGAAGACTAACAGCTGTTATTAAGTTCTGGCTTAAAGTAGTTAGAAACAAAGAAATAAAATACATACGAATTATACATAAATTCATGATCAATGATTTACAATTAAAACTAAACACAATGTCTTGGGCGAACAATGTGAAATATATATTAAAAAGATTAGGTTTTAGTTACTTCTGGCTCAACCAAGGTGTGCAAAATATAATATGTTTTTAAACGTGATCAAACAAAGAGTCAATGATTGTTATTTGTTATGTACATATATAGCATGAGCTACTGCATAATTTCTCACTTTACACACCTCTACTTTTGATTGCGATTGGGATTAGCCGGCATTTTTGCCGATACTGTGCAGCGACATTTCTATCATTATAGCACAGGGGTACTTATGACTCTTGTTAATTTCACTTATGCATTAGATTCGCTAAAATTACACACAGAAAAATTTCTATCATTAACTGAAATCATTGTGAAGCGCTAAAGCATCAACATCGGCCTTGTTAAAATGGTCTGAAGGGTTGACGCTGCATTTTCTTTGATCTTCCTAAAGTTTGTCGCCCATCGAGAAAAAATGCCCAATTAAAACACTCTTTGATTTCATGAAAAAAATTATCATCTTGTCCTGAACACGTTATATTTTCTTGAATTGTTGCCTGATATTTACTAAGTTGAGAGAGTATGATCCTGGCAATCACGGGAAATCTCACAAACTCTTATGTCAAACGTAATGCATGGCTAACATTAGAAACAAATAGGATTGTCGAATTGTAGGATTGTTAAAAACGATTTTCCTTTTAGTTTTGCATAGATTTTTGTTAATCTCTACAAGTTGTCATGTTCTGTTCACAACAAATAATATGAATTTTTACCGAAATATTTTATATACACTCATTTTAGTTCGCATATTGTATGCTTTGTGACCTTGGTTAGTCAAATAATTTATAAATTATATGTCTGCGGTTCCTGTTAATAGTAGTTGCCTAGGTATGCGTACGCTACCGTAGTTACCATATGCAACTCGCCGTAGTTAGCAGTAAACTATGTGTTTGTTTTTGCTGCATAAACATATAAAAAGTGTTTTTTAAATTAATTAAATTATCTTTAAAATATCATGTGAAACTTATGGCCAAAAAAACATTAACCTTTACATATGGAATTTATACATGTAAGTGACGTTAAAATTAATTAACGAAACAATAAACATACCGGCAGATTAGCAATTGATTTCACACCTATTTACTTGTTTAATATCAATGATCACCCATTAAAAATATCTTAAATGTGACAGTCAACAGTCAGACTTTAGTTTTAGTGACATTTTTATTTTCGTTTGTGTGTGTACACATACACATAATTGCATGTAAAAATAAAAGTGCAGCATGAAACTTTATTGAAATGTTTCTTTCATACTCGTTCTCTATGTTATTCTAATAATAGTTTTAAACGGCCATGGTTGTAAACTGACAAGAAAGACAATTTTTTTAATTATAGTTTTACATTATAATATACACACTGTAGCATTCACAAACACCAACCTATAGTATTGATATTTCAATTACGAAATAACGGGTAACGAAACGTCCTGGACCTCGTTGCCAAACAGCGGGTGCGAAAATATCTAGGTAGCGAAACATCTGTAATCCGACATGAAAAACTTAGAATTTTCGTCTGATGCGTCCACCATCTTGTCAAAAAATTTACTACCCAGAGCGTTCTGAATGTTCGACAATTATTAAAGGGACGTAAGTCACGTTTCGAAAAGGTTTATTTCGATGGAATTATATTACGGGAACTAAATTACATACGGTTGGACCCCAGCCCCAACTGACCATCCCGAGTTCTGACGTCAGTTGATCAGAGGTTACGTACGAACCAAACAGGGGATGCGTATAATGGTCCAACGAGCCTTACAATCTTATATAAGGGACTAAAGAGCAGTGGTAGTAAAAGCTAAGGCGTAAAGCTTGGTTGCAGAATATTGTGCTTCGGACAAAACCAGTTGTTATGGTTGGACCCCAGCTCCAACCTTTCCATTCCTTTTCGAAGGTCGGATAATCCCAGGTTGCTTACGCCCCAAACAGTGAAATGATCAAAATAACCCTACAGCCTTACATAGGGGAGTGAACAGTAGTGGTAGTAAAACCTCACGAGTTTAGCCTGGTTGCAGGCTATTAAGCTTCGGACAGCTACGGTTGGACCCCGTCTTCAACGTACCATCCAACTTTCGCAGGATAGTTGATCCAGGTTTGCATATGCGCCAAACAGGGAATGCGTAATAGTCCCACAGTTTTATGTGGGGGACAATAGAAAAGCGGTAGGACAAGCTCATCCATAAAGCCTCCTAACAGAATATCGTGCTTCGGACACGACCAACAGTTATGGTTCGATCCTCAATATGACGTCATGGCATTGTATGACGTCATTATATTGTTTTTATAATATATCAGCGCTTGTACTGCTTTATTTTATTTGAAACTACTCTCTCATTTGAAATTTTTAGGTTGCCGAGGCTTTATCTTCTGTACATATTGTACATATGTTGTTAGTTTATTTTATTACTAGTTATTATGTATGTACATAAGTTCATTATATCTGTTTTAACTCCCGATGCAGGTGCTTACTGTTAGTTGTTTCACTTTGACGGGATATTTTTATTTACACTGTTTGTTTGATAGAATAACCTTCAGGAAGTGCGAGGTAGGAGCGCTCCACAAACTAGGTTTAAGCACCCAAGTGGGCCCTTTTGTCGACTGACCGTTCCAAGGCGGTAACTGGTGTTTTTTTCTCTTTGTGTGTTATGTCTCGTCTCTGTGTTTTTATCACATTTACATTTACCTTTTTTGCCTTTGTCTACAGGTAGATTAAATTTATATATCTGTTGAAATTTTGATAAGACCTTTTCTTATTTACCTATTCAATGCTTCCATCCCCTTTTTACAGGTCGGTTGATCCCAGGTTGCGTAATGCGTAAAATGGCCAAAATAGTCAAACAGTCTTATATAGGAGACTGAACAGCAGTGGTAGTTAAATGATAAACGTTAAGCCTAGATGCAGAATATTGCGCTTTGGACACAACCGACAGTTATGGTTGGAACCCAACTCCAACTCACGCGCCAAGCAGGTAAGGTGTAAAATGATCAAAAAAGCCCTATAGTCTTATATAGGTGACTGAACAGCAATGTAGTAAAAGCCCCCATGTTAAGCCTGAGTTCATTGCGTCCACACGTATTTGTCATTATTGCGATATTATTCAATCCATCAATGGAATAATTCAAATTGTTTTATTCATTTCTATCTTTATGTGACAAAATTCCATCTACATGTATGTGGTATAGTTGTATCTATGGTATATAATTGTATATATGTGGTATAATTCATCTATACGTGGTATAATTGCATCTTTATGTGGAATAGTTTGCATCTATTTAGAATCATTGCATATATATATGTGGTAATAATTGCATCTATATGTGGTATAGAGGGCTTTACAAATGAAACTACTGTTCCAAAATAAAATCTATGTGATCAATAACAAACATGCCATTGTAACTTTGGCATTGCCTAAATCAGATATGTACATTACAGTAGGTCGGTTAATTTCATAGCAAAGGAATATTAATAGAAAATTTAATATAATTGAACATATTATGGAGGCATTTTCAGAGTAAGTTAAGGTTTACATAAGACCAAGAGACGTAAAATTATGATAACATAAAAATCTTAAAAGATGACGTAGCATAAATTCCCTGGTGAGGGTAAAGTAAACTAGTAAGCATCCTTACTAAGCAGGAAGGTAAATACCTACAGGATTCAAAACTTTCGACAAGTTGAAAAGTTTCATGAAAATATATATATATAAAACTTAAGCATAACATGTTATGAAAATCTAAATATGTAACGCACACACGTACACGCACACACCCGCACACACACGCGCCCGCGCACACGCGCGAACACACACATACACACGCATGTTCAGAAGTCAGATAAAATGAATTCCTTATTTCAATAATTAAGGCCGTATTTACCAACTATTCTTAAGCCTAAGACATGACTTAAGTCCAAGTCATAATTTTCATACCAGCAAATGTAAGCTTGTGTATGAAGTTTCAATGTGATTTTAAGCTGAAAGTTAAAATGTCATACAAAGATACAGATATGTAGCTAAATAAATAATGAAGATATTGTGGATTAAAATCCATGACTTGATCAATTCTTACTTAAGAATGGTTGGTGAATGCGGGCCTAAGACAAACATCGTTTAGTTTTTCCAGTTTTGCTAAGCCCAGAATTAAGCAAAAATTGTATAAATCGCTATAATTTTTGGAATATACATATAGATTTTATCATATTAACATCTTAGCAACGTCTTACATGCTATAGATTTTAATAAACGTCGAGTGTATCAAATGAACCTTCTGTATACTAGACAACATAATGATTTTATTTTTTGCAAACATGCATTGTAGTTTTGGCAACGAGAATAGTCCGATTTCACTGATCTTTGCACTTTCGATAATGTACATAAGTCAAGTATCAACACAAGGGCTTAGATAGGCAATCATTCTTTAAATGTTGATATTTTATATTTAATACGCCTCCATTAGCCACAACAAAAGGGCATAGTGTAGATGGCAACTGTGAACACTGGATGCAATTATGGTAAACATTCGTGTCCTTTTTTCAAGCAAATGTTAAACTGTTGCCTTAATGAGTCCAAACTTATGTGTGTCATACTTTTTATAGAAAATGTTATCTTCGATATGTTTTACTTTTTAAAAGACTGAACATGAAAGTCTTCAACCATTAGATTAGAACTGATGATACAGGCGATAACACATTTCCATAAATAGTCGGCCAAGGTCAAGTGTACAATTGTACAAAAAGTCACTAGGTTATAACAATATATTCAAACAATGGGCATCGCATTGTCACAGTTTGCATCAATTTCTCTCTTCCGGTCACTTGCGTTATTGTTTAGAGGAAACAAGAACAATATATATATATATATATATATATATATATATATATATATATATATATATATATATATATATATATATATATATATATATATATATATATATATATACGACCCTGTCCGTTAAAGCACTTTGCCAGTTCTGCTAGACGTTGGAACATGTATGTCCAGATCACATTATGTGTGTACCTCTTTGTTAACCTCTGCCGAGGCGATGAGCCGATGTGTTCCAAGTTCGACTACGACAAGAATATGCTTGAGATGCTGGTCCGACTGGAGTTTAAAGCAAATCAGGAAGCGGGAAAACTCGACGGTCTACAGGCAGCTTTTGAACAGGAGAGGCGTCTTACTGAAAGGGTTCAGTCTGAACTGACTCGTATCACCAATGAGGCAAAAGGTTTGCGACAGTCACTGCAGCTTCTAAACGACGCACTAGGAAATATCACTGGGGATCCTTTCAAGAAACTTATGATGGACGCAAGTAAGGGTACAATTTGATTTTTCTAGAATGCTGCTTGCGTAATGCAAACCGTTTTTGATAACTTTACTATATTTTATTTAAACATTCGAAAATCAAATATTCTAGTGGTCTTTCTTAAGACAAACATTAACACCGGTAAAAAAACGAAAATATAGAAATGAAACGATAGTCTCGATTTAAATTATTAGTAACAATATGTTGTTTGCAAGTTTAGTAAAATGTATAATGAAAAATAAGTGCGTGATTATAATTTTGAGTATTTATTGTTTAAACTTTAGAACACTAAGAAGATGCATTGATGGTGTTTCGTTATTCACCCAGGAAAACATTGGTGGTGTTTGTCCGGTCGGGAGTGCAAACTGTACTGTGTTTTCTTTTCCTTTGTTTCGTTACTCACCCAGGAAAACATTGGTGGTGTTTGTCCGGTCGAGAGTGCACGCTGTACTTTGTTGTCTTTTCGTTTGTTTCGTTACTTACCCAGGAAAACTCTGCACGGTCTTTATATGATAGTATGACAAATTATGTGCCAGTCAAATATATTCTTTTCTGTTTTGACCATACCTTGATATCAATGGACGACTTTTAAATTGGTAAAACAGGAAAGAAAATGTAAAAAAAGTTCATGAAATAATATGTATTGGATGTATTGTTGAATGATAAAAGGTTCATTTTTAATGTTTCATATGCATAATCTTTAGACGGTTTTAAAGGTATATGTTTAAAAATAATACCACAAATCTAGCTGCCGAGAAATGGATGTGATGTAAATAGTACAAAAGATTTAAAAAGTAAAAATGTTTGGTTTTTGTATAAATCGAACCAGATAGCTCGTTATAGCAGTCCTGAATTCTCTACCGACTGAGATACTTGGTGCTTTATCTGAGATACTTGGGGCTTTATGGGGTTTTATTATATATTTCGACCACACAATGTTTACTTACAACTTTCACGTAACATAATAACATGATTATGATCATATTTACAAATTATCACTTTGTTTAATTTGATATCAGACCCAAAGAGGGATACATGTCTGTTGTATGGGTCAGTTATCACTGCCATATAATTCTTATTTTGAATTGTTTTGTACCTATTAGATTGTTTAACTGGAGCTTGTATGACTTTACACACACTTGTTTGTTCTGTCAATGCTTTCAGGTGACGCTCCAACTTACTTCTTCATGCGGAACCCGACCTCGATAGATTCAGTGTCTCGGATCGTATTCAGGGACCGCAATATGAACGAACCCTCGTGCTATAATGCCGCCACCGGCGAATTGACCATTGGGCGAGCAGGGCTGTATCACGTGATGTTTACGTTCATCTCGTCGTCTGACAAGGTAAGCCCGTACTGTAACCTGCACCTGAATTCCGTGGAGGTGATCCATAACCGCGGGAAAGGCGTCTACCAGTCCACCACTGCCGGCATGTACGTGATGCTCAACAAGGGCGACTATCTGGACATTCGCTGCTACCTATGGTCGAGCATACATCAAGGGCGGGGCACCATGTTTACTGGGGCTTTGATTCATCCAGCTGTCTAACGACTCCAGATTTCGGAACATGTCTATTGTCTTAAATGTTCAACATTCTGAACACCTCGGATAATTGACCCTTCCACAGACAGCCTTCCACAGAAACGGACCCTCGTTGTAACTAAGTTAAACAAACATTAAACAAATTGGACGCCATTAAAACGAATGCAAGTTATGTATACTTTTCAAATAATGAATTATATCTGTTAAAACATATCCAGTCGGATTGGCATATATATATAATGCGTAAAATGGCCAAAATAGCCAAACAGTCTTTTATAGGTTACTGAACAGCAGTGGTAGTTAAAGGATAAACGTTAAGCCTAGATGCAGAATATTGCGCTTTGGACACAACCGACAGTTATGGTTGGAACCCAACTCCAACTCATGCGCCAAGCAGGTAAGGTGTAAAATGATCAAAAAAGCCCTATAGTCTTATATAGGTGACTGAACAGCAATTGTAGTAAAAGCCCCCGTGTTAAGCCTGAGTTCATTGCGTCCACATGTATTTGTCATTATTGAGATATTATTCAATCCATCAATGGAATAATTCAAATTGTTTTGTTTTTTTTTCATTTCTATCTTTATATGACAAAATTCCATCTACATGTATGTGGTATAATTGTATCTATGGTATATAATTGCATATATATGGTATAATTCATCTATACGTGGTATAATTGCATCTTTATGTAGTATAATTGCATCTACATGTGGAATAGTTTGCATCTATTTGGAATCATTGCATATATATGTGGTAATAATTGCATCTATATGTGGTATAGAGGGCTTTACAAATGAAACTACTGTTCCAAAATAAAATCTATGTGATCAATAACAAACATGCCATTGTAACTTTGGCGTTGTCTAAATCAGATATGTACATTACAGTAGGTCGATTAATTTCATAGCAAAGGAATATTAATAGAAAAATGAATATGATTGAACATCCTCGTCATATTATGGAGGCATTTTCAGAGTAAGTTAAGGTTTACATAAGACCAAGAGACGTAAAATTCATAATAATATAAAAATCTTAAAAGATGGCGTAGCATAAATTCTCTGGTAAGGGTAAACTAAACTAGTAAGCATCCTTACTAAGCAGGAAGGTCAATACCTACAGGATTCAAAACTTTCGACAAGTTGAAAAGTTTCATTAAAATATATATATAAAACTTAAGCATAAAATGTTATGAAAATCTAAACATGTAACTCACACACGTACACGCACACACCCACACACACACACACAAACGCCCGCACACACGCGCGAACACACACATACACACGCATGTTCAGAAATCAGATAAAATGAATTCCTTATTTCAATAATTAAAACCCGTATTAACCAACCATTCTTAAGCCTAAGACATGACTTAACTCCAAGTCATAATTTTCATACCAGCAAATGTAAGCTTGTGTATGAAGTTTCAATGTGATTTTAAGCTGAAAGTTAAAATGTCATGCAAAGATACAGCTATGTAACAGACTACATAATGAAGATATTGTGGATTATAATCCATGACTTGATCAATTCTTAATTATGAATGGTTGGTGAATACGAGCCTAAAACAAACATCGTTTAGTTTTCCCAGTTTCGCTAAGCCCAGAATTGTATAAATCGCTATAATTTCTGGAATATACATATAGATTTTACCATATCAACATCTTAGCAACACCTTATATGCTATATATTTTAATAAACGTCGAGTGTATCAAATGAACCTAGTGATACTAGACAATATAATGATTTTATTTTTTGCAAACATGCATTGTAGTTTTGGCAACGAGAATAGTCCGATTTCACTGATCTTTGCACTTTCGATAACGTACATAAGTCAAGTATCAACACAAGGGCTAAGATAGGCAATCATTCTTTAAATGTTGATATTTTATATTTAATACACTTCCATTAGCCACAACAAAAGGGCATAGTGTAGATGGCAACTGTGAACACTGGATGCAATTATGGTAAACATTCGTGTCCTTTTTTCAAGCAAATGTTAAACTGTTGCCTTAATGAGTCCAAACTTATGTGTGTCATACTTTTTATAGAAAATGTTATCTTCGATATTTTTTACTTTTTAAAAGACTGAACATGAAAGTCTTCAACCATTAGATTAGAACTGATGATACAGGAGGTTACACATTTTCATAAATAGTCGACCAAGGTCAATTGTACAAATGTACAAATAGTCACAAGGTTTTAACAATATATTCAAACAATGGGCATCGCATTGTCACAGTTTGCATCAATGTCTCTCTTCCGGTCACGTGCGTAATTGTTCAGAGGAAACAAAAACTATATATGTATATATACGACCCTGCCCGTTTAACCACTTTGCCAGTTCTGCTAGACGTTGAAACATGTATGTCCAGATCACATTATGTGTGTACCTCTTTGTTAACCTCTGCCGAGGCGATGAGCCGATGTGTTCCAAGTTCGACTATGACAAGAATATGCTTGAGATGCTGGTCCGACTGGAGTTTAAAGCAAATCAGGAAGCGGGAAAACTCGACGGTCTACAGGCAGCTTTTGAACAGGAGAGGCGTCTTACTGAAAGGGTTCAGTCTGAACTGACTCGTATCACCAATGAGGCAAAAGGTTTGCGACAGTCACTGCAGCTTCTAAACGACACACTAGGAAATATCACTGGGGATCCTTTCAAGAAACTTATGATGGACGCAAGTAAGGGTACAATTTGATTTTTCTAGAATGCCGCTTGCGTAATGCAAACCGTTCTTTGATAACTTTACTGTATTTTATACAAACATTCGTAAATCAAATATTCTAGTGGTCTTTCTTAAGACAAACATTAACTCAGGTTAAAAAACGAAAGTATAGAAATTAAACGATAGTCTCGATTTAAATTATTAGTGACAATATGTTGTTTGCAAGTTTAGTAAAATGTATAATGTAAAATAAGTGCGTGATTATAATTTTTAGTAATTATTGTTTAAACTTTAGAACACTAAGAAGATGCATTGATGGTGTTTCGTTATTCACCCAGGAAAACATTGGTGGTGTTTGTCCGGTCGAGAGTGCACGCTGTACTTTGTTGTCTTTTCCTTTGCTTCGTTACTTACCCAGAATAACTCTGCATGGGTCTTTATATTATAGTATGACAAATTATGTGCCAGTCAAATATATTCTTTTCTGTTCTGTCCATACCTTGATATCAATGGACGACTTTTAAATTGGTAAAACAGGAAAGAAATTGTAAAGAAAATTTATGCAATAATATGTATTGGATGTATTGTTGAATGATAAAAGGTTCATTTTTAATGTTTCATATGCATAATTTTTAGACGGTTTTAAAGGTATATGTTTAAAAATAATACCACAAATCTAGCTGCCGAGAAATGGATGTGATGTAAATAGTACAAAAGATTTAAAAAGTAAACATGTTTGGTTTTTGTATAAATCGAACCAGATAGCTCGTGATAGCAGTCCTGAATTGTCTACCGACTGAGATACTTGGTGCTTTATCTGAGATACTTGGTGCTTTATCTGAGATACTTGGTGCTTTATCTGAAATACTTGGTGATTTATCTGAGATACTTGGTGCTTTATCTGAGATACTTGGTGCTTTATGGGGTTTAATTATATATTTCGACCACACAATGTTTACTTACAACTTTCACGTAACATAATAACATGATTATGATCATATTTACAAATTATCACTTTGTTTAATTTGATATCAGACCCAAAGAGGGATACATTTCTGTTGTATGGGTCAGTTATCACTGCCATATAATTCTTATTTTGAATTGTTTTGTACCGATTAGATTGTTTAACTGGAGCTTGTATGACTTAACACACACTGGCTTGTTCTGTCAATGCTTTCAGGTGACGCTCCAACTTATTTCTTCATGCGGAACCCGACCTCGATAGATTCAGTGTCTCGGATCGTATTCAGGGACCGCAATCTGAGCGAACCCTCGTGGTATAATGCCGCCACCGGCGAATTGACCATTGGGCGAGCAGGGCTGTATCACGTGATGTTTACGTTCATCACGTCGTCTGACACGGTAAGCCCGTACTGTAACCTGTACCTGAATTCCGTGGAGGTGATCCATAACCGCGGGAAAGGCGTCCACCAGTCCACCACTGCCGGCATGTACGTGATGCTCAACAAGGGCGACTATCTGGACATTCGCTGCTACCTATGGTCGAACATACATCAAGGGCGGGGCACCATGTTTACTGGGGCTTTGATTCATCCAGCTGTCTAACGACTCGATATTTCGGAACATGACTATTGTCTCAAATGTTCAACATTCTGAACACCTCGAATAATTGACCCTTCCACAGACAGCCTTCCACAGAAACGGACCCTCGTTGTAACTAAGTTAAACAAACATTAAACAAATTGGACGCCATTACAACGTATGCCAGTTATGCATACTTTTCAAATAATGAATTATATCTGTTTGAACATATCCAGTCGGATTGGCATATATATGGCAAGGGCGATAATTACATTGTGTTACAGAGTGTATCTGATAAAAAAATGGCTGTTATTCGGAAGAATTGCACTTATTTTATAATAAATATGAATTTAGATAAAATGGGCTTTATACGTCGGGTATACATTTTGGTAAACATGATATTGTTAATTGTTTTCTATGCTTTGGTAATCGTAACTTTTTGCATCTTTGTTTATGGCACGTTGTCATTTGGGAAATTTCGTAAATTGAGTACCGTCATTTAACATTGTTGATATATATAATTATGATATAATTTAAGCACATTTTACCTAAGGATAAACAGCTGTGTTTCATAATTAGTTATCAGCACCGCAATCAGCTATATGATATATAGTTGTTTAAAGATAGTTCCTATAATTGTCACTGCTGTCCTAGAGCAGAATGTCCAGTATTTGGAGGTAATAAAAGATATCTAACGATCGGTTGAGCTCAAGAATAGAATTCCGTGGGATTGAAATAGTTAATTGCAAAAGCTGTCATTGCAAATGCCTTCGGACATGTCAACTGTGTTTTGCAAAAATCCTAACATTTGAAAAAATAGTTACAACTCCTGCGATCATTGCAAAACTGTTACTATATCGCAATCCATCTGTCGCCTGGAGGAGTATATCGAACTGTTTAAAACTCTCCAAGCTTCTGTCACTGGCGGTGTTGCAGCGGCGGCTTCTTGGCCTTTGGCTTACCAGCCAATAAACCAATACTGTCCGGAACGGCTTCTCCTTCTTCTCTGTATTTTTTTTCGTAAAGTCTTTAATAGCAGTTTCCAGCTTCATGTGTTCCCCATACTGGAACAAAGTCGAAAGTACGACATTTCCAATGTCAGGTTCCTTGTTGGTCAAAGAATCTTATGTGTTATGTCGACAACTGGTTAAATTACCAGTAGCCGAATTCCATTGTATATTTTCAATAGGCATGTCGCCATAGTCGCATAAACTCGCATATTATGTCTTAAACATGTTGTTTTAGTTGAATTGCCGTCTTAAAAACACCACACAGCTCGAAGTAGGGTTACCATGCGTTCGCATATATGCATCGCGAACACTGACATTCGCAACATCTGACATAGGGGTCATAGAACAAACACTTTCTTAATGCGTTAGCAAGTCGATCTCAGATCGGCGATGTGGATCTCAAATCGTTCGCTTCAGACTTACTATTAAAGTGTGTGAGCTCTTAAGCCATATGCGAGTCCATCGTGGCCCGGTTGAGACCTACGAGACTAGTGAATGCAGAAGAAAAGATGTTGCAATAGTAGTCGCAATTCGCTCGCAAGTAAAGTTTGATTTACTCGCAATCCACCAATCTATGATAAAAACACGGCCGCACAAGTCGCAATGGGTTCGCAGGCTAAAAGACGCTTGCGGGAGTAACTATTGCGCATCTTTTTCTCCCATGCTCCTTTAGCTTTTTGCATGTATTTTCGAGAAAAACTTCTTTTGGTTACTTTCATAATGAAGACTAGCAAGGTATTCGGACATTTATGTAAAACATTCACAAGTGAAGATTTAACCCCTTTTTTGATTTCTTTGAATAATTAAAGAGATATCGACATATTGTTGCGTTGAACATTTTAAATGTTTAATTAATTATTAAATATGGTGTGCTGTTGTTGTCGCTTATCTCTGTTTTTCTCCGAACCATCTACACACAGCGACGATGCGACTTCGACGACTTTCTGAAGATTGTAAGGTGGTCCCTTCAAATAATACTTTCCTGAAATGTTCATATAATAACAACGTCATTGTACTGAATAATGCATGAAGTTATTTAATGCATATTTCTTGCTTTCCGACATTTCGTATTGTTTAATAATAATATTGATTTTGTTATCCACCCTACACAAAAGCAATGAGCATTTAACAAAATATTTTATCCTGCGCTGTTGTTTTGGAAATTGTTTCTCCTGTATTTAAACAAGACGAAATCATATTTTATGTTGCAAGAACAGCTTCTTTCAGTTCTAATTGCTAAATAATAACATGCCGATATTTACAAAAAAAGTCTTTCGTCTAGAACTTTTTCTGTAAGCCCTACACTTTCAAAATATAAATCTTTTATACAGAAAAATGTTTATTTTTCCACCCAAAGAATGCGATGTACTGGGAAAATACTTTTGTTACCATAGTATTACATCTTATAGACATGTTCACGTATATTTTGTCTATGCTTTTTCATTGATATTGCTTGTTTATTTATGGTGTTCAGAAGTGACCACTGTTTTAGTAAATTCTGGTGATGAAGGCACACAAACAAGCATGCCGACACATACTATTTAATATACATAACTCGACTGATAATAACTATAAGAATATGTGTGTTAATATGTGTGTGATTAGGAAAAAAATCTCTCGGTTACAAAATACTGTAGCATATGTCTTAAAGGGGTTCACAGAACAAGCAGTCTAGTTATGTTTCGCTTTTGCTTTGAAAGGAGTATATGTACATTGAAAATGAGTTTATCTTGACATCTTGGATTGTTACGACCGGTGTCGCTATATAAGTTTTATTAATAAAATGACACGTTTACTAAACTACGATATAATGTATTAAAAAGAACAAGCCAGCAACAATAATGTTTTATTTTAATTAACAATTAAATGTTTGGCGTAATAAAAAATAACAAATAAAGCAGACAAATTTGAGCAGGCAAAATAAATGCTAGCTTACAGTTTGTCCCTTTAGGAGATGTCCCTTTAACAGTCCAATTAATAATCCAACGTCGAATAATCCTGAAGAGTTTTCGGTAGAATGTCCTCGTAGATAAACACAGTTGAAATAATCATAAGATACAATAATACACGAATGTAATAAATATAATTCCAAATCCAACATTTTATTATTTATATTACTGTAGATTATAGTAAGTCCACGTAAGCTCCAACACAGAAAGATTTAATATAGAAGCTGCAAGTATTTCCAAACTATATGTCCAAACACTATGTCCAAACTTTATATCCAAACTTTATATCCAAACTTCCTTTAAATCGGCTAACACGCCCTAATATAGACCCAAAGAATTTCTAGAACTTTCACGAAACCCAGAACATTCTCGAAACCCAATTAAAAATAAACAAATGAACTTTCTAGCATGATCCTTTTCTCACTAATACTGCAACGGTAAACAACCCTTTAACCTGACTAGCGTAACCTTAATCGCTGGTGTATTACTGTACATAATAAGATAAACACACACAAAAACGAAGTACTCATATTTTTAGTTTAAAAAAAACAACAACTCAGAAACGAAAGTCACTGACTTTCAAATCTGACATACAAGGTAAATGACTCAAACCCAGAGGATACGAATTGTTAATGTGCAGTTACTCCCCTTTGGTAAATGTAAATTCGTTTCATTGTGCCAAAACTTTTATTTGTCTTTTGATTTATTCTATACAAGGGATAATAACTGCAGATGCTTTTACCAACATTTTGTTGATTACCTTAAGATATGGAAGTATCCGATAAAATGAAGAGGATGTCAGTGTGCAAATTAAGGGACAGTAATTGCCAATTAATTCGAATAAAAGGAACGTTTTATAGAAATTAATCTCGAAGGATTGCATTACACGCAAGACAGAATACGGATATGTTCTGTTTAATGCTAGTACTTGACAATATCTGTCCCATTGTAGTATCTTGTTTTACCTAACTTTATTAAAATTGTAAAATTTATTTGCAAAATAAATCGAGAATATTAACAGAAGAACACCTTTCAACAAAATAACAAATAATAATCTTTGCTTTTGTCTAGGGTCGATTAAAAATCAGCATTTTTACTTAAACAATAGAAACTGGAAAAAAATCTAAAATACTTAGAAACGTTACCAAAAGCAAGGTTTTCACCGGAAAATAGTGTTTACAAGTTTGTTTTTCTCTATATAAAATATACTAAAATGCATGCAAAGGTAAACGTTCCAAAACTATATAAAAGGGGTGCGTGCACGCACAAAAGCCGATGGAAGAGGGCAGCACGAATTTATTGATTTAAACGTATATCAAGTGAATTCAAGTACACAAAATTTTATAAAAACACACTGGACTATGCTGCGGTAATTACTTTTATCGTTTTAAAGACATTTCTATCGATAGAAGATTTACTGACTTTTCCTAGGATTCATTTTTTCGTCGTCGTGCAGTAAACATTTTCAATGGCTGCCATTAGAATATTCCCAAATGATACCTTGAACAGAGAAATGCATGAGCAATTAGATCTGTGTGACCGGACTGACGGATGGGGAACTAAAGGTGCTTTGCTTGGAGTAATGGTTCCGTGTACAAGGCTATTAGATGTCGGATACCCGTTGGCTTCCTTTGATCTGTCACCACGTTTAACTCGCAGTTATGTCTGAAAACAAAAGCAAACTTCAGCAGGGTTATATCTTTTTGCCTCCCTGCTGTATCCACAAAATAGCACAGAAACAGACATTGTCATGTTAATAACAAACGAACTTTAAAACCAGCTTTCTTTTCTTTTCTTGCATAAGTTATATTACATTTTAATGATGAATGGACGCCACATTAATGATCTCTTTATGAAAAGCGGCGTTACTACTCTAATTTTAATATCAAATACAATGGAGTGGTTTCCCCTGATAGGGTATTTTATCAAAACCAAGATAATGACTGTACATTCGATATTAAGCTAAATATATATTTATAAATGTATGCATCTTGTACCTTTCAATAATGGTATGTAGGCGTATCTATTAAGCCAAGATCGCAAAATAAAATGAAAAATACTTGAGATCGGGTGGGTAATGAGGAAATAAGGGTCCTTTTCTAAAGACGGTTTCAATTGCCATTATTACGTGTTTGAATTTGTATCCATTGAATAATACCGAAATCAATTGCAAGCCAGTCTCACTGCTCGGGTATCGGACACTTAAAAATGAATAGTCACAGTTTACCCAGATTCTCGTTTGTATATTTGCATACACAAAAAGATAACCGACAAGGAATTATAGTATATATTAACTTTTATCAAACCATGGAAGACTCTCCTTTTGCGTTTCTTGGTAGTTCTTTATAAACGACCATATACATGTTTGTCGGGGAAAATGTTCTTCCCCTTCACAAAAAGAGGAATAAGACATAAAATCAATTTATGCCCATTGACACTGACGTATTTACCGTTAAAATGTTCTTTAGAAAGTTCCATCGTACCTGTGTACTTTCAATCTCTTCTTCGAAAATAACATATGTACCGATGTTATTGTTTCAAAGGCAAGAAAACGTGTTAAAAGAGATTTCCTAACTGAACAGTTGTATTAATATTCCAGAATCTGTTTAAAATAAAGTAGTTGTTGTTGTTTAAATGCTCCTAAAACGTATTTGTCTACACATTTAAATGCTGTTAACATTTTAGCCAATGACAAAGAAAGAAGACTAAAGTGTGACTGAAGGTTATAGGAAGTTTGTGGGAGTCGGTTTTTTTGTGTGTGTTTTTTTTTGTATGTGAGTCCTCTGGGTTGCGCTGCGGACTTTCTAATAGCATGTTTTAAGTAGTTTATTATGCGTTGCGACTGGAATAATGTTTACATAAAACTGTCGACGTGGCGTATGTTGGGATTTTGACGGGTTTCGACCGGGGCTTATCAATTTATTTGAATTTAAGTCGAGCAGTAGAGTTGTTCTGCACCGATTACATTGTTGTAAGAGGGTAATATGATTTTAAAATTAAAAAAAAAGGATATTCGACAACGGGTATATCTTCCCGATTTTTCATTTGCAATTAAACGTTACAAACCGATATGGATATTCAAGCAAATCGCTTAATGCTTTACTTTTCATCAACTGCTATAAGTGCGGTGACAGAAATTTCAGAATATTTAGGTGAAGCACATGTACGACATCACCTCCAGTTGAAGAGCATTTGAAATAAGGTTAAAGTGATCAAAACTGGGGCTTGTGGCATCGATACCCCGTATGAACAACTTTTTTCTTCCTTTACTTATGTTTACTTTAACAACTATTTCTTAAGGACCTCTACAGTTTTACAAGGAAACTAAAATGTTGTGTTGTTGTGATTCATCTTCAAAGAATTTTTAATAAATAATATCTGCTCAATTTGCAGATACCTACAATATATCATGTGTGAAAAAATCAAAACCATGTAGTAAAATGATTTTGTTTATTGTTTGTTGGGTTTATCGTCCCACCAACAGTATTTCAGGTATTTGGAGATATAGTGCTGCCTTCACTGTGTATAGAATGTTTGTTTATTGGGTTTATCGTCCCACCAACAGTATTTGAGTTATCTGGAGACGGTGTCCACTTGAAGCATATATAGTGCTGCCTTCACTGTGTATAGAATGTTTGTTTATTGGGTTTATCGTCCCACCAACAGTATTTCAGTTATCTGGAGACGGTGTCCACGTGAAATAGATATAGTGCTGCCTTCACTGTGTATAGAATGTTTGTTTATTGGATTTGTTGTCCCACCAACAGTATTTCAGTTATCTGGAAACGGTGTCCACGTGAAGCAGATATAGTGCTGCTTCACTGTCTATAGCATGCCGTAAACACCTGCCATGATACCACACCCAGTCACATTATTCTGACACCAGGCCAGCCAGTCGAGGAACTACCTTTATACTTGCTTGTGCGTTAAAAGGATTTTATATTTTTAACAGGATCAGCAAAAATTCTTTAAAGTATATTTTAGGAAACTTTGAAGTAAATCACATGTCTATCTAGCGCTTGGTGAGTTTTGAATAAACCACACTATGCACAAAACAGTGATTTTTTAAAAATTATTTTAAGTGTGTTGTGTATGTAAACAATGTTTGCATGTTGTGAATAGTTTGAGTCAAACCGATTAAGGAACATGTTTGATTGAATTTTCTAATGCTCTAATTTGTTTCCAAACAATGTTCAATAGTAAAACACTGTTCCGATAGAGGATATGAATTAAGGATATGAATAAATGTTCATAAATATTAAATAATTTTAGATAAGATAAAATAGCCATAAAATACAACCGGATGGTGACTCTTGTTTGAAATGTGCATACATGTGTCATTAAAAGCATACAACCCATCAGTTGTGTTAATTATCCAACTCTGTGTATCGTCAATTTACTTTTTTACAGTGGAACGGCAGCGACGACGCTCTCTTGCTTAATTCGCGACATGTCGTGAAGACCGAAAACCGTTCGATATCGTACCTCTAACTTCCAGAGACGTAACGTTACAAGGGAGTCCTCGTTCTGTGTTAAAAAAGCATGAACTATTACAATAATAGATAGTTGAAAGAAGTAAAGAGTTGGCTACTTAAATTCAAAATACGGACTTATATAGCTGAACGTTTACGCAACAACAATCGGTGTATTCGTTTCTTTGTATGATGTCGCTAGTTCGATTGCCAACAAGATGGACCCGGATTATATACACGGTATACTATCACAAGGTTAATACCTTTTCAGGAATATGTTAGCAAGTTCTTAGGAGTTTAGTTTTGTTTATTACAAAAGGAAGCGAAATAAAATAGAAATATAAAACAATAGGATCTACATGACTGCCTGTTGTGATTGTACCTTGGCAAGGAGGGATGGGCGATCTACCTACGGCACAATGAGTGCGAATCCTGTTAACATTAAAACTGTGTCGGTGGATTAGAGGCGTTGAAACATTTGACAAGAACGCCATCGGTTTGTTTGGATTTGAAGGTCAGGGGAATTAACTCACGGACGCGGTGTCGTAACTAGAACTAACCCGTGAATATTACACGCGGATGTTTCCTGGGAGAATTCGCTTTTAGAATTACGCTTGTTTTTGTTGCGGTCCCGAATGAGCATCCAACATGATTAATGCGAGGCTTTTCAAATAGTGAAATTTTAAATACTACTTTCTCTCGTCAAGTTGGCTTCGCCAGGAGACCAGTTTGGGCAAACTATGTTTATTCTTTATTTCCGGACTGTTTGTAATTTGTGTTTATGCTAATTCATGAGGTGGATTTGCATTTATCGGTTCCGTGTTTTGTCAATTATTGACTTTGATCGTTTCTCGCTAAATGTGATCGTTAGTCCGTGTTAGACAATTGGCCTTCCGTCCAAATTCGTGCGCGGCTTTCAGCGTACATATTAATGGCACGTTGCATCATTATTCATTAATATAAAGTAATTTTAAACACAGAAAAACATTGTATTAATTATACTAATGCACATACCAATTAACATAGAAAATAATACAAATAATAATAAGACTTATAAGAAACCTAATCATACTTAACCTAATAATAACCATAATAATTACACTAATTAAAATTGTCATTATTTACAAAATGATAATCATACATATACACAATATTATTTATTAATATCAATTTAAATGATAAAAATATTGAAGAGGAATAGTGTAAAACCTATCAGAACAAAATTAACAAGATAATAACAATCTCTCACACACTGTTTGGCTGTTTTCATTTTCATACTTGACGTTTTTTGTGTGTTTTTATATATATACCAACTGTTTGCCTTCGCATACTATGGCGCTGTACCTTGTCCAGCTTGACGGTTGACCCTGACGGTTTGGAGCGCCATCTCACGGACCCTGGTCACTTCACATCCGTCCACAGCTGACAGGACGTCAGACCACATTCCGATGAGCGGGATGACCAGACGACATTGTTTACAAAAATAACAAATATTTGTCAAATTTTCGCATATAACTATGTGCGTGAAAATATGCTTTTGTTAGAGCCGTCTTTCGGCCGAGGGCTGGGCTCCGATTATACCGCGGTGCGGCTGTAGGCTGAAGATGGCACGACAATCTATAATTGAATTTCTCATTTCACCTGATAATCTGAATAGGCGTATAAAGATCTACATTATCCCCTTGAATTGGTGGCACGATAGGTCCCGGCCGATCCCCCACACTCGGCCAGTGACACGTGGTCAAGTGACCAGTGACAAGCCCGGCCGGACGGTCTTGCAGACTAATCCGTTGTCCGGTGTCACAGGAAGTAGATGTATAATGATCATTAATAACCATTTTTATAGCGTTTTTATAGATATACATTGTAATCTTACTTATTGTGGCATATTTCGTGGTGCTTATATTCAATATTGAAGATTGGAAATGTTTCATCCCATAAAATACGACAAAAGTTACTGAAAAGCAATTCCAGACTTCATTCATTCATATAAAGTTGTACAATGACTTACTACAAATTGTGTTGAAACGCGTAAATCTTGAGCCGTTCCCTTTCTGATGATACTGTTTCAAAGACATTGAAAATTAGATGTAGATTACCGTCATACTGCAATAAAAATACAGCAACTGCATGATGTTCTATTTACAGTACATCACTTCATGTAATACATCCAGGCATTTATAAATGGACAACACAATAAAAATAAGTACTTATTCAGCACAATCTATCCAATATATTAGTAACACCGATAAATTAAACGCCTATGACGTCCTGCAGTAAGGAAATAATGTTTTTTTTTAAACATGAACATTATTATATTTATTTAGCTAACAAATTAAAAACTTTGAATTTTATTCTTAAATTTGGAACCTAATAAATGATATTTAATTAGCCAATTTGTTTAAAGATAATGTGTCCAATTACTACATTTTATAGAAGATTTTATTTAATTAGCCAATGTGTTCAATGATTTTGTGCCCTTTAACTATATTTAATTTAAACAATGCATTTAACGAACCTTTAGTTGTATTGTTTACATCATTTAAACGTATATTATGACTGTTTATCCACTAAAATGTGAACCGAGTTTTTTTAAAAAATTATCGTATTACAGTAGTCATGTTTCTTGATATTATATTAACTATATTAAATATACCAGACACCATCCTTACAATCATATATTTTATCCTTGCTGTAGTATATTCGTGTGCATTTCTTTTTTAAAAACTATACATTGTCTGTTACTTTACCTGCATATACTTAAATAACAGAGGGCGCCACTACTATAATTGCGACCAAGGGATGTCCCCGAACTTCGGTAGGACCAATAACCATCGCCAACTGGACATGGGTTTATAGTCACCATTCACTCTTAAGATAAAGCAAGTGTAATAGAAAATATAAAGAATTTGATGATTAATACAACGGATGAGTTGTATACTTTATTGTTGATGTGTAAGCCAAATCTTAAGAAAATGCTCCGTCCAGTTTTGAATTTATTGATATTTTTGTCTTCTAAGACTGATATTAAAGGTGTCTCCTTTTTAGAAATGAGAAAACTCCAAAAATAATATTATATCCTCTTTCGGAAAAGTTTTTTTTCATTTGAGTATCATTTGGGAACAAGATATAACATTAGACAAACCAAACAAACATGGTTTGCCTCAAACTATCCCAAATATGAAATTAATTGTTTAAAAACCCAACAAGTTTAAGAATGATTTTCCCATTTTTCTGCTTATTGTACTTTATTCCAAAAATCATCGAGCTTTTGAAAGTCACACGATTTTTTTGAAAGTTAGCAAAAATGTCTTTAATGTATGTTGATTGGGGCTGTAAAATAAAATTAAAAAAAAAATTTTAGAACTTCATTATACAGGGTGACGAATTTGTAATCAAATTTAGCACAAAACATGCATTTAAAATTCGTATACAAAATAAATTTAAAACTATACATTTCCCTTCTTAATCTGGTAGAGTGGTGCAGATATAGTTGTAAAAGTGAAAAAGAAAAAAGTGGACCATTCGTGCCTATACCGCGATTCGAACCGTCAACACTTAGTTTTGAAGCATTTTAACCCTAATTTTGATACTCTTCAATTGGAGGTGCAGCATAACATTTGCTCTGCCTAAAGCCAAAGTCATAACATCAACACAAGACTACATACTAGGAAGATATCACGTCATGAGATCCTACCTCTTCGCCTGTTAAGAGACTTGATCCGGCTTAAGCAAACAATGTAGTGAGATGTCTGGCCAGGATCTACACTGTTTGTTGATCTTGTTATGATTGCATGAAGTTGTTAGCAAATAAATAGCAAATAAAATGGGTTATACACAACGACACCAGGCTAAAACTTACTAACGATTTTTTTTTAACTCTGTCATGGAACCGTGGGGCAGCCGCATGTGCAGACTTGGGACGACGATGTTAGTTAAAAACGGCCTGAAACCATGGGGCAGCCGCATTTACAGACTTGGGACGGAGATGTTGGTGCGTATCCGGCAACCTCGACATCTGATTGGCTGACGGCCCTGGCAGCGACATGCGTCTGTCGGACCTGACAAACTGATGACACTCCGAGTGTTTCAGACACTCCATTGTTATTGCTTCCTACGATATTTAATCACAATAATTGGAACTTGATAAAAGAAAAACATGTTCCTTCGATAATTCATTCGCGAATAAATTGTAATTTGTCCGACAACAAGAAATTGTGTTTATTTTGAAAGAAAATCTCGCACATTTGCAAATTGGTTTTGGAAATAATTATGAAAAGTCAAACGCATTTCAGAGTATGGTTTCAACACGGTTTTTACATTACGAGCAGAGTAGAAGAAGGCTGTTGGGGGACATGCGACATGTGTTGAGGAAATGTTCACTGGGATGTTCAGAAAAAAACCGGTAGAAACAAAAACATTTCGACATTTGGTCAATATTGGAAAACTCAGCAGAATAAGATTGAACCAAAAATAATGCACCAATTATTATCTGGCAGTCGTTTTCTGCAAACGACAAATGTCTCTGTTCAATGATAATGACGTCTTGCTTAAAAAAGAATAAATGATAGAATCGTTGACTTTCTTGTGACTAATTTGGAATTGTAATGATTACTTACCAATCAATTCAGGTAAATTTAATATATTTAAAGAAATTTAAACGCGTACGTACCCTTGTTTGACGGGATAGAGACAAAATAATCATGGCGGAAATGATGAATGAGACAACACTACAATATAAGCGCTGACCTTGATTTGATATTTTTTGTAATTAATAAATCGAAAGAAATCATCGGACAATATGCTAGCGACAAGATAGTCATTATTAAAATGCTTTATTCTGGTGCTTTTAGGCGAATACATTTAATCGCTTAAAACACATAATAAAAGTTTGTAAATATTCTTTATGATTTATGTATATTCCCTAAATTGTTGTCATAATTAATTGTGGAAGACCATCTGCATTCTAAGGCCTAAGTGCTCGGTTAATACTCTGCTGATAGCACAATTTGCCCGTCTCTAAAGCCACGACTCACCTGTGATGCCTGACAGTATACGGACAGGTTTCTTAAATAAGTTAAAAGTCGCACATTTGTTCGCCGGCTCACAATCGCTTGGCTTTAATCAGCTAGTCACTTCAAGGCGAAATCTTTCACATTTAATGAAGACGTGATGTTTACGTTTACGTCTAAGATTTCACGCCTCTGTCAGAGCTGGAGCATTATGCGGTAGGTGGAAATGTTTGGAACTTTTCAGCATTCATCGTTACTTGCCGTGAATAGTAATCGAACGTTCCGAAAGGTGACGGAACTTTCCGATTCCATCTAAAGACTCGCACCTGCCGCTACTTATCCGAACGTGGTCATCTGACACGTGCCAGCCTTTTGTTTCTGCTTGATTTCTGTCATTATTGTGTTGAACGTTAAAGGCAATCTGTCAATTTAAGGATCTAGTGGGTAATGCATTAAATGCGTTATTGACCGATGTTTACAATATTGACCACTTCCATTGTCTTCAAGTCAGTTCATAATTGATATTTCACAAAACCATAATGTATCGACGTATTGATACAATCCGCCACGAAAGCATAAAAATCAAGATGTTTGACCCAAACAAAACCTTACGCTTATTCAGTTCAGCCAGAAGCTCAGTGTTCGAATTTTTCAACAAATCCACTTACCATAGCTATTAAATAAACAGGGTTAACTGTGGTGTCATCTGTTTATGACGTCTACAGTGACTGGTGAAACTGACCGCTATTAGAGCTGCAACACGCCCTTATTCTTGTTCTTTCATTCTTTCTTCTTTTCTTTTCAGAAGTTGAATGATTATCAGAGCGATAGCCATTGCTAGAAATTCTAGGTAACACCATATACCGTGTTGTTCCTATTTACCCAGGGACATTACATTAAGAAAAAAGTTATAAACAATTCAAAATTAGCTGTCGACAGTCCTGGGGTGAACAAAACATCACATGATCCAGTAAGTGTCTGTTAGGTTAAGAGTTAAAAGGCAAACAGAGCGAGTGAGTCTTGTCAAGTCAAAACCGAACAATCTTTTTGGTATCTGTTTTATGAAAGCTAATTTTAATTTCTTGTTTGTTATAATAAAATATACTCCCAACTTCTGCGTATAGAATATTTTTTATACAATTGTAAAAAATACTATTCGGAAAGGATTGTCGTACATGCAAATCGTATATATATAGACGTGGACCTTCCTATTTACAGGTATTCGTTATTTCCGTTTGTTTTGCAATTCGAAAAAAGACATACTTGTGAAACATTTGCAAGTTAATATTGCAGAAGAAATGTTAAAAGAATCGTGGCACTGCAATGGATAAAATCTAGTATTTGTTGAGATCATGCACACACATGGAAAAGGATAAGGTATTTTGTATATGTCAATTTTAACGACATTGTGTACTTTGACATTTAGGTTATGTTTCTATTGATAAGCGCTTTGATTTTTTTATATGATTCTACCCAGACAGTTGTCTGGTGTCTTCCTCCACCCAACCAGCTGGATGTCGTAGGACTAGATTTTCATATGCATCTAAATTGTTTCTTTCTTATCTTAGATACATGTTAATTGTAAGTGTAGACTTCTTTAATAGAATTTTATTCTACAGGAAATTATGTTTCCTTAATTAAGTATTTTATTTTGCTCTTAATAAATAACCAAAGCATTAGTAAACTAATATGTCTAAACTGTTTTATTTTTATAAACATGTTTAAAACATTTTGTAAAGATATTTTCCGTGTAAGCCTACACAAGAGCTCGAATCGATCGTGTAAATGTTTTAACTTGTTACATTGTGTTATACGATTTGTTATTTTCTATTTATAGATCGTTAATATAATGACTATCATCAACCACCATCTTCCATTATACCAGAATACACATTGGTAGAAAGACATTTTGTTGTTAAACTTCTAAAACCCAGCTAGTCCGGTAACATAGACGTCGCTATAAAGACCATTAATTGTCGCTGCGGTGTATTAAAACAATAACTGACATAACAATGAACATTGGTCTGAATTCCAGTCCGAAACTGCGTCCAACAATGATAAACTTACACATCTTCATATATTTCCACTGATCTAATGTAAGCTAGTGCCGTCTTATGCATCTTCTTACGTACGGCTTCTGTCCTTACGACAATAAATGTTTTATTTACGCTGCTGCATTAAGACTCATCCAATTTATTGCTCGCCGATAATATCTGACCAATTTTCTGTACCAAACAACGGTTTCTTGCTTAGCTGTGTTAGCCATGTGATTTTCTGGGGGACAAATCCCTGACATTCACGCGCACCTTGTGGTGTGATTAACACGGGTAAAGGCAAAAGTAGATGTCAGCCAGGCCTTTAATGGGCTACTGTAGGCAGATTACATTCCTGTCTGGAAACATGCCGAGACAACTAGATGTGTTTTATATGTGCACTGATAGTCCACTTTGCAGTAATTAACATAAATATACTAATGTTTAACATAAGAGAACTTAGTGCAACGGTTAATATGAAATAACATAAATGCATATGTGGGGATTTAAAAGACGGAAATCGTGTGTAACTCGTCATTGGAAAGTATGCAGCACATATTTTCATAACTACATCTCGAAACATCACTGTATGTTGTTGTGGTTTTTAAATATGTTTCTTGTATATGAATTGCATACAAGAGGCATAGTTCATTTAATGAATAAGTATGTACGTACAAACGCATACGTGCACACGCACACACATGCACATGCGCTCGCAAACAATATACGCATAGAAAAAATGAGCAATTGAAGTAAATAAACAGATGAAGACATTTAAATGTTAGGTCGGATAGTAAAACTGACCTTATTTATAGTAACGATTGTTTCCATTCTTTGGCTTTAGACATGTTCTATATCAATAAGCTTTGGTTATATGGTTTATAAATATCAATCACACAGGTTAACACCTAAATTAAATAGTTGAACAATGGGTTAATAGACTAAAATGTATTACATCACACTAATTAACAGAACAGAACATAATTTATTGATCAGATTTGTACACAACGTACATCATCTTGTCAAATTCATCATACACATGTTATAAATGCTCCACGTGTTTGCAAAAGTTGTAACATATTGATATATTTTTTTTATGTTGGAATATACTTTCTATTTAATGATTGTATATACACATATATTCACATAATGTGTTTTGTTGAAGACTTGCCTACATCTTTTATGCATATACATTGTTTATCATTATAAAAACTAACTAATATTTATTGACTAAGTACTTGTTATTATCCTTTTCATAGAAACTGTAAATCTGGTATAAGTTTAAATTCTCCACAGACTTTACTTATTCTCTTATTTAGTATTGTTGCAAACAGCTTAGAAAAACAACCGACTAATGTCATGCCTCCATAATTTTCCTCACTATATTTATCTCCCTTTCTATGCACAAGGGCTATAACTCCTTTTGCCTATGACTTAGGAAAATATCCAGATTTTAAGACAGCGTTAAATACATCAGCAATGTGTGAGGATAAAATATCAATACCTTCAATAAAATACTCATTGAGAAGATAGTCGTTTCCTCGTTTCAAACATTTAACTACAGATGTTATTTCCTGTACTGTGATTGATTCATCTAGTGATGGAAAGACTTGATCATCGCTCCTAAAGGTGTGCATATTTACAAAACTGTCAGCGTCAGTATTAGCAGAGTCATAAATATCACTACTTTAATTTTGAAAATAGTTCTTAAAATCATTTAATGAAATGTCTGCTTGTTGTTTGTTAGCCATTTTAAAGTACTTCCAGAATTGTTTAGGATTGGACTTTTTAGCTTTTTTACATCCTTTGCTTTTTGTAATTTATATTTATATTTTTTCTTCTTTACAATATTTTTATATGTTCTTTTTTTCACAAAATAGTACACTGTTTTAGTATCTTTGTATCTTTTATATGTGTATAATGCATCATATATTGTTTCCTAGCTATTTTACATTCAATGTTATACCATTCGTTGTCGTTAACAGTTTTTTCATTAAAATGAGTAGTGTTATGTATATATTTTTAAAAAAAAAAAAAAAAAAAAACAACAGAGGATTTGCAACATCACATTTAACGCCTTCAAAGTTTGTGATTGCAGTATTTACATCTTCCCTACTATGTTCAGATTCTAGTGATATCTTAGAAAAAATCTGGTTTAATTTTGGAAGGTTTATTATGAGTGCAGACTTAAACTGGTTCCGTAACAAATTATATCATTTAATATATGAATATTGTATTTGAGTATTCGGTTTGGGAATGTCATTACACATCAAGGAAAAATGTAATGGAGTATGATCACTCCATTCATTAATTGATCCAATAGTAAATTTACTTACAAATTTGAAATTATTTTCAAAAGTTAGCAGATAGTCTATAACAGATAAACCTTGAAACAACATTGGTACAATAATAAAGAAAACTGAAATTATACTTTACCGCTCTCACAGGCAAACAATACAATTAACTTTAATTAGATACTTCATCGAAACTCTTTTGAATCCCATCTTAGCTAATTGGACAGTATAATCGTCATATTTATACAGAATAATACAATACACGTCTGCACCATCAACAAGTTATTTAAATGACTAATTATACAAGTATACTGACAAAAGTCGCAGTGACATTGTCTTTAGTTTTGACCACTAGGTTTATGATCAGTTGAGAAACAAGTTACATAATAAAAAACGAGTAATCCCGAAATATAGTATTTGTACGAATGTAATATATGCATGTATGAAGACATCTTACATACAGTGACCCTACGGTTGATTTATTATATCTAATCAATATTTAATTTTATATTTTACTTGTTGCAAGACATCATCAATTACGTTTCAAGTTTCAATATTGGCTTTCTTCCTTCTGTCAATCAATATGTAACTGATATATTGCTGATCCATTGTGGTTACGTAGTTAATAACAACGATTTTTATATCAACTCTGTACACAATGGCATGTGTTTGCATTATCCAAAAGGAATTTTTATTTTTATTATATGTTATTATATAACATAAAATTCTCTAAATAGAAAAACAAACGTCACCAGTGAAAATCAAGCATCACGACGGACACCAAACAAGAGTAACATTTAGTTTGGCAAGTTTTGTAAGATTTTGTTAACAAAACAAACAAAAAAAGCAACAACAACAAAAAAAAAACAATGAGATTTAGTAGGTTTGCTGAAATGGGTCAAGTGTATTGTGATAGGTCACTGTGTCGATAGGTTGCTGACCACCGATTGTGAACACTACTTTACATGAACTCAACACTATATAGCACATCGACATAAATGAAAGCAAGCTTATTGCGATCTATAGGGTGGTACTGCACTGACGTACTCATATAGGGGTCTCTTTTTGCATATATAAGCTTAGATGTTGCACCATCATATTGTTCGCCTGATCATAAACCTTCATCATTAAGTGTTACTTGTCTTGAAATAGTTTTTCTTTAAAATTATATGTGACGTAATTGCCGGGTTTCGCTGGTCGTGTACAATATGGCGATGGTTTGTCTCCACAACGTGGGGGATTTCACTCACATATTATGCATGTGCACCCTTCACGAAACATTTCTTTTAACTAAAACACATGCTTATATTGATTACAGTTGTTGCAATTATTTATTCATCACGACTGCGAGTATACTTCTGTAACAGAAATCATCACGTTGTTGGGGTGTTAAGTTGCAAAACACTGCATTATTTCAACATCAGCACAGCGTTTCTTAAGTTTCGGGATTCGTTAAAAGCCGATTATCACGGTGAAGTCGTTTTCACGGCACCGTCCAGAATTAGGCCAAATCACGTGCTGCGAATGCCAAATAATCATCGGGTTCTTTGAAGCCGTGTCTGCGGAGAGCCCCGCGGCTACACTGATAATGGCGAACACAGAAAACGATTCTAATTACTTGTATTTAGCTGTATTGGGTTACAAAAATAATGTTAGTCTGAAATTATTGGCGCGCATAAATATTTTTCTTGTTGTGTCGATATATTTTCCCAAAGTTATAATATGAACTAATAATATGTCACTTTCTAGTTAAATTTGAGTTAAAATTAATCATTTGAACAAGATTATTATTTTAAATTCTGTTTTCTTCTGATGTCTCACTTGTTGGAAGTAGGGAGAAAGCTTGTAATGTAGTTAAACTGAAGTAATTTCTCTGAACCGACCACAGTTTTATAAAGCTACAACTACTTTTGTATGGAGGTGTTCCTTTTGTTCGTTACAGTTTGTAAAAAAAAGTCAAAACGTCACGGTCAACTGGTTTGCAACTCTTAATAATATAACTATGAAAAGCGACGTGTGAGACGATGAAAGTTAGAACGAACAAGTTTTGCATACACCTCTACCTTAGTATAGTATCATTTTTCAGCAAAAACATTAATATATCGAATATATCGAAAATTTACTAAAAACATTGTATAAACATATAATTGTTCTTACAACTTCACTTAAATTGCTTAGTGTTTTTACGAAAGAAAGAAATAGTCGGTTAAATTGTATGGTGTTGTTTTATTATATTAAAATTCATGTTCTATTTAATCTTTTTATTACTTTTACGGAAGTATTTGAGTGTAATTGAATGAAAATTATTTAGATGTCAACTAGATTTGCACTTTTGTTCGATTTTCTAAATATTCCTTAAAATAATAAGAGGTTATTGATTCAAATGATGGCAATTCCCTTTAGGCATGTCACGTCATTTCCTGTAATTAGTCCTTATAATACGTCATCACTTGGACTGTTTTATTTCAAATTGTTCTGTTGTTGTTTTTTTAAATCGAAACTGTTTTATTGCCGAGGAGTTTATCGCTTTTACACGATGTTGACATATTATTAGTTTATTGCATGTACTGTTATATTGTTTGTAAATAATATTCTTGTTTTACTCCCGATGAAGATGCTTACTATTTGTGGTCTTACTCTGATGTGCTATTTTTATTTATATTGTTTGTCTTTAAAACAAATAAAACATTTTTTGTCATTTTTCTGTATTAAAGTAATGTCTTGACTATGTCTTTTCAATTGGAATTTAACCTGCACATTTATACGTCTGTCTATAAAAATATATATGTTGAAATTATCATATGACCTCGTCATTTGTTCCTGTTAATTTTACCGCCTTCTAGTATTCTAATTTATTTGCAACCTCTCTAAATCAAGATTCTCCACCCATGGCTGCGCATTCTGGACATTACTTGGCTGGGAATGTTGTTCCCACTTGTTAATGGCGCATTGAAAGCATGCACTGGGAAAGAATTACGACAATCGCAAAGCCCTAAGTGGAACTGATGTCCTTCGTGTTCGTGAAATACCAGATTACGTCTGACTTTTTTCAACTAAATCAAAACACTATTTCCTTTTGGTTAAGTCGCAGCTTTGAAATATGGTCTGTGAATATGCACACACATTTACGATATGTTATATCGCCGACCGTGGGCCACCTACAAACCTTTGGGACACTTGAGGCTTAGTTGACGTGTTTCCATGACCAAAGATGTCAGTTGGACCTTCAGGCTTTTTAACCCTTTAAGACACATTGCACAATCAAATAACGACACAATCTTGAATGTTTAATTGCAATGAAAGCATCGTTCGTGAGCTCCTTGTTGAAGTAACTGTCAGTAGGTCCACTGTGCAAACAAGAAGGCTTGGGAAGACGGGCAGGAGGCTCCCGCTTCTCGAGTTGTCTCTCGGACACAAAGAAGATCCGCCTACGTAAATACGGTTTGTTGTGAGTAAACAGACTGTATTATCAGAGAAAATATATTTACAAATTGCTGTAAACATACGTTTGTTTATTCGAAACCAGAAATGTAAACACTATATCGTGTTATGAGTGAATGGCAACTTAATAGACCGGCGATAAAACACGGTGGTGGTTCCACTTGGCCTCACGTAACGATATGCTCATGAAGGGGCGATGTACCCAGTACAAGCGAATAATAACTTAAACAACATATTCGAAGAATTACATGCATGACATAGGTATACAGAAGAGAACAAAATTTTATTTTGTATATAGAGGCCACCGGTCCATAATAAAATGTAGGGATACATAGATACCGATTTAGAAAAAAATACAGAAACTACAGAAAACGTTGCTAAAATGCTAAAACTTACTAATAGTATACAAAAAGAGTAATCTTTTAGGACAATAACCTTGAAAATTGGCGTACATATAACAAAACTATCACGGTTTATCTACTTTATCTAATGTACATATTGTAAATTATATTGTAATTATATTACTAGTTATTTTGTCTGGATATTAGTTAATTATATCAGTTTTAACTCCCGATGTAAGTACTTACTGTAAGTTGTCTCACTTTGATAGAATATTTTTATTTACACTGTTTATTTGACAGAAAAACCTACAAGAAGCGTTAGATTGGAACGTTCCACAAACTAGGTTTAAGCACCCCAGTCGGTCCTTTTGCCGACTGACAGTTTCAAGGCGGTAACTGATGGTTTTTCTTTTTATGTGTTAAGTCTCGTCTCTGTGTTTTTGTCACATTTACATTTACCTTGTTTGCCTTTGTCTACAGGTAGATAAAATTTAAATATCTGTGGAATTTTTGATAGGACCTTTTCTTATTTACCTATTAAAAATACTTATAAATTGTTATAAACATCAATACATGTATATAATTTAACATATGTCTTGTCCTGTTTTTATCAAATTAGAAGAAGCGATATAAAAGCAAAGCTCCGATAATTTCTGTAATAAATAACTTATTAAAGATATGAGTCCTTATTGACTTCCTTGTTAATGTATCAGGTTGTTAATCGTGAAGCCATGTCAGTCGTCATGACGTCAGAGATCTCCAGCTCACTGAGCGTTCTTGGAAACACGAGTGGCACTAGACGAGATTGGCCCGCCGAATTGTTCCAAGAGCGCCACCTACGAGATGCAATGATGACAAGATTCAATTCGGAAGAAGAAGAGTGTTGTCAGAAATAACATGTTCATTTCCTTTCGATCAACATTTGTGTTTACTTTAAACTAGAAGCAAGCCGCACGGTGGTTCTGGTGTGTTTTCTTCGGCTACCGGCGTTCATAGCCACACTACCGCTCGTCTGCTGGCCCAGCCCTTCATGCAGAGAGACGCCCGTTTGTTTGAACAACACAACTCTATTGTGACTGGGTTTATTTTCAAAATATTCCCGACCAAGTGTGTTGTTTTCCTAGCCATATTGAGTGAACCGTGTGTTAATAGAAAACAAATCGGCGTCACACTACATTAAATGGATCAACTTAACAGTCTTCATTGCACGCCAGCTACTATCTTGCCTTCGCCACCATTTCCCTGTTTCTCTGCTTTATTTCTTGTCAGCGAACGACACAAATACAACAACCGTTGTCAACCATACCTGTCAAACAGACTAACTGACAATATTACAAATTGTTCTTATCGCAATAGTTGTCATCTCTTTATGAATATTCATTGCTTATTTGTGTAGGTGTTTAATCAGTTAGGATAGAGGTATTCGGACAAAACCTTATCGACATTGCCCTAAATACCGAATATGGTATGCAAAAATATGTTTATGCTGAACTAAATCAATGATAGAGTTAATTCGTTTTCAAAATTTGCATAATTGGATATATTAACAAACAAAATTAAACATTTGTACATAAGTAAAGACGGACATTTAAAACCCATAATGAATGTAATTAAATGTTCTCTTCTACGTAGTTACCAATAGTCTTACCGTGTTTGTGATAATTTAATGACCGAGCTTTATTTATTTTGTTCAAAGGTGCCAGCATGTATAGTTATATGTCATGTTAATACCAACCTTCAATTAATTGATGTGATGTATTCTCTGTGATTTATGCCAGCAACACCTGACCAGTCAAACAAGATTTTCAACTTTCGACCATGAGACATGTCCGTATTGAGTGAACATGAAGAAGTGTCTACGTCGGGACTACTTTTTATACTTTGTTATGCATCGGTATGTGGTCGTTCCTAGGGTCACCGGCACGTAATGCGTCACAAGAACTTGTATGAATGTAAATCTAACGAAAGGTAGTGGTCAAATTGAAACAATTTTCAGTACGGAATTACATTTCAATCTACCCCATCTTAATAATTATAACAACTTTTTTGTGATATGTTGTGTTTGTAGATGTGTTAACTACATCCATTATTTATTGCAACAAGATATCACTGTAAGTATAACAATGAACGTCTTCCGGTTCATGATTGTTATGCCATGCTGTAGCTATCAGTTTCAGCCATTATGGCATTGCCCGGTTACCGCCCCATCCGTCCATTCTCCCACGTCCCTTTGTGACGTGTAACGTCATCCTTACGGTTGTGTCATGGTTAAAAACGTCTTGTCATTTTAACCATCTTTCCGGGAAATTTACTCTATTTGTATTTGTGATATGTTGTGAATTGTTTGGGCGGTGTCGTGTTAGTATCGCTGCTGATTCTTACCCGCGCTGTAATCAGGTCGGTATTGTCCAGCAACAGATCGCCGCTAATCAGGCTTGTTGCTTGCCGCAATGAACAATTGTCCTGACACATTCCAATTATGAAATTCCATGGCTGTTAGAGCGCCTGGTCAAGTGAGGGATACAATTACTGAAGTGACACTGGCCGGAGGCAACGCCGGGCCTGTGATGGACATTGCTGCGTCATTGATGGTCGTCAAAGGACAGTGAACTGACCGTTTGTTTATTAATATATTTCTTTTTTTATGGTCATAATATAAATTAAATTGTTTAGATTGATTAGAAAATGGAGTGTTGAAGCGATTCGCTTATTTGTGAAAGTTCAAAACTTATCACTGGTGTTTTCTCCAAAGACATGCATGTAGATGTCTTTCGTTTCTCTTTTAGTCTTGTGTATAAGTGTAGACAAAAATCAAATCCATACTGTCAAAGTTTCTTGAAGAAGAAGTTCCCGAGTTCTGCTTTGATTCATGTTAGTTAATAATGTTTAATCATCTATTGATTTTTTTAGTTATATACCTTACTTAAAATTCTGATTCTACTATAGGGTTGCCACTAATGGATTTCCATGGATACATGAGAAACGCAAGATCCACTCTAATATATATATATTAATTTTGTCAAAGGTTATTGGTAAACTTGTCAATATTCCAACCACATGAAAAAAATGTTGACAAAGCCATGCAATAAAAGGAGCTTAATGATCAAAATATCCCTGTTGGGTTCAATGTATACTAATTTGACCAACAGAACCTGAAGCAATTCAGGTATACGGGTACATGCCCCTGGTCTGGAAACTGTATCCATGTGTCACTGGAGGATTCAAAGCCGACTGAAACGTTTCTCACGGAAGGAAAACAAAGGTCTTCAACGTGGGGAACTCATGGAAGACATTGTCCTTGATTACCAAGTTCCGAGTGTTCCCACCCTGCTTATTTTCAACTATTCTGAAATTGTTGTTGTTTTTGTTGTTGTTGTGTCAAGTAAAAGAAAAACACTATAGAATTAACTTAAAGATGTCCATCAGTTCAACGAAAATAACGTATAAGAAAATTAAATGCATGAGTATTGTATTCATCTTGTATGTTTGTTTTATTCTTTTGCTTGTGTTAGTGTGTGTTTATAATCATTAACAGAAGAAGATAAAACAGAATGTTTCGTGCAGTTTTCAGTTGTAAGATTGAAATAATATTTAACACTCTTTCGTTTACTACATTTTTATAACAATGCAAACACTGTCAAGTGTTATGGTTCACACCATACAGTAAATAATATTATAGTTTACCTAGTCCAAGGTGCGCTTACACGTTATTTTAAGCCAACTTATTCTCATGCCAGTGTATGTTAACTGAAAGTGGCTGCTAAGGAACTCGTGTATCTAGTTTCATCACATGACATCAAATGAACGTGTGAACACTGGCTATGTGCCGGTTAGACGGGGTAAGACCCGCGAACATAGGTGCCTAGACTAGGCTGGAAGCATCACGAGCAAGTCGACATTCCGTCATTTGTTAAACATCATCACTGCTAGCTTCCAGATCCCGACATCTGAAAGTCTTTCCTGGGTATGCGAATAATTCCTGTAAATAAATTTTGCTAATTCTCGACAAATTACCTCACGGCTGCTGATTGGTCCGTGGATTACTGACGGCTGTCCGGTGGCACCTGGCACACACACATGGGCCCGGATGTAGGGTGGGGGTCACGTGAATGAGTGACCATTTCCTGTCAAGATGGAAGTCAGTCAGTACACGTTTGTATGCTTGTTTAGGTCAGCAAGAGACAAGTTACATGAAGGTAAGATTCATCGGTCATAAGAAATACCACAAGATACTTGCATTAAGCCTATTTTTAAGAATAAACTTGGCATTCAATGCATGTAGTTTCTGCAAGATTAGAATATAAAACACACTTAATATCGCTTTAGTTAAGAGTTTGAATATACAATGCGTACAGTTTGACATTTGGGATAAACCAAATTGACAAATCATTTACAAAAAAAGTAAAATAAAGCAATTTAGTTATGACAGAGCAATATTTATCTATAAACTATCGTGCTGTCTGCTATACATAATTGGTAACATTATCAGAGAGCAAGAAACTTTACAATATTTAGAGTTAACTTCAGTTGTATAATTTCAGTCATACTCTGACAAACAAAAACAAATGCAAACAAAGTTGCTTAAAGTGCTGGCTAGAAAGGTTTAACGTTTATAACAGAATAAATTTCAATATATAAAAGAAAACATTTTGATGCACTACTGCGAAATCTTACAAGTACCTGTTTATGGATGTTAAAAGGCAATAGTGATAACGAGTGGGACTTGATTGGAATTACTAAGCTTAGTTAATTAAAATGTATATTCTCTTTAATCGCTATATGCATACTTTCACGACAGACGAATTTTGATCACATGAGTCGTATTAATAGTCATGTAATGGTGGATATTTTATTTTAAGCTTGCAGCATCTGTATAGTAATGCTTTGGTATTTTAGAAAATATATTGTTATTTCACAGAGTGGTCAGCAATATTATATTTTCGAGATTGGCACCACAACCACTTAAAATACTAGTTTGGGTGCGAAAATAAAATAAAGTTGATCTAACAACAGAACACACAGACACATATTCGTTTTTAATGCTGAGATGTTTTCTCTGTATCCAATTAAAGTAACTTCCCACTAAGTACCAAATCTAGCTTAATAACACTGAAAACGTAGTTCCAGCTTGTGTAGTATGTTACTTTTAAGTAACATACACCAAAGTAAAGTCAAGGCAATTTTTTCTCAAGAATTTTACCAATTGTTGTCTTTTTGTCAGGTTTGTCCAGTGGACACGTGTCCCCGATTCCAATCCGCATGCTGCCGAATTAATTTTTGCTTGCTTTTTGTCGTTTTATTTTTATTTTAAGTAAACATTGTGAATTGTTGAAAATTTTAGTTTCTGGTTATATGTTTATAAGTTTGTTGGTTGTTGTTTTTTTTTTTTTTTTTGTTGTTTTTTTCATTTCGTAAATTTGGTGCATTTTTAATAATGACGACAAACTAATGGACAGGATTTTCAAACAAACTAATGGCTAAATAGTGCAGATTGACTGAAACAAACTTTGACAGTTATTGATCATGTGATCATGAGATTTAGTACCGGCGTAGCGAAATCGCTTTACTGGCTGTGTAGAACAGTGAATGGTTCCGTAGGAAATCTCAACAAGTTTTATTTTCAAATTGTCAGATTTTTTAATTTAATGCTATTTTCTTATCTTTTACTGATGTGAATTAATTTGTTTTATCTTTTGAGATTTATTTCTGAAGTAAGACAATGTGACACGTTGGTTATGATATTCTGTTATCATAATCAAAGAGGAAACAGCACGGCTGCATTGCCGAAATTTACCTTAACAATTAATTCATATACTTTTTGATACAGTAAAGCATATGTACTGTTACATGTACTCCTTTACAAGTGTACTGTTACCTACTTTACATGCTTCTTACATTAAACAAAACGTAGCATCGATTATTCACGTCAACATGTGTATTATATAAAGCCTGATGCTTTAGAAAAGTCGGATTGTTAAATCATTGATCCAATAGAATATTATTGAACCTAATCAAATATTTAACGTTTCTCCTCGCACTACAGTCGTATTCGGGTTTTACAAAATTGTTTGTTTATAATAACAAATGGCATTATAACACTGCTGTTTCTTCGTTATCTGCTGTATGAACATTTGGAAAGATAACGTTTTTTCTTTGCACGTTTACTGGAGATAATTTTATTAAAAATGATTTTTAAATATGATTAAGATTGCCTATTTTTATATATTTTGAATATACGAACCTATAAGCAGCCTTTATGTCTGCCATTGTTTCTGTTCAGGCCCGCATAGCCCGGATGTTCACAGCGGAAGTGATTACCTTGCTGGTCATCTCGCGGAGAACACAACCGACATTTAACAAATCACCGTTGCATAACTTACTTTAAAACACATTTTATTCATAAGGATTGCTTTTTAGGATTTATATAAGTAAGTGTCTTTGTTCATTTAATATACAGGAAAAATATGTTTTCTCACAAAAGACTAAATGAAAGTACACGATAATGACAAAATATTCACCTTACAGTCATTTTCCTTTTAAAGAATAATATAGAAGTCAGCATTTAACATCAGGATTACCAAATATGTTTTCAGATAAAGTTTGTGCAGTGGTGTCGTCATTTGCAGGTAAATGTTTGCATTTCTAATGGCTCGCGAAATATGCTTGCTAAAAATCTGTATATTTTAAGTAGATCTGTTTATCCAAACACTTGTGTCCATTACACTTGTAATGTGTAGACGTTTTAAAATAAACATATAATTATATCATAACATTTACTGCACCCTTCGTGGTCGATATCGACATACAAACGTTTAACTCTTTCATAGTTATTGTTCACGTGTATAGTCCCTGTGGGCGCGGCTTGTTTCTAGCCTGTCGTGAAGAGGGCGGAGCCTGCCAACAGCTGTAGCATATCACGAAGCATGAATATTGATTAGTTGCTAAGCAGGCTCGTAAGGCCATAACTTGTAGAAGTGCTCGGGAGAGATAAGAACGTCCCGGTTCACGCAGTTTTATTGCGATAAATGAGCCTAACGGGCCGGCGTATCAGTCCATAAATCAGAAACGATTCTTGCCTACAAAAAACTGAACCATGCTCAAGTGCGAATGCATACAAGGTACCGCAAGCAATAAACTGGACATCTGGATTGTTACACTGCATGTTTAAGACTACGATTCAACGAGGACATCATCTTGAATTAATAAAATCAACTTTTTTTCCGTTTTTAATTCACTGTTAATGCAGTAAATACAGAATTACCGCTTTACACCGGAAGACACATACCGGACAATTCATGTCTCCAACGCCCTCAAAAGTACTTGTATATTTATATTAAATGATGACATGGCCGAAAAATGACGCTTTGTACAGTTGACGTGTCCAGAAAATATTAAATACTCCGAAAAACACATACAATTAATGCATGAATAACTATTTTATACGAGTTTCGTTAATGTACCAACAACAATGCAAATTGTGGTTTATAATACAGCCACAGTAGACGTGTTCAATGATATATTAATTATTTGGAATTTGATTACTAGTTATATGGTTACTAACTGATCACAATTCTTATAGTTGGGGAAAGTTTGTTTTTACAAGTACCATTTTGATACAGTGGTGTTGCGAACTGTTGATACTGGTTATATTGGCTATATGGATATTTTAAGAAACAGTAGTAAAAGAGTAGGTGAATAATTCAGAAAATATTTAAATTACTTAAAAAAGTTCCATGGTCTTTACAACGCTAAACAGTGACTTTCATAATTATTGTTGTTATCGTTTGTGTATTGTTAGAGTCGGGATCTTGCATGTAATCGTTGCTCTCTGAGTCCACAAGTGTTTCAGATTGACGAATAATCCCATGCAAAGTGTCTGGGAAGAAACAATTGACCAAACGAAAAAAAATATCACACAAGATTCTTGGTGCAAACATTCAGCGCGACAATTGAATTTTAAATTTTACTGTATATGAAACATACACATTCATGAATGTTTCATTATAATCACCTTACATAACACATCAAGAACAGTTTACTGACCAATGTATGTTGAAAACGCACAGATTTCCATGTAATTTGGTGACGTTGTGTCATGAATAAAACAAACAGCGGTTAAGTGTCAGCTGAAGAAAGCAGCAAAAAAACTTTATTTAACGCTAATGCCAACGATTCACAATAAAAACAATTGTACGCATGTCCGGTTTGATACCAAGGTGCGTGACCGTAGTTGGCAATAATTATGACACTGTGGTCGCACTCTGTCGCACCCTGTGACGTTGTTATCACAGAACAAGCTGCTACTATGCATCAATGTTTATAAAAGATTTTAACATTTTATAGGTTTTAATGACGCTTTAACAAAATAAAACAGTCATTCGAAGGCGGAGCAGCAAAAACATTGTACCAATGTATCATGAACGCATAGCGTGCTACTCAACCCAGTCGCATTCTTTTGGTTATGTGTCTAAACAATTCTATCGCAACCTAGGCGGATCCAGAATTTTTCGGTGGTGGTGTGGTTGGGCGATAGGAACGAGTTAGAATCAAGATCCATTTAACTTAATCGCAGTAAATACTTGATATATACACAGCGAGAGACTCTAACTTCGACTTTAGTAGTCAACAGACAAAATTTACTGTACAAGTTTAGTATATTTTAAGCTTACATGAATGTGCTTTTACAACTCTACTCTTTTTCCTGGTTGGTGTGTGTCTTTGGGTGCGGGGGATTAACACCCCTACCCCACCCCTGGATCCATCCCTGAACCCAAAACATTACAGATCGAAGCCTTGCATTATCTCTCTTAACGTGTTGTCGATAACACTTTCATATAAAAACGTTTTAATGAAACCGTCAAATCGAATCACTTTCCTTTACCAAATGCTTCATCAATACTAACATTAGACCCTAAGCGAACGCGGAGAAATGGACACCTAAAAGAAAAAAATAAGATTTCTAATGTACGAAATTTCGTCTAATTTAGTATTCAGCATGTTTTACGAGAACGTCCGAAGCTTGTCGAAAGGAGCCAATCGCCTTATCTTCTCTGAACAGATAAGGTGTCAGCATGCTGTTCCGTATATTTCTTCATTAATTGCATCTGTTGATGGACACAGTTGAACCCTAATAACCGGACAGATAAGGCGCCCAGTAACAGCCTCTCAATTTGTTGAGGCTGCTGAGTGACGAGCTCTTAACTGTTCGGAGAATCTCGGCTAATTCCGGTAATCCACGTGAAAAGAGAATTACTATACGATCTCTTATAAACATGGTCAGGGAATTAGAAAGAAAAAAGAATACTCACCGCTTTATCAATGTCTTTCAGACCAAACCCAGGAAGGACCATAACCCGCATAAATTGTTAGAAATTATAAACATAAGCTGCCATATGAAGTATGTGTAAAAGTATGCGTAATCAGAAACAGTATTTGACATACGTTCTTGTATGTTAAAATAACCGGTACATCCATAAGCATATTGCAGTCATAACAATATTTTATTGTTTAATAATAACTTTATTAAAACAGCAATAAAACAAAACACATTAACAGCAAAACAAGTCGCCAAACACCAAAACGACTAGCAAAAGAGGGACATCTAAGGCGACCTTTTGCAGCTGCTAAAGACTAAACAGCAACTACTCCAAACGAATCTCTTTTCAACAAAATTCTCTTTACCTAAACATTTTTACGAGAAATTTTTTTCAATAGTTTGGACTAATTTCATGACTTTTCGATTTATATGGTTATCCTAGCTGGACGACATCAAAGGGCAGATAATTAACAGGACCTGAAAATTTAAATGGTCTTGAACTAGGACATTCGAAGAACATTGAATAATATATTACAACACGGGAACTGTAATGGGCATTAAGAGAAAAGAAGATAAATCAGGCCCGAACCCCGACCTTACCCCATACATAAACACGGACCCTGGCCCGTGGTTCAGCAAGGTCCTTCAAAGCACCAGTGTAATTAGCTTTTGTAATTATCGGGGCCTGATCAAAGGCACTGCCCCAGGAACTTCACACATCCTGCAGGATTCGCTCCGGTCTCGGCGACTTCTATAAACAAACGGGTGTGACGACACAGTGCCCAAGCAGCCTTTGATTGTCAACCTTGTTTATTGTTTTAAACCACTCTCCGCACCAGTTCGCCTCATTTCATCTGACCCCTAGCCAGAATAAAGGATTTGCCGACACGTCTTCAGTTTCCGGAAGAATTTATCATCACACGTTGATTGTGATGCACTGATTCTCAAAATCTAGTTATACACAAAGACAATACTGCCTTTCAGCCCCTGTTACATTTTCTATTATTTCGCAATCGCTGTAGTTTCATTTCAAGTAAAACTAAACGTTTATAAAATATGTTTATTATAGAAAAAATACGCTTATCGGTCAGACAGAAACTATTTTAATATTAACCCACTTCTACAATGAAATACAAAAATATCAAAAGTGCTAGAAAATAGCGGTATTAAAAAAGTTGAAACTCTAATTATGTTATTCGTCAGGTTACCATAACTGCTTGTCTGTTTAGATGATTAAAAGCAAACAAAAACAAAAAGCGAAAGGAAATATCGAAATGCCATGGGCAAATCTAGATTATTATTTTCGATGTGTTCGAAAAATAAAAAGAAATAAAACAATTATTGCATCCTTTAAAAATAATATTTCGCACTGTTTAGGTGACATCGTAAAAATCATGCAAATTGTCCCGCCTTACACCATCATTTGCACATGTCTATATGATGTAACATGTCGCCACAAAAGTTCTGTATCTTAAAGGACATTAAAATTGAAACATATCAGACCATTTTCTTTACACAGTAACAAACATAGTATCCGCGTGTATCTTTTGTTTTATTCTTCAATGGTTTGAATATTATATAAGTATAGCTATCGTACATCTCATACTCACATATTTTGTAGTTTCAATAGAAGGAATTGTGTTAATACCATATGTATTCATTTACTAGGAAACCTTCAGTCTAAGAATAATTCTGTGGCAGCAATGGCGATGTAATTGAAATAGTTCGGGAAAATCAGCAGACTGGCAGAATTTCAAGACAGTTATAATGAAGGTCTTGAATAGACAAAATACAGCTGTTGTAGTTTGTTCTACTTTTGTCAATGACGATTCGAATGGGTGAAAATTCAAATAAATACAAACAAACAAAAACGTTATACGGAAAAAAACGACGTACCTGTAAATACGTTATTTAGGCTTTGCGGCAGATAATCTCAAACGACATATTTCTAATGCATAGTACCCATAAATATGAGGTGCTTTCTCAGGTAGTATAGTGTAATAATATTGTAAATACCTTAAACGGGTACTATTCCGGCAAATTTAGTCATATTTACATCCAACATAAGCCCATTACTTGTTACATTTTATTAATATAGTAGGTAGATAAATACCTAAAAAAATTCTGGGTAAAATATGTTTAAGTTAGTTGAGCGTCTTATGTTGGTGAAAACTCGAAAATGACAGCTGTGGTCTAGCAAAGATGCTATAACCTGCATGTTCGTATTGTTTTTTTCTTTGCAATTTTCCCCCAGATTTTGGTATAAGAATGATATGATATTATCAGAAAATCTAGATAGTGATCTTAGAACAATATGTAACACGAACTGGACAAACAATCACACAATGAAGACTCTATGACAGGAACGTCAATACTCAAACTTAGCGATATGAACCAACTCTCCCGTTCATCTTGATTGCTATCGCGAGAAAATGCGAGATCTGCCTGCGATAACTAATGTAGCGGTACCTTGACAAATTGGGCATGCGTTCCCAGGAGGGCTCTCTGCTTCCCGAGAAAGGAAGGCATAACTCCGCAATCAAAGCAAGGTTGCGACAGAAACAAAAATCTACATACATCTATAACTTACATAATGGGTCACAATAGAGAAAGAATTCTTTTTCGTGGTTGTTTGTCAAAGAAGCATAAAAACTTTTTCAAAGCAAACAAGCATAAAAAAAACTAAAAAAAAAAACGATTAGATGTGTATTGATAACAAACAGGGAAGCATAACAAATTATTTAGTTTTTATTCACAGAAAATGTGTTAAACGGAATCAAACTAGACAGAAAATAACAGGACATTATTGCAAGAACATTCACAAATAACTGTCCATATTTTTATAAAAAACTCTTTAAGAGTTTGTGCAAAAAAATAAAAATAACGGTTATTATGCTCATTAAATATCAATTTTATGTAAGTTATTAATAATAGTTACGAAGTTATCAATGACTGAAGCAATGATTTGGCCTATTTTATTATAATCATCGAACATGTCGTTTAAATAAAACATATTAGTGGATATTCGAGAAATCGGCTTTTTTCATATTCAATTTCATAATAAAAACGCGTTGTCAGTACCTTGAACAGCAGACGGAAGCTTTTTTTCTTTTATTTAATTGTTTATTGAGGGAAAAAAACAGTTATACGAGTGTATTAACTATTAACTATGGTAATACCTTTTATGTTTAATAAAACATGTTTTACACATATACTAGAAATAAATTAAAAATGTACTCTTATAGATTATATTTGCGAACGGCCCGCTAAAATAGGAACAACAGGTTTTATACTCCAATAAGAAAATATGACAAAGTCCTATGAGCATTGCAACATATACCAAAATTTGAAACGGCACAGGCCAAAGTTATTTTTCTTATGCAAGCCAAATGTTACAATTAAAATAAATATGTCATGAGCCATTAAACGAAAGGAGCAAGCCCAAGGTACCGCCTTGGTACCGTCAGTCGGCCATATGGACCGACTGGGGTGCTTAATCCGGTTTTTACAGAGCTCTAACTTTGCACTTCCTGAGGGGTTTCTCAAATGTATGCAATGAAAAAAATAAAACGATCTATTTGATATAAAATATGTCCAAGCGCTGACATCTTTTTAAGATAAATTATGACGTCGTTAAAAGAAAGCAATGACAATGTCCCACCATATACACATTTTAAGACATGCTATCACGCCGAAGGCAGAATATTAACTTCATTAAGTGGCCATCTTCTCAGAATTTATCAAAAGGTATTGGTGGGTCGTTAAACCCATGAAAACAAACAAAAAACCCACAAAGTTGTATACCAGTGGCTGTAAAATGGGCATGCACGTGGTCCATGTTGGCCGGTCAGTCAACGGTGAGAGCTCGCAGGGAGATATTTACTGCGTGATTTGGCGCTTGACATGTGGTCTTGTGAGACTAGGGCTGCCAATAATGTACATTAATCTGCAATAATTAGCCCCTCAATTAGGTTGGCATGGTGGTTTTAGCACCACCTGTTGAAAGTTGGACAGCCACTGAGGGGGGAATCTTGATGTTACCACGAAATCCGGAAGAATACAGGAATGCCAAGAGTCATGTGATCTTGGAAAGGACAGAGAATCCCTAGATATGGAACAAATGGTAGCATTTGGCCGTCGTCCTGCAGCGCAATGCCTCCATACTAGGCGTATGACTTTATTATCATTTCTACTATGAGAAATAAAACAATTCGTGTAAGCTTGTCTTGACGAAGCCCAATTCATTGATTATGTGTGAATTGTTTAAAATATGGTATTGGCGAAAGCATGGAAGTGTACCCATCGAAATATTTGGTCGGGTCTAAACTGTCCGGTTTGAGATGGAAAAGTTACAACCCAGTCCTAGTTCCAGAAAGTTTTGTTATTGGAATTCAATTGATAGTGATAAAATAAACATAATTATTTATTTTTATTATTGTTATTTTAAGATTGTTTAAACATTCATACTTATACAAACTCTATAAAATAACACACCTGAATGAGAACCAGCAGTTAAAATGTGACAGGTATATCGTGCTATTGCAAGGGCTTATCCGGTAATTAAAACATTCAAAGATGTGAAAATATTGCGACGATCTCTTCCCTATTGCTGGTTTATGAAGGATCAAGTATACATGGAACCATAAAACTTGTGTACTTGGAGTCTAATTTTATTGGCCTACATGTTGTGGAACCCAAGCGGCACTAAATCTGAGTTGTCTGACGTTGTTAATTGCTGAAAACACACATCTGCCGGCCGTCGCCGCGTGCAGCGGTCTGATAGCATATCGCACCGCGACGTTAACGGGCTTTCGTCACTTTTATTTGTGCAGATAAAGGAGAAACGCTGGGTATGCCAGCATGGTGAGCTGTCTTCAATATATGTTCATACGCTCCCGCAGCATGTCTAGGATTGAACAGGGTCATTGGTTGCGATATATTTGTGTCGATGGATCTTTATGGTTTAATAATGAGCTGATATCACCGACTGAGAATTGGACATTTTTATAAAGCACGTGGACATACACCAGCAATTTTAGTGAAGACCACTATACTGCCAGGGTGTTAACATAAAGACATCATTTTACAAAGTTAACTGGCAACAGTTTTACTTCCGCTCCACTGACATTCCATGTGGTCAGTTCGTTGTTGATAAATGGTACTTTGCTTGAAACTCTTAGTATATAAGAATAATAACAGGACCGAAAAACTCAGTAACAATATAGACGGTGGTTCTTCACATACTGAGACATTATGTTACAGTAGATCTTTTTTCTTGACCAACGTCTTCACGAGCATGTCTTGCAACTTAAAGCTGAGTGTTAGACCTGAGAAAGTAGTTCGGCAGTAAATAAACGACTTCAAATTCTTAATAAATAATAAATAGTCATTGTGACTGGGCAATACAACACAATACAATAAATACATTTAAAACGCTCCAGCATAGGCATGTTGATTTCAAACTATAACGCTATTATTAAGGTGATTTATCTAGTACAATGAGATAAATGATACTGACATTTTGCTAAAGTGCGTCGTGTATAGTCGGCTATGTTGATCGAACCCACCCAACCCGACCCTGGATGCAGTGACCCCTATGGACTTGGTGTACCCCCGCCATTGGTGACTGTCAGTTCCACTTACAACCCTACGACTCATACAAGTATTCACATAATATACTCGGCAGTGTCATGTCTATATTTTGCACGTCGATGAAAGTGAGTTACCGCAACATTAATTACAGCTGACAGCTATCAGGATAGCACCTGGGGTGCAAACGGATCTAGGGACGAGTAAAAATGAGTGGTTTGACAAGGTCATGGTACCGATCTGTGTCAGCTTCATTGGAGGGTGGTGAACTATGGCAGCATAGAAGCGGTAAGGAACTTTCTAGTTGGACGTACGGACGAACAACTGTAATACACCATCTTTAGTTTTATAGTGTCGTTTAGAAGAGTTCAGTTTATGAAGAAAATCCACATCTGGAAGAGCTCATATATTTCTGAAGACGTCGATCAGCGACATTCCTAATGGCACCGTAGAAATCCGAGTGGATCTACATGTTTATGGCCTGAGTATACATGCACTATGTGCTTGCTTTTTACAAGTTTAGCAGGTTTAACCATTGATGAAGTGTTGAATCCAGCAATACATCCCTCCTCTATTTCAGTTATGTTGGTCAAAATTACACATGGGAGATTTTTAAGTGATTATGTAAAGTGTGTCCAACCCACTTCTTAAGCTTCTGTTCACTACTTATTCTCAAAATGCAACTCCACGGAAATATATTTTTTTAGGTTTCAGCTTGAGTAGCCACTAGTATGTTCCTAAGATTATTCATGAAGAAATATAAAGAAGTTTGGTTTAAAGCTGTTAATGCAATAGTATTCCTCTGTATATCGTTATATACCTGCGCCTCACTGCTAGTGGTGTGGACATTGTAAGCGCGGTCGGTCTGGTGAACGTATACATTTCAAATTGAAACACAATTACAAATGTAATCGAAAAGAAAAAGTGCTTTCACCTTCATACATGTCTACGTCTTGGAGTCGTCCCAAAAGATCAATCCTTATATTTCAGACAACAAAGCCGTGAATAATGAATAAATAGTTGTAAGCAACGTCCGAAAGTAGTAGACACACAGCAAATATGTATCCCTCAAACGCCATTTTATCAAGTTGTTTTTACTCCAGGGCCATCTGTAGAATTCCTCTCTTCAGAGCAAATCGTCAAAGCTTATTTCACACTGTGTCTTCCCTTTTAATTAAAACAGAAACTGTCAGCGTACCGATGTTACATTGTCTCCACAACCCGCAGGGAGCGACAATTATCCAATTACATTCATGGATCTGCTCCCTTGATCTCATTTGTCATTATTTCGGATGAACAAAATCGGGTTCTTAATATTCATAACTGTAAACAATCTCTCCCCAAGTCTGTTCCAGCCCGTACCGAAAATTAACACCCGGAATTTCAAAAACCGTGGCTGAGAGGGTCTCGGTTGAACGTTCCGTCGTTCACGTGACCGTGACTTGATGGGATATACAGGCGTTGGTGTACAAGGGACAGTAACGTGATATAATCTTGAGGATTAGCCCATCAATCACCGGCTGGTTCAGGCGGCCGTGCCGGGTTGTCATGGGATTGGGTTACATAACAGAGCCCATGACTGGAGCCCGTAGTTGGGCCACGGCTACCCTCACTGCTGCATACCCGTCACCAGTGGCTGGAGGATATTATCGTGGGGGTTCCCACCTGTTAAACTATATTATAATAATAATCTTCAATAAAATATTTAACGTGGTCTACAAAGTGTGGATAATATTAATTTCTTGCCACTGGAAGGTTCGGTTAAATATGTAACAGTTCATAATGTGGCTTTGCATGTTTTCCATATGACACCAGATTTGGTTATCAGCAAACATATAAGAATACACAAAATGAATCCATATCTGGATTTTAACAGACTAAATGTCATTAGAAAATGTCCTAGCATCAGATAACTTTTAGAAACAAAACACAAAAGTCAATGCAAATTCTGTACAAAAATTGCACTACACGTGCGATATACTGTTTTTGTACCCACTGATTTCGGCTGTGTTTTTAAATAACACAAATATTTAGTTCAAATTTTAAATCATAATGAATTATTTTTTAATTTATACTGGATATGGGTATTTAAGATGTACCACATACCACATACTCTTCCTAATGACGCCTACCCCTGCGGCCACACCCTACACTTCGCAATCCTCATACTCCTCCTCACGCAGCTTACACCTCCATCGCTTTGCTGCGCCTTCCACACCAGGGCACGGCGGACTCGAAGCGACCCTTGTTGCATTATCTTCTGAAAACTCCAAAATTTTCAAAAACCTCCCGACACCTTCTATTTTCATTCCCCTTCTAGTCCATACTCTTTCAACGCCTACTGACAACTTTTACTTCTTCCGATCCTTTCTATTCCTCCTGGAACCCAAACTTTTCCGAATCTCTGAATACTTTCTGAAACCTCAAAACATAACACAATACATCCAACAACGTCCTCTTCGTCCATTTTTCCCATGTCTTTTAAAACCTTCTAATACATTTCATAATGTCTTGATAACCCAGATTCCTCGATACCATCCGGCTGATGAGAGCCAATATGCTCAAGTCCGTACCAGGTACACAAGCAATTTTCCTGTTTACGCAATCGAATGTTTCCAATATGACTCCTGTTTCACGACTTAATGTTCTTATTATTGATGCGTTAATTGGTAATTCGCACGTGTACTAATGACCCGTTCCGGCTGGAGCTTAAGCAGACAATGGATAAAGTTGTTATGAGCGCGGAAGAAATACGATTATAAGAATGAAAATATAAAATGTTAATATAGGTGTTGTCATGATATAAGGGCAATGGTGATATAATACTTGTTGTTTTTTAAGCTGAGCAGATACATGTTGGTCAGTAAATATATCAATATACACAATTTCACAAATCTTGTTCCCAAAGTATACAGTTGGGAATATTATGTGATAGTTTGATAGTTATGCGTGTTGGGCGCTTGTCTCGCGATGAACACAATTTTCATGTATGAAACAAAACTCAATAAATCTTTCCGGCGGTAACAAAAAGCACGTGCAACACAGGACCGGTAACCCCGCTTAGGTTATAAGGAAATTAAGTAATAAACGTCTTTAATACAATGCCGCAAAGAAATATGTCTTTAATTTGCCGAGAGGACGTTGTCATGGTATCAAAGGACAATTTTACCACACGTCATTAGAACTAGTTGCATATTTAAGTCCTTGAAAAGACGTGTTGACCTGTCAATCTGATAGCGTAACTGGCAAAGTCCAATTTCTACGGTCCAAAACACGAAATGGCATGTGCTCTGACGTCACTAGGACATAATCAGTTAAAGTCAGATTCTGATTATTTTAGGAATGGAAAAGAAACATGAATGTCTGAGCAAACGTCCGAAATCGTGGCGTCAGGACTGGGCTAAATAGCAGACGTCTGAACGTGTCACTGCTGTTTATGAGATGACACAAGACCCATTACAAAGCTGAACACAACAAAAATAAACAAAGTTAAACCGTGATAACACTTCCACAAAGTGTGACTTTTTATTGTTTGTTTTTTTGTTGTTGTTGTTGTTTTGTTTGTCCTAGAAATTAAGTTCCCTGTCTTAACAACTAACTAAACCTTAGAGTTTTATTAAACATGTAAATAGATCGAAATATAATTTACACTTTTAGTTACTTTTCCAAACAATAGTTGGTGAGAGAGGACTGTCATGTCTGGTGTAACTCGCTGGCTGGTATAACCATCCGCAGAAGTATCATTTCAGACATAGCTGAGAACAGCACAAATGCATTCAAAATAAATAAAAGCTCGTTCTTGTGATTACTTGTGATAACTACGATATGTGCACATGTCATTAATTTTGTAATAGATTTTCTATTTCCGTTTTATAAATTAAATATAGCAATAATTCAAGCTATGAATAAAAAGTTTAAAACAATTAAAAATAACTAAGGATGCAATTTTTGTATTAAAGAGAAGCGATCGTAATCATGTACTTCGTGTAATATAATCAACTAAAACAGCTAGACATCTTCCATGTATAAATTATTGTGTTGCAATCGAGCCCCTAACGTTATTTATTTTGTCAAGTTAAATAGACATATCTTATATAAATATTACTGAATCTGTCCCAAAAGAACTCCATAATCTTACTACCGTAACTATGCATTTGTCACTAATTTAATTGAAATAGTCGTGTTCAATTCTCGGTAGTGTAGAAAAACGTGTGTTTATATGGTACTGATACATTCGTTGTAATTCATTTAGACCCGTTTGTGAAGACTTATTTGAAGTAGTTTATTTTCATTCTTCGTTTTTGCCCATAAAAAGATCGTAATTGCTGTAAGCTATTTTGTTCATTTGTTTCTTGTGTTTCGTACAATTTGATCCCGCATAAAAGGAGTTACATTGACAAATTGTTGTGGTCACAAAAAGAGAAAAAAGAACTTTCACACACATGTAAGATTTCAGTGAAAGTTTTTCTTTGAAGTCAATATATCTTATGCATTTTGTTTTCCCATAAATAACTTGAGCTGTTTGCTCGACTCAGGATGAATGCCACGTATTTCAATGATCGATCCCCCACCCCTTGCCTCCATTAATCACAGGGTGCGGTGCTTCGGTCCCATACTAGAACGGCAGGTCCGCCCCGAGCCCGCGCAACAATGAGCGGCGATAAATCACTCTCAGTCGGCGGATTGTCATCACCAGGACTTTCTCTGGAACTTCTTTCACACGTGACATTCATTTAGATGTACGAACTATGCAAGGTGCTCAACAAAGATTCACGACTATGGAAGCCGTCTCACCATCATCCCAAAAGATCTCCCCAACCTCAGCTACTTTCAGAAGTTTCAATACAATCTTAGTTTCATTCAGAAGTAAGGATCAGTAGTAAATTACTCTCGGTAAGTAACGTAAGTGTTTTAGTAACGCTTATTGTAATTCAATTAAGTTTAAATCTAAAGGAAGATGTGTTCTTAATCAAAGGTTAATCGTAAGTAACTTTCAGAGATTTTGATATAAAGTAAGTAAATTTCTGTAGTAAGCTCAACAGCAAGTTACACTCAGATGTTACTGCCCACATTGCATCCTTAAGCTGCACTCGGAAGTTACATGCACAAGCCATTTTTACTACTTCACAGGGCAGAGTCCCTTTGCCTGATTGTTAAGTTATTCTACTGTATGCTGTTCCTGTATATCTACCAATAAAATTACTTGCAGTTTTTCACGCGTTAATAAAAAGTTCTTACAGACACAAATGTTCGTAAAATGTTATTTCTACTAAGCGTACGTGTGAATCTGTCTTAATAATCATTGATTTTAGATTTTGTGTTTAATCATAAAATGTATTCAGAATTTAAGGTATCGTTTACTATGCTCGAACGAATCCTAACCCTTCAGAAGCTGCAGTCCAATATATATCTTGTATAGTAAGTCATGGAAAAAACGTTTCAATTGTAAAATTGTATGTGGCAAAAAAAAAAGCATCTGAACATGTCTTAAAACCCACAAGAAATAACCCAATCCATTGTCAAAGCATTGGCATTTATTAACACCTTCACGGAAAGGCTTAACCCTCACCGCAAAAGCTGGATTGATTGCTTTAGTTCGTTTAAAATAATTGACAAATAAGGAAACTAGACGTGAATAAAGAATGACATCATCAGGCAATAAAATATGTTACAAACGTCGTTTTCCGACGTCATTATCTGTTTTTTGACATAATCCTTATGGTTGGCTAGTTATTGTCTTTATTAGTATTGACGGGGTAGATGAAGGTGACATGCACATAACCATTAGGGGTGGTTCCTTCCCAGCAGTCTATATGTTTCTGTTGATATTTCTATCCGTCAACATGTTGCTTGTAGTACACGCCAGACGACCTGTGAACTCATAAGGCATCCTTGACATTGGTACTTACATTTATAGCATCAAAATAATTTCGACAAGATTACAAGAATGACCGGGCTCGCAGTTCATAAATGCTTTTCAAGACAACTTTAGGTTATTTATTTAAATGGTCTAAATAACACGCCTTCAATTGTTTTAACAAATATGAAATTGTTAAGTTTAGTAAGTTTCATCAAAATGTAAAAGAGTCTGCCTATCCGGTTTAATGACTTCAATAAGGTCATACTCCTGTAATATACAGACACACTTTTAACAAGTCTTAGGCTACGGCATTTTTTTTAAATTATTTTCCGTTTTTATGGAGAATACATTATTTGTTGGTTTTCATTCTTGCTACAAAGGCACGTGATCTGAGAATGTCTTTTACCACATCGATCATTCTGTTACAAAAGAATGGAAGTGTCATGGCTAAATATGCTGTTAAGACGTGTGGCATAATTGTTTTAAATGGTTAACGAGAGTTTGAACGGATTATTACACGCTACAACGTTTAAACGACGGTTTCCACTTTCGAGCTGCAACGACAGGAAGTGATTTTTATCTCTATTAAATTCACATCTGATGGAAGACTTTGTAATTTATCGCAGGAAGTGGTCGACCACGCATGCGCATTGTTGTCACGGCAGTGCTGATTGACGTGGCAGGCGACAGGTAGCTCTTACTTGAATGTAAATCGACACTGGTTAAAATTAATTTTCTATAATTCAATTTTCTCCCTTCTATACCTTAAATGACTCAGTTAAGTCAGTTTGCGTTTTCGGAAATGTGTACCGAGTTAGTCCGGGGTGTTTTAGGTGACACTTGTCAGCTTGTTGCTAGTGAAGACGTCGCTACCAATGCCATCAGCCCCGCAAACTGTCGGTGCTTGCTGCGTTCGATAACGGTTTCAATTAAATTAAACGATTGGTGAAATTTAAGAGTATCAAAAGGCATCGATTTCATATGGATTTATTTTACACCAAATAATTTGAATCGAATAATGGCGACGATATTGACATTTCCGATGATTAGCCGCACGAGAGATTAGCATGACTGTCGATCAGTGGGGTCATGCTGATTAGGTAGATTAAACATATCAGTGTCTCGTTTGAGAATAAGCTTCCGGCATGTGACTTATGTTGTGATTAACAATGTTTAAGCCGTAGAATAAACATACATCGAACAAGAGGTACTCAGGTGCAAACTATGTTCAGCGTGAAAGTTTCACAATAACTATGTTTTTAAGGTTGAATCACTCACTGAAGAAGAAAACACGCATGTTAATATTTATTAAGAATATAATTACGATTAAAGTTATAGTTTAACAAGCAATTCAGAATGTAAATTATGTTATTTGATGTTTTTAATGTTGTAAGTGCTTAGAACTCAATTTTCTGTGTTTACATTCTTTCAACATAGATGTCAATGTTCTTACATTCATTCCAGCAAGAGGACACGTCTAATACTTTATTGAATATAAATACACTTTTGACATTAATACATCGTATTAACAACGGACAAAAATAAAATGTTGGGCAAAATTGTGCATGTTAGAGGCTCGACTATGATAACAGAAAATCTAAACTTCTCTCTCTTGAGCCTTTAGCCCGGCAAATACTTCAAAAGAAGATTTAGATCTTGATAATAATAAAGATTATTGACGATTGGTCATAGACAGCTTAAATGATTGGAAATTGAAATATATAATGGAACATAATTTGTACTTGAAG